>JANBXA010000651.1:143870000-144372500 GCA_030556225.1 Cricetiscus sungorus
CCATGTGTACACATGTGCGGACAAGGCTTGAGACTTTTATTCTTTGGGAGAACTTAAAATTACAGAAAGCCAGGACTTCCACAGCCATTGAACCCCGTGGAAATGTCTCTGGGAGTTTGGGGCCTGTGGGATGCTCCTGGAGCTCAGAAGTAGGGAGAAGAAAAGCAGATGAGGGAGGGCAATATTCCCTCACCTCGCGCGTGCGTGCGTGCGTGCGTGCGTGCGTGTGTGTGTGTGTGTGTGTGAGTGTGTGTGTGTGTGTGAGTGTGTGTGTGAGTGTGTGTGTGTGTGTGAGTGTGTGTGAGTGTGTGTGTGAGTGTGTGTGTGTGTGAGTGTGTGTGTGTGTGAGTGTGTGTGAGTGTGTGTGTGTGAGTGTGAGTGTGTGTGTGAGGATTAATAATAATATGAAATATAATAATAACAGAGTAATAATAATAACTAGGTATTAATAATAATAATATGATATAATAATAATATGAGTATGTGTGTATGTGAGAATGTGTATGTGATAATAATGTCTTATCTTGATAATAACGATATATAATAATATAAATTAATAATAATATGAAATGTATGTGTATTAATATTAATAAATGCGATATGAAATAATAATAATAATAATAATATGTATAAATTAATAATATTGTGAAATTAATAATAATAATAATATTAATAGTGTGTGTAAGTGTAAGTGTATGTAAAGGTATAGTGTAAATGTGTGTAAGAATTAATAATATTAATAATAATAATATAGGAAATAATATTAATAATAATAATAATATGATGTGTACATACTGATAATAATAATAATATTCACAATAATAATATAAAATAAATAATAATAAATGTAAAAATCACGATAATCGTCTTGTCTTTCGATAATAATAATAATAATAATAATTATTATTAATAATATGTAAAGTGTCTTTTTGATATTAATAATAATAATAATAATAATAATAATAATTAATAATATTAATAATAATTAATATTATTAATTATATATATTATTAATAATATAATATTTATTAATAATTAACAATATAGATAATAATAATAATAAAATTAATAATATTATTAACTTAATTAATATTTAATATTAAATAATTAATAATAATAATAATAATAATAAATAATAATAATTAATAATAATAATAGTGAAGTAATAATAATTAATAATATTAATAATATGAAGTAATATTAATAATAATATTAATAAATTAATATTAATATGTGTGTATGAAAATTAATATTACATACGTGTATTAATAATAATATATGTCGTAAATATGTCGTCAAATCAGTGTGATGTGTGTGTGTGTGTGTGTGTGAGTGTGTGTGTGAGCTTGCTAATATAACTAGACTGGCTGGCCAGTAAGTCCCAGGGACCTGTCTGTTTCAGAGCGCACACCAGCGTGGGTGAGGAGGTTCATACTCTGTCTTTAGTCTTTCATTGCAAAGAAGGCCTTGCTGTGTGAACCATCTTCCCAGCCTCCGAAGCTGCTTCTTGTCAGGTGTTTGGTGACACAATGAGAAAAGTGACCTGGTGACAGAGCTTTTTTCTCTCCTGGGGTCACCCACAGAATGGACACCTCTAAGCACACAGTGCTTATGGCTTCGGCAATGGCTCCACCGAAGGGAATGTGTCACTGTGGCCCCTGGCATGTGGCTCTCTCTCATCAAGTGTTCTTGGCTTGGGGGGGATGGGGACCATGGCAGTTTGAATAAGACTAGAGAGGGAGAGGAAAGGGGGGAGGGGAGGAGGAGAGGAGGGAGGGAGGGAGAGAGACCCAGTTACCCTGAAGACGATAAGATAGCAGCTGTAAATCTGGGTACGATTTAGAATCTCAATTTCCCTTCAATGCCTATGTATAAATTCGCAATTATGCTTCACTAAGTACCGATGAGTTCATTTTGCCTCTGCTCAGAACCAGTTGATGAGAGAAATGCTACAAACCATCCTTTTGTATTTGCTAAATCTGGACCTAATTCCATTTTTCAAGAAATCATGTTTGCAGAAATAAGGCCACATGGAAATGAACAAATAATGAAAAATTGAATATAACAAACCCCCAAAGTCCTAGAGAATTAAAACTCTGCCAGAATTATTTATAAAATGTGCAGCAGTATCCAAAAAGTATTTACAATTTGCTCCACGGCTTGTAAAATCTGGTGCAGTCCAAACATACTTGGTGGTTCCATGAGACTCCAAACATGTTTCTGAAATCCCTCGCCCAGCTCCAGTGAAGAGCAAAGAGCCCCATATGGTGGGGTCAGACTCTGACATGCAAAATTCTTCCTTCCTTCTGGGCCACTCAGTATAGTGAGATTGTGCATGAAACTGGGCTATTCTCCAGCAAGACTATGAGCACACATGGCACCCAGTTTCCTGTGCCCCACAGACGCTGCTATAATGTGGAGGTCCATAGAGGTAAAAGGGGAGGGACTAACTTCACAGAGCAGAGTATGGGAGCAAAAGCAAATGGAATAAATACATATGGCCCTTGGAAAACTACAGTGTGTGGAGGTGTTTGCTGCTCTGCTTTCCTGGGGTCTTGAGTCTGATCCCCAGCACTCACTTCAGGATGCTCACAGCTACCTGTAACTTCATCTCTACCAGATCCAACACCCTCTTCTAGTTTCTGAGGGTACCACACACAGGTGTCATCCACTCACAGACCCACACATTAAAAAAAAAAATAAATGAAAAATAAATGACAAGCAAAGGGGAATCTCAACACTAAACAAACAAGTGATTTATTTTTGCTGGAGTGATGGAGGCCCAGATGCAGTTTTCAAAGTTCCCAGTGCATAGAGATGCTGGGAGCATCCCTGCAGAGGGGTTTGGGCATCCCCTTCCACTTCACTGAGTCACATGTCCCTTGCTGTTGTGACCCACTCAGATGGTAGGAACACAGTGCCATCCATCTGCACCTCTTTGAAACAAGAGCCTATATTCTGGTGTCCCTTTTAAATGGTGAGTACAAGAGCCAACTCTTGCTGCTCGCACAAGGCCTCACAAGGCTGTTAATCACAAGTACTGATAGCTACTGTTCAGCGTTGGATGAATACCAATTAGGGGGATAGGGCAACCTGAGGAATGGAGAGGAGAGAGCAGTGGGGGACTGGCTTTGTTGTTCTGGGGAGGGGTTGCCAAAAAAATATTACCTGGGGCGCCAGTTCTTCTCGCCAACCCTGAGGGGTGGCTGGTGAGACTGGCAGACTAATTTACAAAGCATAAAGAGGAGGCCGAAGCGGAAGCACATATTATTATTGATAAGCTTCATTTTCCTAGAGGGTGATGGTCAAATCTGACTTGCTTTGAGTTTTGGAACCAGGCAGCCTTTGTCTACGCTTTAGAATTCTGTTTGCTTAGTCTCTCACGATACTTCCCGTCTAAAGGGGGTTGTGGGGAGCTGCAGGCAGGCTTGCAAGGAAAGGCTCTGAGAACAAACAAAACAAACAAAAGAAAATTTACCATGGACCATTTAGGAGAATAGACTGAGGAGAAATCCTCGTTAAAGGCCTCCTGACACTGGACAGGGTGGAAGCTGACGCCAATTGGTAGCCTAAACACCAGGGATCTCAGGAGTATGCAGGTGTGTGTGTGTGTGTGTGTTCGTGTATTTGCTTGTGAACATACAGGTGCGCATGCATGTGCATGGACACGTGTTTGGAGGCCACAGGTTAATGCTGGGTGTCTTTCTCAGTTGTTCATCTTATTTTATTTATTTATTTATTTATTTATTTATTTATTTATTTATTTATTTATTTTGAGACAAGGTCTTTCACTGAATGTAGAACTCACCAATTGGCCAGACTGGCTGACCAGCAAGATCCAGGGATCTGCCTGCTGCTCCTGGTCCAGCTTTGGGCTCTAGATGTGCAGCATCACAGTGCTGAGCTTTTCCTGTGAGTCCTGAGGACCGAGCCTCAGGACCCCATGCGTGCATGGCAAAGGCCTTACCAACTGAGCCGTCACATGAGCCCCAGCCTGCAATTTTCTGTGCTCAGTCAATGCATTCCCAAACCAGCACGCAGCAGAGACTTGCTTTCTTGGCCTCGGTGTATCTGGTGGCATCTTGCAGACGGTGATTCTCAGTAGGATGATCAAATTTTAGGACTGGCCACTAGAGCCGAAGCAAACTCGTTGAGGGGCAAATCCCCCCAGTTCATTTGGGAACCATCTTCTACTGCCCCCCCCCCCAATGCTGCAAGCTCAGCATGGAGCTGTTCAGAAAACTTGATTAAATCCCACAGGGCTGAGCATGCTGAGTTTCAAGAGGTCAGGAAACCGTTCATGCCTTTGGAAGTTGTACAAAAATGGTCTGTGTGGAGGGAAGACAAAAATTAAGCTGAGTTGGCTGAGAAACATATTAAATTAAAATGATGTTTGATTTGCCATCAAGAGCGCCGCGCTTCCAGATGCAACGCGGAGGGCCTCTGTGGGGAGATGAAACGCTGTGTCCCAGGCCTCTCCTGAATTGATAGTGTTCCCTGGGCTGCTGCTTACTGTTGGCGGAGGAGGGGGGGTGGTGGAGTGAACCACAGGGAGCTTGCAACTGGGTGAAAAGATCTTGTGACAGAGTTTGAGGATAATAATCTTGAAAAAAGAAAAAAAAAAGTCATAGGAAATACTTGAGTGTTTTTTGTTCCAGCATGTAGTAGGCGCTGGATGCTTTCCTCTCTTCCGGGGAAGTTCGTTCTACCATAATGAAACGATAAGCAACCTGAAAGCAGTGAATCTGGCCGGATGTTTCTGGATGATTACCTCATGACAACAAGCTCCTGACTCTGAGTGAAAGTAGAGTTCCGAGCCAGAGCTAGTGGATTATTCCCTGAGAAGGAAGGAGTCTTCCGGGCCACCGTGTGCTCAAGTGAGTCATGATCTCGAGACTGTGGAAGTCACAGCTGCACTGAAACTGCCACGTGGAACTGAAAGCCAGCCCCGTGTAAGCAGGGTCGTGTGCTAAGTGTGATGGAGGTGACGACTAACTCGCCGGTCCGTTCAGAGAGGCGGAGACAGCAGCTGTTTTACATCTATCGGAACGGTCGGCCTCGTGTTCAAAGCCTGCTTTCTGTTCACGTGTAGCCACCACAGCTGTCGATGACGCATGTGTTGAAGGCCTTGTGTAGCTAAGCCTGTGTTTTTATTGTCCCTCGTGTTAATGAGCATTGCAGGGTACATGCCACACGGTTACATACTCTTTAAACTTTTAACTACATTCTATTTTATTTAAACATTTTTATTTGATGTGTATTTATTTTGCCAGCGTGTATGTATGTGTACCATGTGCATGCCTGGTACCCCACAAGGTCAGAAGGGGGTGTCAGATCCCCTGGGACTATAGTCATAGGTGATCATGAGCTGCCATGTGGGCTCTGGGAATCAGTAAACGCTCTTAACTTCGGAGCTAACGCTCCGTCCCCTAATTTATTTATTGCCTTTCTGTGTGTGCGCACACGTCTATACATGGTACGTGTGTGGAGGTCAGAGGACAGCCTGCTAGAACTGGTTCTCTTCTGTTGAATGGATCCTGAGGATCTAACTCTGACTATCAAGCTTGCCAGCAAGCGCTTTTACTGATAAGTCATCTTGCCAGCTCTATGTCTTAATATATTGAAATCCTTTGTAATCTCCCGACAGAATTGGAGAATGTGAAACATATTTCCATCATCTTAGTAGAGAGAAGAATGAAAAAGTGGGAGCTACAGAAGCAGAAAAGTGTGTGGGATTCTTCTAGGGAAGGCACATCGCTGATGGGCCACATTTATAAGAAATTTATAATATCTTATAAATATTGCTTTACAAGAATTTCCCTTGTGTAAAGACCATCACTTTAAAATGGATGAAACTCAGGCCAAAGAAGTGGGAAATAGAATAGCATGTGAAGAAGAAATACTGAATGAAAAATGGGAATCGTCATAAACTTGGGCTGTCAGGTGACAGCAAACCAAGAGGATGGGAGACAAATGTCAGGTGTGTAGAGGAAAGCCAGCTATCTAACAAGCCAGAGGGCCAGGCTGAACAGTAAGCAGAAAGTACACGGCATCACTATCTTGTCAACACTGTTCCAAGAGGCTCAGTGAGGCTGCTCTTGGACAGGAGCGTGGAGACACATAATCCTAGTCCCGAGGGTGTTTGTGGAGAATTCTGGAAAGCTGACAAAATGAGGTATCAAGCCATGAGCCATGTAGTAGAACTTAGATAAGAAATACAGGTTAATTTAAGTTGTAACAGCTAGTTAGCTATAGGCCTGAGCTATTGACTGTGCAATGTGAGTCAGTAAGTTTGGGTGGGTTCTAAGGTCAGCATTTTCAAAAAAATTCCAGGGTAATGCCCCTGAGATGGTTTCAAAGGCTGAATTTAAAGACCTTCTTAAATGAGCCTATACTGGTTGTATTCAATAGTGGATCTCACGGTGACCTTTTCCTTTGTACATAGTGTATTTCCATCTGATTCGTCTGCTCATCCCACTATTCTCTCAATGAGTTGTTCTACTTTCTGTCTTTTGTTGTGTTATCTTATGAGTTCAGTTAAGACTGCTTGCAGGAGCAGGGGTAAGTGTTGTTCACAAAAGCATGGCAACATTATCAGTGGCTACAACACTGAGGAAAACGTTAAGAAGTGAGTTTCGAGTAGTAACTGCCAAGCAGCCATTATGTTTTTACTATGGGCCATTTAAATTGTCCTTGAAGAGATGGCTCTGCATGGTGACTTGGTGACATTGTTAGTATTCTGAGATAATGGGTTATGCCATGCTAGATTGTCTCTGGGTAACAACTACGACCTCCCTGCTTTTATTCAGGTGATTGACAGCTGGTGTTCTAGGTTGCTGTAATTTGGTCACTACACAAGGAAACTGCAAGGAAAGACATTACCTTTATCCAATTTTAATTGCAACAAGATGTACTAGGATGTTCCTTCCATTCTTTCTCCTTTTCCCTCTTCTTTTAAGCTGCTACTGAGTCAGTGGAACCCAGCCAAAACCCTGGAAGCCGTCCAGACTTGTGCATTTCTCTTGCCCATTACAGCTGAAACAGTACTAGCAAAGCAGAAATAGCTCTACTTATACAAACATTTCCCCCTACAATTTAAGATTACAACTGGCATGCCAAATCGATATCAGGGACATGTTTAATACACTTATGTATTTGGGGGTGGGGAATAGAAATAACACCTTTTATTTTCGGGATCAATTTGAAGTGGGGGGATGACTTCATGTTCAGAGTGGAGATCTCAGCCCATAATCTTGGGTTCCTGAGCACACAGCACCAGTTTAGCTTCTAATTTACTCTCGGGTGACTTAGTGGTATTGCTTAATTATAACAGTTGCAAATTCCATCCTCCCCAATACATCATAGGCAGCCAAACATCTGCAGGGTTCTGCAGGAGGGAGGGCACCAGAATGAAACGCTCATTTTTTGTATTATTTTGCTTTTATTAGTTTTTAATACATATATGTAATAAACAAGACGAGCAAGACAACACTTAAATATGCACCAATGGTAATCAAATGTAAGATATTAAGTTGTGAAAATGCCCATTCCACGACAGGAATATGATCCTCTAGAGACTGGAGGCTGCAGCGGGGAATGGGTTAAATTAACACTGACTTTTCAGTGATCGAGTAGAAGGAAGAAGAGTTCTCAAAACGGGAAGTGTAGGTCAGAGCTGGAGGAAGTCCTGCAAAGCATGTCCTGGGAAGTGGAGGGTTAACTGCCCCCCAGTCTGAGACACCTGCATTCCCAAAGCTGGGGTTTCCAGTTCAGCAGGCAAGGGCAGAGTAATGTCAGGGAACTCGACGTTCAAAGCCATGTTAGCCTGAGTTATCTTAAGCTGGTGACTGACAGATAAGAGCCAAATGACGGTTATCTTCAATAAGAGATGTTTTCATAAAAAATCTAAAACACTATCATTTTCAGAAGTTAATTTTATTCATTGTGTGATGAACTAAAAGATACAAGGCAGGACGTGGTAGAGAATGCCTTCAACACAGCACTTAGGAGGCAAAGGCAGGCATATTACTGTGAATTTGAAGCTAACCTGGTCTACGTAATAACTCCCAGGCTAGCCAGGGTGATGTAGTAAGATCCTGTTTCTTTTCTTTTTTCCTTTTTTTTTTTTAAAGTGATATAATTTCTCATGTTTAAGTGTGTGAAAACTCTTTGGGGGCTGTTTTTTGCTTTTTGTTTTTTGTTTTTTCCTTTGTTACAAGAAGTTATTTCCTATCACTAAAGGAGATACACTTATTCCCAGGATCCACTTGAAAAAGCAGATGATCAACGTGCCTCTATTCCAGAATTGGGGAGGCAGAGACTAAGTTCCAAGTCAGTGAGAGACCCTGCTTCAAAAATCAAGGTGGATGGTACCTGAAGAAGGATAACCAAGGTTGACAACTGGCTTTCATATGCATACATTCGTAGGTTTACCCGAACACACACACACACACACACACACACACACACACACACGAGAGGGCAGGGAGGAATAGTCTTAACTCTGATCCTTTAAAGCATCATAGTGAGCACAACTGCAAACTTCACAGACTCATTCTTCTTGTATTTGTATAAACTCAAAAAGAGAAGGAGAAAACAAGAATAAAGAGTACAAAATATAAAGAAATGGCTAATTAAAAAAATTGCCTCTCATACACTCAGCAGGGATCTGGTAAGAATTAAGCTGAGGCTAATGGAGCCCTCAGCCCCCATATAACGCCACCGAGGGAGGAAGGCTGGATATTGCCTTCTGGAAGGCAAACAGCTTAAGGAGCTCAGTGAATGTCTTAGTGAAGCCTACTGAGCAAATGCTCCTGTCCCCAGTTGGTATGACGATCATCTCCAATCGGGTGATATTGCTGTCACTGTGGAGCTAGGTGTGACCCTTGTGAGTGCTTACAGCCTCTTCATCTCAATGAGGTGTTAACTGGAAGCTGAGGGAGACTGGTAAGGGCCTTTTATTAGACCAGTCAGAGTCCAGGGTCTTGTGGATGCCCACGAGGGTGCTAGGCATATATATATGGTTTATTAGGAAGACTCATCCATCCCCTTTGCTGAACCTGTGTGTGTGTGTGTGTGTGTGTGTGTGTGTGTGTGTGTGTGTGTGTGTGTGTATGTGTTCTCTAAAGCCTGGCAGTTTCCAAGCAATCCTGTGTTAGGTTATCTTGCCTCATCAGTGGCTGTCTCAAGGCTACAGCCAGGCTTTTCCTGCAGAGTTCCCAGTCTCCCCTTGGAGGAGCTCCCAAGAGCTGCTCTGAGTATGATATGCTGGCAAAAACTCCTGGACACTACACGTGTGCCTCATGTTCTCTGCACAATCTCACTGCTTTACTAGCTACTCCAAGTGCCTCCAGCATCAATGCCCAGAGCTTGCTAGGAACTTTGGGGACTGGGATCCCATGTGTAAGCACTGCTCTGGAGTAGCTTTCACACAAGAGCTGGAGATAAGCCCGATGCACCCTCAGGTTTACAGAATTCGTCTTGGAGGTTTGAGTTGCTTAATGAATTGGTCTATAAGGCTATTTACATAGGGAGGAAGATTATGAGCAGCAGAAAATTTTGTATGGAAAGAACAAAAGCTTGTGATAGATCCTATACAATGACTCAGGGAAGTCTTTTTGAGTGAAGATTATATATATTATAATATATGTTTTAATTAACATACAAGCATCATGTCTCATTAAGGCATTTCATATACATGTCCTTTTGTCTGATTCTCTTTCCTTACCCTTTCTTGTGAACCCCTACTTTCCCTCTTTCCATTCACAGGCTGTGTATATCCGTTCACCCTCTCATTCCTTAGAACCTGTTCTCAGCCTTGTTGGTAAAGCAACTGCTGCACAAGCACAGGGCCCTCAGCATTCCTAAAAATGCCTGACACACAGTGCTCCTGTGATGGGGAAGGGGGAGGGAGGGCGCGGGGAGGGGAGGGGGAGGGAGGGGGAGGGGAGGGGAGAGGGGAAGGGAGGGGAGGGGACACACAGTGCTCCTGTGATGGGGAAGGGGGAGGGAGGGCGCGGGGAGGGGAGGGAGGGAGGAGGAGGGGAGAGGGGGAGGGAGGAGGAGGGGAGAGGGGGAGGGAGGAGGAGGGGAGAGGGGAAGGGAGGAGGAGGGGAGAGGGGAAGGGAGGAGGAGGGGAGAGGGGAAGGGAGGAGGAGGGGAGAGGGGAAGAAAAGGGGGACGAGAAGAGGGAGGGTGTGGGGAGGGGAGGGGGAGGGAGGGGAAAGGAAGGGGAGGAAAGGGGAAGGGAGGAGGAGGGGAGAGGAGGAGGGGGAGGAGGGGAGGGGGGGAAGAAAAGGGGGACGAGAAGAGGGAGGGTGTGGGGAGGGGAGGGGGAGGGAGGGGAAAGGAAGGGGAAGAAAGGGGAAGGGAGGAGGAGGGGAGAGGGGGAGGAGGGATGGGAGAGGGGGAGGGGGGAGGGAGAGAAAAGGGGAGGGGGAAGGTAAACAATTTTGTATAAAAAAACAATTACTAAGGCCAGGGTGGTGGTATACTCTTTTAATCCCAGGCAGGTGGATCTCCACGAGTTTCAGGCCAGCCTTCTCTACAGAGCTAGTTCCAGGACAGCCAGGGCTACACAGGGAAACCATGTCTTGAAAAACCAAAACCAAAACCAAAACCAAAACAAATAAAATCCCCAAACCAAAAAAAACAACCATTTACTAATCCTTTAATAGGTTTCTTTTAAGTCTAGAATTGCAAAATCAAAAAATAATGTCTTATTCTTTTTATTTACTTATTTATGTATTTATTTATGATTTTTGACACTGTCTTTTATGTAGCCCTGGTGTCCTGGAATTCACTATGAAGACCAGGCTGGCCTCCAACTCACAGAGCTGCCCCTCCCTCTGCCTCCTGAGCCTAGCACTAGGACTACAGCTGTGTCTCATCACACCCATCCCGTTGTCAGATTCTTACACTTGAAGATGATTTGAGCTTAACAAGTGCAGCAGCGTTGCTACAGAACATGGGGTCAAAGGTCTCATACTTAGGCTATGGGTGACTTAAACCTTCCAAATCAACGGTGGCTGGGTCGCTTTTCCCATTTGAGGGGAAGAAAATAAAACTTTCTTTTCTTTAAAAAATAAGTAGCCTGGCTCTTGGGGCTCCTGTAACCCCAAGTGCTGAGGCTGCAAGATTCTAAAGGGATGGAGCTGTAAAGACTGTAAGAGAGACTGTTCTCAGGTAAGAAGACACACTATTTTGTACTTATTAATGGAGGTGTATCAGGCGTTTCAGCATCCAGAAATAGACACCCTTTTCCTTCTTGAATGACTCAGGTTGGGCTAAACTCAAGCACTGTGACATTGATTCTGAATTCTGCCTTACACCAAGGAGTTTCCTAACTCTAAATATATTAAGTAAAATACCCAGACTGGAAAATGATGGGATGTGCTTTTAAGTTCATTAAACCAAAAGCATGTAAGTTAATATGATCCCACCACTCCTGCCTTGTACTGTGTTCTTACTTTACTCCAGGCTCCTTCATCTAAGGGATGGAGGGAACCAGCCTATCCTCTGGCATATTAATGTAGGCACTAGGATAATTAAAACTCCTGTTATCAAGAGGTTCAGAATCAATTAGCAATCTGTAAAGCACAGAAGCAAATGGACAGGAGGGCTCTGTTGTCTTGGCTGTGCTGGGGGTTGCTCAGGGCCGTTGCTTTTGCCTTTTTTGCTTTCCTGGTGGCAACATTCTCTCTTTCTTGTAGGTTGGAGTTAACACAGAGGAGAAAACCCATCATTTGGAATGAGTGGTCTGGTAATGGTGTAAATTGGCTAAGAGACCTCTGAGATTTGAACTCAGATTGTTGAATTGAGAATCCAGAATTCTCATTGCCACACCATGTAACCCACTGGTGGTCCCTACTAGGTTTATCATATTCCAATGGATGTCCCCATACCCTTGCATATGTGGGTAGCACAAATTGAACTCAATGGGAGGAGGAGGAGGAGGAGGAGGAGGAGGAGAAGAAATGAAACTGGCAGGGGTTGGGGAATGTGGGAAGAGTGAGGGAGTGCATATGATTAAAATATATTTTATGCATGTATGGAATTCTCAAAGAATTAATAAAAATATAATACTAAGAATTTCTTACACTTATTTGAAAATGTGCTAAATAGTATCTTCTAAAATAAATGATCGGTGAATCCAAGTCCAATTGATGGATAGTTTTGTGCTGGATCTTCCATCGGTCAGTGGTATAGTGGGTCTTCCTGTTCCCGTTGTCATCAGTTTCCTCTCTTCATGAGGTTTCATCGTTTACCCGAGAGTGGAAAGCCTTGTCCTTTTAGAGGGGCTGATATTTTTGGAGATCATTTTTCCTTTGGCAGTATTTTTCTGAAAGACTGAAGTCTCATATCTATCTTTTTCTCTGTGATACTGGGGCTCAAACCCAGTGCTTGGCGAGCATCCTAACTTTGAGTCCTACCCCTGCCCCATGATCTCAGACTTGGCTTATGCTGTGTCTGTCCAGGACTTTAACTGTCCCCCCTGGACGTTGTATTGTCCTCCTTCCTTGAACTCATGCTTCCTTGTGTGCTGTTTCTATGATGAAATCCATTCTAGTAAGGGTTTGAACTCTGGTGTTTTTTTTCCCCCTAAGCAAACATTACTAAAGGCCATGGGGATTGCATGGGGTAAACACTTACCTGTATATTTTATTTTAAACTGTTTCCTGAAGTGTAAGTTGGAGGTGGAGGACTGCTTGACCTGAAATGCTTCAATGTGTAAATTCTGCAAGGTCATTCTCTTCCATAGCCATAGCACAACCATCAAAACCAGGACAGCAACCTCACGAGCCACCATTATCTACTCCACCACATTCGAGTTTTGCTAATTTCCTCAACGATGTCTTTAGCAACAGGAGAGAATTCTCGGCGGTGCGCGTTGTGTGTTCAGCTTCCACGTTGACGTGTTCTCCTGACCCTTCCATTTCTCCCTGCCTGCCTTTGCCACAACCGTGGTAGCCTTTAACAAGAATGAATTAGTTACTTTGTAAAATGCTCCTCAGTTTGGGTTCACTCGTGTGTTTTTTAAAATGAAATATTCACTGAGAGGGAGCTAGAAAATTCTTCTTGCTTTAGAAACTCATAATTTCAAGTTTTATTGTTATATTGTGCTCAAATACAAGACACACTTGCTCACATACAGGGTACACTTGTATCCTGAGACATTCGTTCACATGTATGCATTCTTCAGAACCTGCACATTTCGTCTTTACGTAAAAATAATAGATGGCCGTAGTCATGATTTGAAAAGTGAATATCTTATTTTAAGGGGAAAGTTCCATGTTTTCGATTATAGTTAGAAATGCTAATAGGACTTTCTTTTCCTATTTAGGCAATTTCTTCCAGTTTGTTTTAGGTCACGAAAAAGAGTGAAAAGTGCTGTAGAAAGGGTCAAGAGAGGTTTACTAGGTAATTAAACTAATTTACTGGAAAATTGCACCAGAACTGTCAACCCAAAACACCTTTTCTGAGAGATGACGGGGGATTCCTTGCCTTTTTATTCCACAATATAATTTCTTTTCCTCAGCCAGGTCCTCCTTTGTTTGGGCAAATCTATAGCACTTGGGCCTTGCAGAGATCCATAGCTTTGTACATCCAACACATTTGGTCTTCTAAAAACAAAGGATAACGTGAAGCAATAAGCAATAAGCTGAATTAGCTGTTTCTGAACCACAGGTTAGAAGTTTATTTCAGGGCTAAGGAAGGTCTGCTTAGCACACTGCTAATACGGTAGCATGTAAGCATGGAGCTTTTTATTCTACAAGATGGAGATTTGCACACCTAGGACAAAGAGCACCTTGTCAGTCTCTCCCCTCCCTCTCCCCTCCCTTCCTCCGTCCTTCCCTCCCTCTCTCTCTTCCTCCCTCCTATTCTCTCTTCCTGCTAGGGAATAACATGATAAATAGCGTGTGCCTAACACACACACACACACACACACACACACACACACACACACACACACACGCACACGCACGCACACACACACGCTACACGCACGCGCACGCGCACGCGCACGCACACACATAGAGTTACATGCCTTTTGTGCTTGTTTGGGCTTTGTGTCTTGTGTCTCTACCACCACAAATTCCTTCTCCTGAAAGCTTTGCTTTGCAACAGCAAACAGCATAAGAAGGGTTAAAGGACTGGCTTGAATAAAAGCAATTGTTGCCCTTTGGCATTCCAGAAGCCGCCTGGCCACTTGTAGTCTTCCTCTGATTAAAAAAGCAGCAGTGGTGTATTGACACGCCTCCCTTTGGATATATGACCCTTCACAAGCACAGTGAGTAATATTAGAATTATTTTAATTGAGCCCAAACATTGCAGTACAGCCTTCCAGAAAAATCAATGTGAAAAATGCCTTTGTTTTCTTGTTAGTGGCAGTTACCTGCCTTCCAGAGCTAGCTGCGTAAGGTTATTGGGTTGTGATGCTTTTGGTGGCCACAGCTGTCACCTGTTTTGATAACAGACAGACTTCGAGCTTGCCCCTTATTACCTCTCAACACCTAAAGCCTTCCAGAAAGCACTAGCAGAATCAACTTTTCTGGCTATCAACTTTTCAGTCCGCTCTCACCTCTGTGAACGAGCCGCGGGCCTGGGGATTCAGCTTTGCCGCCCGGGCGGGCGCACACTTCAAAGGCGTTTCAGCGTTCGCACTTCAAAATTAAAATATACATTTTCTTTCCAGCGACTGAGCATTGGAGCAGAGTCACATGGGATACGGAAGTGGTAGAGTAGAACAGAAAAACTCCAACACAGAAACAAGCACTTCCCAGGGAATTAACTTTCTCAAACATGTGTTTCCCAGAGCTCCGGAAACACTAATTCTATGTTGTTGGGATTGGTTCTTTGTTCTACTCTGCCACTTCCTCATCCCACATGATTCCATTTCACACCTCAGTCGCCAAGTAAGAAAATGTATATTTTAGGCTAGATTTTTAACTTTAAGCACAGTTTTGAAGAGGCCCCGGTATTAAAAATGCTGACACCGAGGGTCTTTGCTGAGTGGTGTGATCCGAGGGACTCTTCTCCACAGGGACGACGGTGTCATCTGGAGACAGGCAGCATCTCCTCGTCAAGCCATAGATCATTTAACTACAGTCCTGTGGGGACCAATGGAATCTTGGCACTTGAGCTGCCTGGTGTGTGACATGGAAGGGTCCATATTTCAGAATAATCACCCAATTACAGGTTGTTACAAGGGGAGTGATGTGTCCCTCTGCGGGCCTGATGGATGGCCCACTGAAAACCGATCCCGCCGAGGGCTTTCCCTTCCACTGTCCCCCTGGAGGAGGCATTGTTTGTTGTACATTTTGAGGGCCGCTCACTACTGTCTGGGTGATCACAAATAAGGACCTATGAGGAGATGGATAGAAAGAGCAGCGTGCCTTATGTGAGTCCCCCCAACATAGACACAGCCTCTGTGTGATCTGTGTCATACACGGGTGACACGGGCGGCACAGACCATGGGCTCTGCCTGTTTTCAGAAATAAGAAAGGAAGGAATCAATAAGAAAGGAAGGAATCTTTCTTATTTCTAGGAAAACAAAGCACACGTTTGCACATCTCCCTCCCTGGATTTAAGCGCGTTGAGACATTCCTCTTATAGTTAAATAGGTGTACAAATGTTCTTTTATTTTCCAGTTCCTGGTTGGTGAAAGAGTTTTAGATTTTTCTGTAAGCTAAGGGGAAATAGGTTTTGGAGAATAAACAGAATAATTAATTGGATCTGGGTAAGCAGGGACAACAGAAACACATTTCAACAAACTTACAACCACACTTAAAATCTAGGTTGTCCCTATCCTGACACATTGTCAGTACAGGTTTTGAACCGAGAAAGATTAATAGCTTGTCTTAAAAGGATTTGAGTTTTTCTTTTAAACTATGTCTCTGTGTGGCTTTGTGCATGTGTGTGTAATGCCAGCAGAAACCAGAAGAGGGCATCCGATCTCCCTGCTGGAGGGTTAGGTGGTTGTGAGCCGCCAGATACGGGTCCTGGGAACTGAATTTGGGTCCTCAGCGAGAGTAGTACAGGATCTTAACTGCTGAACCTTTTCTCTAGTCATGACATCTCTTAATCTAAGTCAGTACTGAAGTAGGTGGGCTTTTCAAGGTCATTTCTCTGTCAGACACTTGCCTTACATCATGTTTGCAGCTGCAAACCATGTTTAAACTGTGTCTTAAGGGACGCCAAATGCCCCAGAAACAGGCAAGCCCTTAGCTAGGGTTACAGATCACGAGGAGAGATCAGATCCCACCTCGGGAACGTCAGAGCTGTGCACAAAACCTAAGGGGATCCTGGAAACAGTGAGATCTGCACAAAATAGAGAGGGCACATAGATCTCAGAATCAGAAGATCAATGTCTGTGAAGAGAGGGATGGGGGCATATTTTTTCCAGAAGTAATAGTTCCTGCTTTCTGAGGAATGTACATGAGAGATGCAGAGTCATCTAAGTGGAAGAAACACGGGCAAATGGGTGGGAGACACGCCATCAGCCCCAGTCCTAGTCACTTAGCATTGTGGGAGTATGACAGGTACATCGGGGAAGCCTATCCAGTGCCATAACTTGGAGGCGAGTTTGGTTGGGGTGTTCAGAGATCAGGAAGAGGTGGCACCGAAGGAAGATGCCTTTCTTCACTGCTCTCGGCGTTGTTGTTAATGGGCTCCGTTGTTAATGGGCTCTGTGAGTTACCTTGCTGTGTTGACTGAAGTTTGATCTTGAAGTTTCTCTATCAGAGTGGTAGGGCACGTGGGTCTGTATTGTTTCAAAGTGACAGCTTGGCTGGTCTGGAAAGAGAGTGCAGGATAGCCATATTTCCAGCAAGCTCAAAAATAGGACATTTAATTCTTCTATAAATACGTGTCTGACACCCTATTAGGTAGTCGCATGTGGATATAGTTTGGCACTATGCTTTGGTGTTTTCTGAGCATTGATTTAAGGTATATATCACATTTATCTCCTTCTGAATGTTGCTGCTCTGAGCGTTTAGTGTCTCATTCATAGAGATCATACACCATGCCATCTCCTAAGAATTTCAAAAGTGAACCTGTTAAATGACCACACTCCATTATCAGGAAATGAGGGTGGAAAACCTGGGTGGTTTGCAAGCGTCCTCAGATACCAGAAAGTACAGAGGGAAATGCTCTGCTTGGTTCTACCATTTTAAGTAACTTTTGTAATACGTATCTTGATTTCTCATGCTTTATTGTATTCATTCTTTTATTAGAAGACATTTACAAATCACTCTTGGAAATAGAAAATTTGAGGCTGGTGACCACTTGCTGCTCATTCAGTGGATCTGGGTTTAGTTCACGGTGTCGTAGAATTGTCTGTAACTATAGTTCCAGGGTCCAACATTTCCTTCTGGCTTCTACAGTAATAACATATATATGATGCGCATACATAGATGTACATAAAATGCTCGTGTATGTAAAATAAAATAAATTCCTTTAAAAAAAAAAGAACACCACACATAAATGTCAAAAATTTGGAAACTAGGCAATGGTATAGAAAACAATCATAGTCAATGAAACCATAACATTTTTATTAAATAGTAGAGTGCTATTCTGCAGTGAAATACATGTATGGAGATTGTTTTGCCTTGAGCATTAGTTAGGGCTCTGGTTGTAGCTGCTATTCACTTGGCTGGGTCCTGTGATTGACAAGAAATGGTTTCATTCCTACTGGAATGCTTTTGCAGGTAGTTCCCCTGTTAAATCCCCATAAATTGACCTCATCTCTAGACTCATCACCCTAAGCATGTCTAAGCACTTGTGTATATGTATCTGGGTAACCATAACTGTCATTAGTTATGTATTACACAGAACACAGAAATTTAAAGCTGGAAGGAATGTAATCACCCAAATCCCATTCTAGCTAAAGCGATAGATGGGCATTTTAAAATCACGAAGAGATTATAATGTAAGTTGGCACACTGTAGGCTATTGCATGGGCTCAGTGGAACTTTCTTTGAAATGTGAGGGCGGGGTCTGAGGGATGCTGTGTGGGCTTGCATTGTGTGGGCAGGGCTTGAGGGATGCTGTGTGGGCTTGCATTGTGTGGGTTAGGTCTGAGCGATGCTGGGTGGGCTTGCATTGTTCTTTTTGAAATGGCGAACAGAAACTTGGTATTGGGACTTACTTTTAGGAAAATGAATTTCCATCTAGTTATTTATTTCTGCTTTGCATCTATATATGCCTGTCTTCTCTGCTAGAAGGGTTGGTCCCCTGTGGAGCAATGCTTTAGTCACATTTCTATACTTGGAAGACCATAGTCATAAGTTGGTTGAGAGAAGGAAGGAAGGAAGGAAGGAAGAAACGACCTCTCCTAGGGATGTGCATTATCTGGAAGGCTCTACTGCTGTTACTCGATTACTGCCTTGTAGGGTGCACTGTTCATAGAGAATACAGAGATGATGACTGTGTGACGAATACAGCCAAGACGGTGAGCAAAATGGCACCTTGTAAGGTTGGAAGAAATCAAGTGTGCCAAAAGGGAAGAATCAAAGAGACTTGGTGAGGCGTTTGCTCTCTGTTGATAGATCAACAGAACCAAGGAAGGTACCAAAGTTCTACATTTGCATCTGGATGCTGGGAGGGAGAGAGGTTAGGAAAAAATCAAATAATGTGCAGGCAACTATGCAACAATCTGGAGCCCAGTTTCCTTCCTTGTCTGTGTGATCCAAGATGGCTGCAGAAGCTCCAGCTCTCACCACTCAGCTGTCAGGAAGGAGGAAGAAAACGGGTGGGCGGGGGAGAGGAGCACAAGATGAATGCTTCCCCTTCCTCCCTCCCTCCCTCCCTCCCTCCCTCCCTCCCTCCCTCCCTCCCTCCCTCCCTCCCTCCCTTCTCTCCTCCCTCCCTCCCTTCCCTCCTCCCTCCCTCCCTTTCTTCCTCCCTTCCCTCCTCCCTCCCTCCCTCCTCCCTCCCTCTCTTCCTTCCTCCCTCTCTCCCTTCCTTCCTCCCTCCCTCCCTCCTCCCTCCCTTCCTTCCTCCCTCTCTCCCTTCCTTCCTCCCTCCCTCCCTCCCTCCCTTCCCTCCTCCCTCCCTTCCTTCCTCCCTCCCTCCCTCCCTTCCCTCCTCCCTCCCTCCCTTCCTTCCTCCCTCCCTCCCTTCCCTCCTCCCTCCCTTCCCTCCTCCCTCCCTCCCTTCCCTCCTCCCTCCCTCCCTTCCTTCCTCCCTCCCTTCCTTCCTCCCTCTCTCCCTTCCTTCCTCCTTCCCTCCCTCCCTTCTTTCCCCCTCCCCCCTCCCTCCCTCTCTCCCTTCCTTCCTTTTAAAGATTTGTTTATTTTTTAGTATATGTGTGTCTCTCTGTGTGTATGTGTCTGTGTGTGTATATATGTGTGCATCTGTATGGGTCTATGTGTGTATCTGTGTGTGTGTCTGTGTGTGTGTACACAAGTGAGTGCACATTCTCATGAGGACAGAAGAGGGCATTAGATACCCTGGAACTGGAGTTACATGTGGTTGCTAGTTGTCCTCTGTGGGTTCTGGGAACTGAACCTGGGTTCTTTGCAAGAACAGCCAGTGCTTGGAACAGCTGAGCTTCCTGTGGACCCTCTGCTTCCTGTGCTTACCTTTTGTTGATCACAGCTCTGTTATGCTGCAAGGTTTTTGGAAATACAATGTTTTAGTTAGGTACATGTGCTAAATGAAATCTGGAGGCTTTGTACAACGGAGGAGGTGAAGCTGGACATTGTGTTTTCACTGTTGGTCTTTGTCTCATGAAGCTACAATTAAAATAGTTCCTCACCTCTAATCCAGTGCTGTTTTCTGGCTGAAGACCTGAGCTCATCTGTAGAGGCAGAATGGGAGACTGAGGAATGCTACAGGCTCAGGGACCAATGTCAGGCTCAACACTCAAACATTTGCCTTAGATGTGTTGTCAAATTTCTCTAGTTCACTTATAAATCTGTTAAAATGGTTTGTTGGATAGAATGATCTCTGAGCTATTTCCTTTGTGTGTGTGCATGTGTTTGTGTGTGGATGTGAGTGCGTGCATGCTATGTGTGTGGCTGGAAGACGACATACAGTGTTGCTCTTCTCTTATTTGAGACAGGACTTCTTGTGTCTGCCAAGCTAGTTGACCCACAAGCTCACCGGGACTCTCCCATCTCCGCCTAGAATCTTGCTATAGAACACTGGGTTTAGTCACTGGTTCCCAGTACTGCAACCCTTTAATACAGTTCTTTGTGTTGTGGTGACCCAACTATAAAATTATTTCCATTGCTACTTCATGACTGTAATTTTGCTGCTGTTATGAATTGTGATGTAAATAATTTTGGAGACAGAGGTTTCCCAAAGGCGCCATGACCCACAGGTGGAGAACTGATAGTTTAGGTGCTCACAATGGAGTAGAACTTTATGCGGGTTCATTGGATACTCACAACAGAGACTTCTTTACCCACAGTGCCATCGCCTGATGGGAGATGTTATTCTGTAAATATGTTTCTCATACTGGTTAATGAATAAAGCACTGTTGGCCAGTAGGAAAGCAAGATAGGTGGGGCTAGGAGACAAGGAGGAGGGAAGAGGAAGGAGTAAGGAGGAGTCAGCATGGAGAGCCGAAAGAGAACAGCATGCTGGCCCGCCACTCTGCGATAAGATGACCACATGGAAATACTTAGATAAGTAGAAATGGGTTAATCATTAAGACAGAGCTAGCCAGTAAGAAACTAGTACCTGTCCAACAGCCTTATATCAGAGTCTCACCATGTTATTGGGGCTGCGGGACCAGACCAGGTGGCCGGCGGGAAAACATACTTGCTACAATCGCCTTAGTCCAGATCCCCAAATATCTATCAGGTAAAATATCTTACAATAAGAAAAAAAACAAATTACAGTACTGACTGAAGCTGAACAAGTCACAAGGCTCTGTAGGTCTACCATGGATGGATGGGTGTCTTTGACATTATGCTGCTTTCAGACCACCTCTTCCCCTCAATTTGGTGGTTTGGTCAAGCGAAGACTGACTTGGCTGTGTGCTTAGCAACAGCTCTTCTGCCCTTCCTGCTCAGCAGGACTCTGATTGATTTGAGTGTCAGTCAGCAGTCAGCACTTTTCCTCAAAGCTGGCTGCTTTGGATCCCTCCCTGCTCGGCACATATGTACCACTTTCTCCCAGGGAAAGGGAGTCTCTAGAATCTGGGAAGGACTGGTTTGTTTCCTGGAATATGGGAGAGAAATAGGGCATTGTAGAGTGGACTTCATATGTGATATGATTGATCATCGTTCCTATTTATTCTCCAATGCCTATCTTAGTGCATCACATTCCCTAATGCTTGTAATTCTGACGTAGACTAACTGTAGTGGTTTGAATCAGAAAGACCCCCATAGGCTAACATTTGGATGCTCAGTCCCCAGTTAGTGAAATTGTTTGGGAAGGATTAGGAGATGTGGCCTTGATGGAGTTGTTTGGGAAGGGTTAGGAGGTGTGGCCTTGATGGAGTAAGCGTGGCTTTGTTGGAAGAGGTATGCTACTGGGGCTTAGAGATTTCAAAATCCCACACCAGACTCAGTTTCTCTCTTGGATGGCAACCTGTAGGTCAGACATGAGCTCTCAGCTACTGCTCCAGCACCATGCTTCCCTATCTGCTGCCATGTTCCTCACCATGATGGTCATGGACTAATCCTCTGAAATTGCAAGCAAGTAAAATGATTTCTTGTATAAGTTGTCATGATCGTGGTGTCTCTTCACAGTAATAGAACAGTAGCTAAGACATTAACCCACTGCAGCTTTAGGTGGAAAGGAGTATAACTCACATAGCTATGCAAGGTATGGGGCTGAAGAGATAAGATAGCTCAGTGGTTAAGGGTATCTGGGTTAGTTCCCAGCACCCACATGTAGCTCACAGCTACCTGTAACTCCAGTTCCATGGATCTGATGACCTCTTTTGGCCTCCAAGGGCGCCAGGCACACAAATGGTTTGCATACATACACAGACAAGCAGTCATACACATATATATTCGATCATCATAATAGGCAGTGGTGTTTTTAGCCTATGTGTCTTCATCATCTTTTCACACTCCTACTTTTCCTCTGCCCAAATGATTGCCAAACATACACCACCAGCTGCCTCTACATTTGTTTACTGTCCAGACATCCTCAGATGTCAAACACTCTGAATGAGTCCACACTCCCAATTAGAAGACACAACTAAAGCCAAGCCATCTCCTCTCCATCTCACATGCACTTTCATGGCCAAACCCTCACTTGGGTCAAGGTCATCCAAAAATCACCCTCTCTCCCCTAAACTTCACTGACACCTTCTTTAATGCTTCCTCCTTTTTTTCATCTCTCTTCAATGCCCTCTGTTAGCTGTAGTTCCTCTTGCAGCCAACCCCACTACTGACCACTTGTCCTCTTGACCATCCAAGTCCCCCTTTGGGAACCAAATCCAAATTCTCTCAACCTTCCCACACCATACCCCAAAAACCTGTTACAGACTGTCCTTCCCACCATTTACCAAAAAATCTCAATTATCCGTGTTCCTAAAATATTCCAATTTCAGAACCCCCTTGAACAACCTGTGAAAGACTATTGTGATACAAGGGAAGCCTCTCAAACTGTGTCCTCCCCAACACAACCAGACCCTGCCTTCAGTTGATGGTTGTTCCAGATTAACCTGACAGAACCCATCTAAACTGTCCTGACTCCTGTCAAGGACTGTCTAACACACTGCAGGTGTTTCCCTGCCTCTTCCCTTCCCCTGGTCCTGGGAGTCCTCCTCCCAGTTACTCACTCGGACCGTGAACCTAGAAGTTTCAAATGCATATTCAAGACAAGACAATCTTCTCTAAACTCTTTAGCATTGTCTCTAGTCTACCTGTCCTAGCTAGCTACCAAACCAGCTACAGAGACAATGACACCTACTTACCCATCACTCAGCAAACCCAGTAATAGAGCAAAGGTAGAATAAAGAGACTCTTGTCCGCCCAGGCAGGGCAAATACGGCTGTGGCAGGCCTTGCCCCGCCCCCAATCTGTCTTCCTTGCTAAAAACAGTTGGTCTATTCTTTTATTCAGCTACTTCTTCCTCTTGAGGCTGACTATCAAGGTTTAGCTATCTAAGTATTGAAGTCCGGCAACCAAAAGCCCCCTTTGACGCACCTAACTAACGTGCTCAATTAAAATTAAGCACCTCATCCTAATAAGGGTCCCCCTTTCCCTTTATAAACTGCCACTTGCCTATTGGCCACATCTGTTCTTTGTTGCCAGGACAAATATCCCTCCCCCTTCCCCTTCCTCTATCTCCTGTCTTAGTCCCTGCCCTTTGTCCCTCTGGGGCAAATAAATCTCCTTTGAGCTGAGAACTTGGTCTTGGGGTGTCTCTAGGTTTCCTAATGGACACTTGCTGACAAGCTAGCTCCAGGAGTTTCTGCCCTACCCCCACTAGGATCACATGTGCCTATTACTGCGTCTGTCTTTTTTATGTATGTGTTGGAGACAGTCAGTCCCTCATGCTTGTAGGGCTCTGGCCGACCTGCAGTTACTTTCTGATGCCTGAATATTGACAAAATTGGCTATCCATTGGTTTCTTAGAAATGCTCCCTGTCATGAATGACTGTTAAAGCTAGCTGCTGATCCTTGTCCTTTGGAGCTCCAGGCTTCCCTACAGGAAGTTTGAACCACACTGCTGAAGACAAGGGCCCTGTGGAAGGGCTGGTGGTGTGGGAGGACAACAGGAAGCTAACCTACGTCAGCTCCAATCTCTCAGAAAAAGATTTGTAAATCACCCAATTGCTGCTGTTAAAGTGGGGGATGGGTGGGCAATATACAGACAGACCCCTAACTGAATCAGCAACTAGCAAACAACCTAGACTCTGGGTAGAAAACAGAGGGTCCGTGTATACATAATATGTCTAAGTATCTGCACGGTGGAGGTAAAAATAAGGATGAACAAAAATGACAACTAAGAAGCTTATTTCTTCTGGCTGCAAGCATGAAATTTCATTTTATTACAGAATAGACTTGGAAGACTTGGGATTGAAAGGCTTTTCACAGCCACGTTGAAATGTATTCGAATCTGTGTTTAGGTAGTTTCCTTTTGCTGTTGGTTTTTGTTTTTTGAGACATGGTCTGCTTGTGACATTTAACTGACTGGTTGTTGAAAACCCTATGAAATCAAGGATAGCCTTCAACTCCCTCTCCCACTTCTCTCTCCCTCTCTCTCTCTATATATATATACTTGAAAATGTATGCATTTTTACATGTATGAGTGTTTTGCCTGCATGTGTGAGTGTGCAGTGCTCATAGAAACCAGAAACACATACATGCATGTGTGCAGTGCCCATAGAAACCAGAAATTCATACATGCATGTGTGCAATGCCCATAGAAACCAGAAATACATACATGCATATGTGCAGTGCCCATAGAAACCAGAAACATATACATGTGTGTGGGCAGTGCCCATAGAAACCAGAAACATATACATGCATGTGTGCAGTGTCCATAGAAACCAGAAGAGGGGAGCAGAAGCCCTGGAACTGGAGCTATAGATGGTCATGGCCACATTGTGGGGTCGGGAACTGAACCCTGTCTTCTGCAAGAGCAGCAAGTGCTTTTAACCACTGAGCTGCCTCTACAGCCCCAGCCTTAAACCCCTGATCTTCCTGCCTCCACATCCTGGGTGTGAGAGTTGTAGCACCACCTCACCCTCACCGTGACCCTAGAACACCGTGACCGTGAGATGGCCCAGTGGGTAAATGCTCTCACCACCAAACCAAAGACTTGAATTCAATCCCTGGGACCCATATGCTGTAAGGAGAGAATTTACTCTCACTTACCTGTGACCTCTACATATGCACCCCAAACACACACACACACACACACACACACACACACACACACACACACACACACACACACTCACACACACTCACGCACACTCACACACACACACTCACACACACACACACACACTCACCCACACACACACACACACACACACGAACGTACACACACACACACACACACACACACACACACGCACTCCCAATTAATAAAAATCAACTTGCATGCTGCTGAATGTTGGCACCCCCTACTTCTCAGATTCTAGGAGTAGTTAGATTGTTTTGGTGGCAATTTGGCTGTGGTTTCAAACTTTCTTTCTATCATAAAGATAAAAGTTTATTCGTCCTTTGTATAAAAACAGTTAAACAGCCACCACAATTACCAGGTGAATTTAGAATAAACTCTGTATAATAGATTATGTATATATATTTACTTCTGTGTGTGTGTGTGTGTGTGTGTTGGGTTCATGCATGCCATGGTGTGTTTGTGAAGACTAGAAAATATATGTATTTATTTAGTGTGTGTGTGTGTGTGTGTGTGTGTGTGTGTGTGTGTGTGTTGGGTTCATGCATGCCATGGTGTGTTTGTGAAGACTAGAAGATATCATATGTATTTATCATATCATATTTAGTGTGTGTGTGTGTGTGTGTGTGTTGTGTTGTGTTGGGTTCAGGCATACTATGGTGTGTATGTGAAGAACAGAGGACATTATTATGTATTTATTTATTTGTGTATGTTTATATATATGTGTGTGTGGTATATTGTGTGTGTGGTGTGTGTGTGTGTGGTGTGTGGGGTGTGTGTGTATGTGTGTGTGTGTATATGTGTGGTGTGTGTGTGTATGTGTGTGTGTGTGTGGTGTGGTGTGTGTGTGTGTGTGTGTGATGTGTGGCTTGTGGTGTGTGTGTGTGTGTGTGTTGGGTTCATGCATGCCATGGTGTGTTTGTGAAGACTAGAAGATATCATATGTATTTATTTAGTGTGTGTGTGTGTGTGTGTGTGTGTGTGTGTGTTGTGTTGGGTTCAGGCATACTATGGTGTG
The DNA here is from genome assembly GCA_030556225.1 of Cricetiscus sungorus. Taxonomy (NCBI): domain Eukaryota; kingdom Metazoa; phylum Chordata; class Mammalia; order Rodentia; family Cricetidae; genus Cricetiscus; species Cricetiscus sungorus. The sequence goes on from JANBXA010000651.1 coordinate 143,895,841, forward strand.
TATGTGAAGAACAGAGGACATTATTATGTATTTATTTATTTGTGTATGTTTATATATATGTGTGTGTGGTGTATTGTGTGTGTGGTGTGTGTGTGTGTGTGGTGTGTGGGGTGTGTGTGTATGTGTGTGTGTGTGTATGTGTGGTGTGTGGTGTGTGGTGTGTGTGTGTGTGTGTGTGTGTGTGTGTGTGTTATGTGTTGGGTTCAGGCATGCCATGGTGTGTGTGTATGTGAACACCAGAGGACATCTCACAGGAGTCAGCTCTCTCCACCATGTGGATCTTGGGGCTTGAGCTTAGGTCACTGGCTATGCTGGTTGGTTTTGTTTTTGTTTTGTTTTATTTATGACTTGACACAAGCCTAGACTTCTGGGGAGAGGAAATTTCCACTGAGAAATTGCCTCCATCACATTAGCTGTAGACAAGTCTCTGGGGGCATTTTCTAGATTAATGTATGATGTGGAAAGGCCCAGCTCATTGTGGGTGGGACCATCTATGGGCAGATGTTCTTGTGCTATGTAAGAATGCAAGCTGAGTAAGCCATGGGAAGCAAACCAGTAAACAGTGCTCCTGCCTCCAGGTTGTGCCTTGAATCCCTGCCTTGATTTCCCTCATGGTGGACTGTAGACTGTAAGCAGAAATAATCCCTTTCTCTCCAAATTGATTTTGATCATGGTGTTTATCATGGCAATAGAAACCTTACTACGATGTCAGGCTTGGCAGCAAACACCCTTACTCCTGAGGCAATTCTCTGGCCCCTGATGCTACTAAATTTTATTTGAGGACTAATTACTATTTTTCTTGAGAAATGAATGCAAAAAGGTGTGTTTGCCTGCCTTTGTTTAGGGTCAGATTTCTATTGTTGGAGCTTCTCAGTGGGCTGTCTGCAATGTGTACCCTGTATTGACTTGACACTTGTGTAGTAATACAACCTTTGTATCTAGCGCTCCTAGACTGGAGGCAATTCTGCTTTAATTTGTATTTCCCCAACACATCTTTTTACTTTGACAAACACTATTTCTAATGAATTGGAAGATGAGGCTTAAGTAAAGGATTATCAAATTTTCAGGATTCTCTGTCAGAATGTGTCATGGATATAAGAATTAGCCCTGGCTCACCATAGCCACCCCATCGCAAGGGGCTGTGCATATATGTGTATAAAATCCAAGCCAGTGCATCCTCCTGTGCCTTCGTCTTCTCCTCATCTTCAGCACTGCAGATGCTTTTGAGGGATGGGATGGAGTCATTGGAGATGGTGCAAGCTGCCCGTGAGAATGGTCTTGGGAATGAGCTGTACACAGGTTGCAGTCTCCTAGAAGGGCCATTCTAGGTACTAGAAAGGTTGCCTACTCTTGTAGGCAAAGTTCTGGGTATACTTATGCCCTTGGCCTTGGAATAACAAAGCCTTGCAGAAAGGCATGGCAAAGGAGGGTCAGAGTGAAGCTGCAGCAGGGTCCCTTAGCCAGGCCTAGGGACAGGTCTCAGGGTAGGTAGTGAATTCAGGCAGGCAGAGTCAGGCCTTATGCTTTACTTCTTGTCCCAGTTAGCATCAATAGTTTATGGTGTATCTTTCCTCCATGATGAACTTTATGTCAACGTGGCTGATTCACAGTGTCCAGCGATATAGTCAAACATTATTCTGGACTTTTCTGTGAAGGTGTTTTTGGAGTGGAGTTGAGATTTATATTGTGGGAGATGTTATTCTGTAAATATGTTTCTCATACTGGTTAATGAATACAGCACTGTGGGCCAATGGGAAAGCAAGATAGGTGGGGCTAGGAGACAAGGAGGGAAGAGGAAGGAGTAAGGAAGGAGTCATCATGGAGAGCTGAAAGAGAGCAGCATGCTGGCCCTCTGCTCTGCGATGACCACATGGAAATACTTAGATAAGTAGAAATGGGTTAATCATTAAGACAGAGCTAGCTGATAAACAATGATAGTAACTGGCCAACAACATTGTATCAAATACAGAGTCTCTGCATGATATTGGGGGCTGGCGTGGCGGCGGGAGGGGGGGTGGGGAGGTGGGGGGGTGGGGGATGTACCTACTCGTAACAGTGAATTTTGAGTAAAGCTGATTACTCTCTATAATACAGAGAGCCTTTTACAATTAAAGGCATAGTCTATTATAAAAAAGTGCTAGGCCCCCTCCTCCATCCATGTTCAATAAATGGAGCCTGGCCTGGAACTGCAGCTCTTCCCAAGGCTACTGATGCTCCTCTCCAGTAGAGTCCAGGATTTATAATTGCACAATCCTTTATAATTGCATAAACCATCCCTTTGAGCTACCCTCATCTCCTTCTTCTCTTCCCCCTCTCCTTCCTTCTCTCATGGCTTTCCCCCTCATTCTCTCCATCATTCCTTTCAGATATTTCTAATATATGTGGGGAATGCTATTCATATATAAACACACAGCTACACATCCTGGTGTTTGTTTCTCTGGAGAACTCTAATACGCCTTAGCATCCTTTTCTTCTGAATATCTTCAAACACATGCGTTCAAACACAAACACTTCAGATTCTATTGCCCAGAGATTCGCTTCATTCGCTTGACATCTTCTTTCCATGACAGTATCTGCACTTTAACTGCAGGAATGCAATAAAGCGTTCAACACTGCTCCTGGCGGTGTCAGCGCTTGATAAATGTTAATGCGTCATTACCTGAGCATGCAAGGGATCGTTGTATAGAGCCGTCTATTATCTTCTGGCCCTGCACACTGTATTCAGAGGGGGGTGCTTCTCCCCTGCTTCTGGATGCAAGCCCTGTGAGTCCTGCAACTCTTCAGAGTGTCCTTAAACACTGACAAGAAGTCACTTTCAGCGGTAACACAGTGTTGTGGTTTGAATCTGAAATGCCCCCCATGGGCTCCTATTTCGGATGCTTGGTTCTCAGCTGATGGTGTTGTGTGAGGGAGTTTTGGAAACCTTGAGAGCTGGGGCCTAGGGGACAGAAGTGGGTCACATAAGGAGGAGGAGGAGGCTCAGTGGGTAAAGTGTTTGCAGTGCAAGTGTGGGTGCCCAGGTTCAGATCCCCAGAAACACACAGGAATGCCATGTGGTGGGGGCCTGCCTGTAATTCCAGCCTCAGAAGATGAGGCCAGCAGACTCCCAGAGCAAACTGGCTAAGTGGGACCCCACCTCAGTAAATAAGGCAGATGAGCAATAGGAGATGATTCTCAATATCAGCCTCAGGCCTAACACACACACACACACACACACACACACACACACACACACACACACACACACACAAGGATCAGGAAAAATGGAAAAAAGGAAAAATGAAGTAGATCATAAAGTATGGGTTCTAGGGGTTATAATATCCCCCTTCCTGTCTCTATCTGCTTCCTGACTGTTGTGATATGCACATCTGTTCTCTGCTACAGGCTCCTACCACCATGGTGTTCTGCTCAAGTGCATACAGCCAAGAAATCGCGGACTGAGCCCTACGAGCCAACATAAATCTTTGCTTCCTTAAGTTGTTTCTGTCAGGGACATGGTCACAGTGATGACAAAAGTAATGACTACATAGGATGTAATCCGGGAATGAGAAATGTCTGGAGCTGTGTAAGAGACCAACCTTTAGATTTGATTTCTAACGAAGCTTTGCATCTTTCCCTCACTCAGCAAGGGTCTGCTGTGGTCAGGAAGCTTGCTTTTGGGCTGCGTTCAAGTTCTCCACACCCCACATTCTTTGCCCGCCTTCCCCCTTTCCTCTTTTCTGGCATCTTCTATGGTTTCTGATGCTTTCAGGCCTGCAGCAGGGAAGGGGTAACGGCAGACAACAGGAATGTTTTTCATAATTGAATGGTTTTGTACTTTCTGAATCTGGCCGATTTTAACAAGGGTTCTTTCTTCCATGGATGTTTGCAAGGACTCTTTGGGATGCCTTCCAGGCACCAGTATCTTCCCACCTGTACTTCCCTTGACAAGAATGATGAACTCTCTTCCAGCTGGCTGCTTTCCCATCAGGCAGCCACTGGAAGCATCTTCCTCTCACCTGGGTCCTGACCCCTTCCCAGTTGGCTCTATTGGACAAGTCCCAAGAAGACAGGCTGGTTGTCTCTTCCCTATGGCCCACATCTGGCCCAGTCAGGTTTTCTTGTCTCCAAAAACCCAGGGAGTTCTGGCCACCCTCAATGCAGCCACCTCTCTTCTAGCTCATCCATCAGTAGGCAGACAGCCTTCACCTCCTTTGAGATGAGTTGGGTGGAATCAGGTGCGGTTCGCTGGGTCCCCTTGCTCTTCATGGCCGCCAAGGGCAGTGCATCCTGACTTCATTTTCTGAGTGTCTCGTAGCAACATCTCTTTCCTTAACTTGGAATTTACACGAGTCCCCAAAACGTTTTCATCTTGCTGGCACTTCCACATAAACAGTTCTCAACCAAGGGGCAGCTGTCAAATCCTCTTAACTTGCCATGCATTGACCCATTTTGAATCTTCAAATAGGACAAAATGCTTCAGAGTTTGGTAACTTTTCTGTATTACTTCATCGAAAACTAGATTGGTCCTGACAACTTTTGTGTGCCATATTTATATTACTTGTCATCTTATTATATTAGCTACCATTATTGTTGAGTTTTTCTTTTTCTTATCCTTGCTTCCTTCTTTCCTGCTTCTTCTCCTCTTCCTTCATTTCCTCTCTTTCTTCTTTCCTGTTTTTCTTTTTTGGATATTGGGTCTCACTATACATCGCTGGCTGGCCTGGAGCTCTCTCTGTAGATCAGGCTGGCCTCCAACTTACATAAATCCTTCTGCCCCTTGAGCCCTGGGTTTAAAGGCATTGACTACCATGACACAGCTTTTCTTTAAAAAGAAGATTTATTTTTAGTTAGTGTGTGAGTGTGTTTTGCCTTTACGCATGTATGTGTACTATATACGCGCAGTACCTAGGGAGACCAAAGAGGGTGTCAGATCCCCTGGAACTAGAGTTATAGTTATTGAACTGTCATGAAGGTGTTCAGAACCCACCCAGGGCCCCTTAATTCCTGAGTCATCTCTCCAGCCCCATTATTGTTTTTATTACTACCATGTAAAACTTAATTCACACTGCTTCATGTATGAATGTTACACTTTACTTAAGTCTTTTCCTGTTAGTCATTGGTGCTGCTTCTGACTTTCCTTTATTAAAAACAACTCACAAGGCTTTGTTTGAAGATGCTTATCTTAGTGCACACCTTTGGACTTTTTATAGAGCAGATTCTTAGGAATAACACTTCTGAATGGAAGGATAATTGCAAGCGAAAATTGGAATTTCTACCTAATTACCATTTCTAGAACAAAGCTTCCTTGACGTCTTAATGAACAAATGTTTGCATTTTTACTAGTATCATAGAGCTTCCTTCCTTCTTAAACCTGCATTTTCCCTGGCTAGAAAGGGAGTTCATTCCCGTAACTGTCTGTACTGGCCATTACTCAATCCTTTACTTAGATGCTGCTCTTTCCCATTGGCCAACTGGCCTCCTTCCCTGCTTATTTCTAAGTGCCTCCTCTATACGGTGGCTGTTTAGGCAGATCACAGTTTTCAATCTGTGTTCCGCGCAGCTGCTCTTCAATCATGGGAAGTGTGCTTGCCTTCTTTCCTGGAACAGAGATAGCTTCTTTGTTTTCACACCATTTAGCTCTCCCTCACCCCGCTCGGAGGTTAGAAAGCCTGTATGGTGCTGTTTCTGAAAAATTTAAAGAAAGGTGCTATAGTGTTTAAACTAGACAATATCTAAGTATCACTACTACTGTTAGATTCTTCAATTTTATAATTTTTAAAACTGCCACGTCCACGCTGAAATAGAGAATAGATTGAAGAAACTTGGACTTTAGACATCAATCTATGGACTTGAGAAGGACGCAGACATTCCGACTACAGTGTGTCTATTGATCTTTGATCTTTTCTTATCGTGGAGTCTCCCTATACAGAGCACAATCCTCCTGGAGCATAATGACTCAGGGCTCCAAAGAAAACCATGTCTTCACATGCGAGCCCTTGCATACACGCCACATCCTTTCCTCCAGCTCTTCTGGTCATAGTCCTGCACACCCTTAAAGGCTCAGTCCTAACACATGTGTTCAAATAGAACATTTCCTGACCAAGGCTTTTCTTTCAAACTCCCACAGGGGCCAGAGACAGCTGGGAGCCTTGATGTACAACCCTGAAAACCAGAGTTCCAGTCACAGAACCCACAGTAGAAGAAGAGAACTGTCTCCCAAAGTTGTCCTCTGAGTCTTCATGCCTACACACACACACACACACACACACACACACACACACACACACACACACACCCTTTTTAGAACATTGACTGCAGCCCTTTGCAAACATTCTCCTTTACTGGGTCAGGGCTGTTCTCATCATTTTCTGCTGTTGCTCAGGGCTGTTCTCATTGTTTTATGCTGTTGCTTTAGCAGACACAAGACAGTCACTTTGAGAGGTGGCTAGTCTCTGTGTGGAAAAGACATTTCAGATAGTGAACCAGCTACACGAGGACACAGAAAGAAGGCACCATCTTTGAGGGACCTGGCGGCATCTCGATCTTGGACTTGCAAGCCTCCATGCCTGTGTGAAGAGGAAATGGTGTCTATAAGCAGATTTGCTTATGGTATTTTTATTATGGTGTCCCAGGCACAGGAGGCAAAGCATCTCATCTTTAAAACACTCTGCTTACCACTTTCTGAGTGTGACTGGGTGCCTTTCTGTTTTAGTCACACTATGAGGTGCTCACATAGCTGTGACATCTTAGGCTTGCGAAGACAGTAGGTAAACAGATCATTGCAGTAGTATGCTGAGCTGGATAGTTTAATGTCAGCTTGACACATGATAAAATCAACTGAGAGGAGGGACCTTCAGTTAAGAAAATGTCTGCATAAGATGGTTCTATAGGCAAGCCTGTGATTGATGGGGAGAGCCCCGCCCATTGTGGGTGGTGCCATCCCTATGCTGGTAATCCTGGGTTTTGTAAGAAAGCAGGCTGAGTAAGCCATGGGAAGAGAAACCAGTAAGCAGCATTCTTCCATGGCTTCTGCATCAGCTCCTGCTCCCAGGTTCCTGCCCTGCTTGAGTTCCTGCCCTGACTGCCTTTGATGATGAACGGTGATAGGGAGGCGTAAGCCAAATAAACCCTCTCCTCCCTAAGCATCTTTGGTTATGGTGTTTCATCACAGCAATGGTAATCATAACCAGGACATAAGCATCAAGGGTCATAAAATCCAGCACATGTTAGTCGGAGGGCTTGATAAAGAAGTGATACTCACCTACAACCGTTAGTCGGAGGGCTTGATAAAGAAGTGATACTCACCTACAACCTGAAATTAATTGCGAGAGAGGTGAAGGAAAATAGCCGAGGGCCTTGGGGGTGGGGGCAGTACAAATAGCAATATATAATTTAAATACAATTCAGTTTTGAAATATGAATTAATGACTAAGTTTACAAATGAGCAAATTTAAAGAGGCCTTTCTTATTCGAATGTAAAGATACACACACATATAATATATATGTTTATAGTTGGCTGCGCATCATTCTATTGCTCTTTTCTCATTCTCCTTTCTTTATTTCTTCCTTACTTGGGTAACTTACAAATAAAAATTATATTCCTTTTTAATTAAAATATTTAAAACACTGTCATTATGTACATTCACCATATGTGGTACTAGATTGCATGAGGACATTTTGCATGAGCATATATTGTACTTTTTTATCTTCCCATGATCCTTTGCTAGCACTCTCCCTCCTCCCCTTCCATCCCCCCTTGTTCTTCTACATAGTTTTGCTTCTAGTTTTAGATCATATGTACGTAATTGATTTTTAAGGGTCTATGTAAAATAGGAATCAGAAAGGAGAGAAACCATTTAATATGTAATTGGCTTAATTTGTTTAATATTATTACCTCCAGTTATGTCCATTAAAATAATATTTCTAAGATGTGATGTATCTATCTAAATTGACAAACACTTCCACTTGACAATAGAAAGGGAATTTGACTGATAAGTGACATTTTGGACACAATTCTAGTTACACAAAGAGCCACTGCAATGTTGGATCAGGAATTTTCAATCATTGAGACTTTGAATAGGAGTTCACATGTGGGAGGCGTTTTGGAGGTCTTTGCAGGGTTTGCTCCAAAGTGAACAGAGCCCACAATAATCAGGTGTGGTCACATAGTTATGATCTGGGCAGAAACTCTTGGATTAATGTTAGAACTTTGTTAGGAAAATGTTTTCTGCATGGTGTTTGACTCTCCCCCAAACACCCTTCTACGCTTGGCTTCTTATTAATGGGCAGACATTGAAAAGAGAACAGTTAATCCTTCGTGTCATTCTTTCCTTATTGTCACTTAGCCCTCTTGCATTCTATTTTGAGATCCTGTCTTTTTAAAAGTTTGTTTTATTATTTTATATGTGTGAGTATTTCTCCTCCATTTATACCTGTGCATCACATGTATGCTAGTGGCTTAGAAGGTCAGAAGAGGGTGCTGGGGTCCCTGGAATTGGAGTTATAGTTGGCTGTGAGTGACTGTGTAGGTGTTGAGAATTGAACCCGAGTCCTCTGGAAGAGCAGTCAGCGCTCTTAACTGTGGAGCCTTCTCTCCAGCCCCTGTACGTGTCCTTTAACAAACTGCTTTCTTGTCCAAGAGTGTCGTTACCCTTGTTTATTGGTCTCTTGCAGTGTATTCTAATCTTTTCTGCTGATTCACTTTAAAGTTTCCATGATGTTTTTGAAAGACAAAATGAAGAAAAAGCCTAGAGATATGGTTTGGCCATTTACAGCTATACTGTCCTTGCAGAGGACCCAAGTTAGTTATGAGTTACAGCCTCCTCCAGCTCCTAGGGATGGGACACTTTGCTCTGACTTTATGATTTCTACACTCATGACCACACACATACTACACACACACACACACACACACACACACACACACACACACACACAAACACATACACACCACTTACATTCTATACAAAGATATATACATACACATACTACATACATACACACATACTACACACACATTTACACACACATACTACACACATATACATACATACTAGACACACACACACAAAGTAATAAAAATAAATACATTTTGAAAAGTAATAAGTAAATAAATAAATTGCTTTCTTAGCATTCACTGTTATATCCTCACTGCAAAAAACAGTAGCTGTGGCTCTATTCTTCCCTGCCTGGGTATTTTTTGTCGTGTCTGGTGCCCCTGACCCCTTGTTTTCCAAACTCATTTGATCCCACATTTTGGTGGGAACAGGTTTTTTTTTTCCACAAGTGCCCCCCTTTTAGAGGCCTCCTCCTTCTCTCCTGTGCTGTGTATTCTTGAGACATCTGATGAGGATGAGTCCCATGCAGACCTGGTGGGCTTTAATCCAGAAGCTGTCTATTTAGCATCTGTAACTGTCTGCCTCCCCTGAACCAACGCCCAAGCTCTTTTGAGTGGTGCCAGAGCTCTCCAGGAGCCCAGATTCCTGTGCTACAGGGGACTCTTATTTCCTTCTGACTTTTGGGCCTGGTGAGTGGTCGAACCTTCCTTATTTTCTTCTTTGCATCCCTGCTCTTCACTTTGCCTTCCATTGGCTGATAAAGAAATGCGCAGCTGGGCTCTGTGCTCAACATTCCATTGTATTACATCCTTGCCTCCTCACAGCAGTCTCCTGGTTGGAAGTATTCTTAGATAGTCACCGAGTGCTGCTGAGGATACGGAATACCCATGCAATTCCTGGTGTTTCCTCCATATGGGGTTGAACCCAGGACCTCACACTCAATACCACTGAGCTTCAGCTCCAGCCCGTGGGAAACCTCTGGACTTGACCCTTATCTCTAGCTCTTCCTGACTGTGTGCCACTGGAATTATCTTTTAAATTTACTTACCTGCTTTAAAAACATTGTCTGTTCAATAAAGTAAATGTTCTTTGTTCTTTAAGGCTGTCTTAGGGTTTCTATTGCTGTGAAGAGACACCATGACCGAGGCACCTCTTATAAAGGAAAACATTTATTTGAGGTGGGGGCTCACATTTTCAGAGGGTCAGTCCATTAAAATCATGCAGGGTGGGGTATGGTGACCTATGGCAGTCATGGTGCTGGAGAAACAGCTGAGAGTCCTACATCTTGTAGGCAACAGGAAGTGGTCTGAGACCCTGGGTGTGACTTGAGCATATATGAGACATCAAAGTCCACCCACACAGTGACACACTTCCTCCAACAAGGCCACACCTTTTAATAGTGCCACTTTCATAGGGGCCATTTTCTTTCAAACCACCACAAAGGGCTTCCACAGTTTCATCTTGGGCTGTATTTCAGCTCTCTCTCCTGCTTCTCTCAGAATGAAGAGTACAAAGCATCAAGACAGGAGTTGAGTCTGGGCCAGAGTTTCAACCTGGCTGCAGGTGTGGCCAACCGAGATGTTTCATGAACTGTTTGAGCCAGGAATCTTTGGAGGAGACTGGCCCAGACCGGCTTTTTTAACAACAGTGAGACAGGAAATTTAGGGCTTCAGAACTGCCACTCAGCCTGAGTACAGTCCAATGCATAGGAAATTCATTAATTAAATTTTATTCATTTATTTTACATCCCAACTGTAGTTTCCTACCCCTCCTTTCCTCCCACTACACCCCCCCATCCACTCCCCCTCTGTTTCTGTTCAGAAAGGGGCAGGGTTCCAATGGGTGTCAACAAAACATGGCATATCAAGTTGAGGTAGGAATAAGCTCCTTCCCTCATAGTGAGGCTTGGCAAGGCAACCCAGCATGAGGAACAGGTTCCTGGAAGCCAGCAAAGCCTTAGGGACAGGCCCTGCTTCCACCACTAGAAATCCCACAAGTAGATCAAGCTACAACTGTCACACACATATGTAGAGAGCCTAGGTTGGTCCCATGCAGGCTTCCTAGTTATTGGTCTAGACTTTGTGAGCTCCTATGAGCCTAAGTTAATTGTTTCTGTAGGTTTCCTTATGATGACCTTGACCTCCTGACTCATACAATCTTCCCTCTCTCTCTTCATCGGGATTTCCCTGAGCTTGGCACAGTACTTGGCTGTGAATCTCTGCATCTGTTTCCAGTAGTCACTAGGTGAAGGTTCTTGGTTTTCTGATGACAATTGGGTTAGTTACCAATCTGATTACAGGAAAAGGCCAGTCCAGGCTATCTATCTATCTACTATTGTTAGAAGTCTTAGTTGCGTTCATACTTGTAGATTCATGAGAGTTTCCCTTGCACCAGGTTTCTAACTGATCCCCAAATGCCCCCCAATTAAGACATCTCTTCATTAATCTCCCCTTCCAACCTTCAACCCAATCCCTCATCCACAGCTAGTGGGAGTGCAAACTTGTACAGCCGCTTTGGAAAGCAATATGACAGTTTCTCAGAAAATTGGGAATCAGTCTACCACAAGACCCAGCAATACCACCATTGGGAATATACCCAAAGGACACTTAATCATTCTACAAGGACACTTGCTCAAGTATATTCATAGAAGCATTATTTATAATAGGCAGAATCTGAAAACAACTTAGATGCCCTTCAACTGAAGAATGGATAAAGAAAATGTGATACATTTGCAAAATGGAATATTGCTCAGCTGCTAAAAACAATGACATCAGGAAATTTAAAGGCAAATTGATGGAACTAGAAAAAAAATCATCCAATATATAGTTTTTAAACATCCTGACCCATGTGTGTTTGTGCAGCCTAGGAGTTGAACCTAGGATCTTCTGTATGGTAGGCAAGCACTCAACCACTGAGCTACACACCAGCTGTCATCCAATACAACACAAAGGATGTATTTGATGCTTCTGTTACAGGTAGACTGCTTTACTCCAGAACATCTTGTACCCCTAAGATAATGTGGGTCCCTTATTTAGAGGAATGCCCCCACAAAACTTGTCTGCATATGTCACACATATTCCCAAGGGCCAACATGTTTTAGTCTATTCAGGCAGATGAGGGCTAGAGATGAAATCTAATCTTAACTTTATTTTCTCATTTAAGATGAGCTTTTGGGGCTGTGGGATCTAAATGGGTCAAGCATTTGCTGTGCATGCACAAGGACCTGAGTTTGAATCCATAGGACCTATGTAAACGGCCTATGCAGGAGCTCATGTGTATAATCCTGTGTTCCTACAGCAAGGAAAGAAAGTGGTCTTAGAATTTCTGGAAGCTCACAGACAAGCTAGTGTAATGTATGAAGCACCTCAACAGAGCAAGGCAACACTCAAGATTGCCCTTTGGCCTCTAGATGCATACCATGATATATGCATGCCTACAATTTCACATGTGAATGAGCACACACATATATACATGCTAGTACATGCAAAACAAGCATACACACCAAAATAAAACAATTTTAGCTTTTAAATTCTGTAATAAAAAATGTGTGGCAAGAAAAATATAATAACAACACAAGGATTGGCTTTGCTTTTTCTTGAAATTTTGTGTGGCTTCTTTTGCAACTGTATATTGGTTTGTTTCCTGTTTTGATTCAGAATTTTGTACACAGGAAGAATGGTTAATAATATTTGTTTTAAATTAACAGTTTACAAAAATTATAACTATGAAATCTATTTAATTAAGATTTTAATATGAACTTACAAATCTATTAAAGCAAGAACCAGTAAGTTGATGTTTTTCTTAGAGGAGATATTTAATTAACTTGAAAGACTGGGAGCCCTTAAACAACCAGTCCCATTTATAAATTTAATTTAATTCCTTATGCATTTGAAGCACATCAATGCGTTTAGTGTAGTTTATTTTATTGTATTGTATTTTATAGAACTTTGGATGCTCAACGAAGCAACTGTTGATGCTTATAAGTCTAAGCATTAACTTCATCAGCATAAAATATGTTCATCATGAAACAGAGCTTTGAGGTATTTCAGTGTCAATGGTTAAAAGTTCTCATTACAAAGTTTACAAACTTGTTAGGATCTTTAAAATTTAAATTTCTCTTAACATTCAAATATATCTAACATTACATACTTACTGCTTTTCCAGTATAAAAATGTGTTCTTACATTTAACATAATTGTTAGTATGCTGAATCTGATTTGTTTAGTTAAATTTTATTTTATTTTTTTTTTAACAAACATTTATTTTTTTAGAAAAATCTCTTACAGTGATGCCCAGTGGTAGGTGCTGGGATGTGAAGCTTGGGATGTGATTTTCCAATGCCTTTCTCTGTTTCTTCGTTTTAGAGAGACAGGGTCTTGCTATGTTACTCTGGTATATCCTGAGTCCCTGGGCTCAAGAGATCCTCCTGTCTTAGGGAACATATACTACCATGCCAGTCTTTCAAAGGCCACATATTAGCTCAACTTTAAAAATTTCTTTTCATGTTAGGAATTGAACCCAGGGCCTAGAGCAGGAGAGGCCTGTGGTCTACTGCAGACTCCATCCCAACCCTTTTGGATGAGTCTACATCATGTGTAAGGTTTCCTCCGTCTTCATCATCTCAAAGAGAGAAACCCACACCCTCACTCTGTTCCAGCCTGGTTGTCTAAGGTGTGTCCTTGCCTCTTCCTATACCTCTGCTCACTTGATTGATCTACCTTTTGGTGGTACCCAAGATGGAACTCAGGACCTGGAGGGTGCCAGGGAAGTGCATTGCTAGAGTATAATGTCCCCAGCCCTCTCTACACTTGGCTTGTGAGACTAAGCTGCCCAGATGACCTTGAACTCACTGTGTAGGGCTTGTGGTTTTCTGTAGAGAGCTGCGAAGTGCCACGCCTTAAAGTGGCGCTGGCTTCCGCCTTCCACCTCCCCACGGGTGAGCGCTCTCTGGCGTAAACAAGCCCTTAATTGGTTAAGTCTGTTCAGCCTGTCTGCTTCCGCATTAGAGTAGCCTATCTGCAGGGTCCATGTGGCTCACTGGGGTTGGTTAGCACAAGGGTATTTAAGCCTGTGCAGGGGTCCCCTGGGCTCTCGCGGGTCAGAAGAACATGTTTCAAGGATTCTGATTAAAACTACATAACGAAGATCTTCCCGGAGTCATGTCTTGCTTGCTGGTCACGGTAGGCGCTACACAGTTTTCCTGCATCAGCTTCCCAAGAAGCTGGTAGCATAGGCCTGTACCTGGTTGTTCACTTCATTTGATCACTCCTCGTCTTACATCTGTGTCTTTTTCATTCAGCATCGTCAGCACTGTCTGGCAGAAATGTGCGGTGAACCACACGTGCAAGCTGGATTGCTCACATAAAAGTAGGAGGGAAACTAGCTGGGACAAGACGTGTGTGAGGGGGGTCAATAGGAGGACACAGGAAGGTAATGGCATATATACGGCCACATACATTTTATATGTAATTATCAATTAATTATTAATTAATAATTAAGACACACATCAATAAATACCATGAGAGGGGCGCAAGGCTCGCATCCCTATGGGATCTTTCTCTTAATACTATGGGACTAGCCTCTTGTCATGCATGAGTCTATATTCTTAGGTCCTTCATTCATTCAGCAATTGTAGTGGTATCAGTTGTAGATAATTTGAATTTTCTTTAGAATTTCATTGACATTTTTGTAAAATTGGAATTGGATGAAATCCTACCTAAAATATTACCAAAACGCTGCAATTTTCGCCAAGCTTAGTGTTATCAGCTGAAGCTTGGATGGGCTGAAGGCTTGGTCAAGGGACAAAACTAGAGGCTTAAATAAAGAATAGTTTGAAAATCTCCAGCGATTAAAAAAAAAAAAGTGAACATTGCAATTTAAAAAAGTAATTTTACTACTCTAATTTTCTTTAACTTGGCATATCTAGAAAATTTTTATTTTAGCACCTTTCCAGGTGACTCTGTCCTAAACCATCTTTGCTGTACCGTAGGGGCAGTGTGGGGGTGGGTGACCCTAACGCCCGTTTCAGGGTTAGCCCTGGAGACGGCACGCTGTGGCCTGGATCCTCTGATCGACAAGTACCTGAAGGTAAAATGATTTTCTTGGCATCTCCAGCGCCACGCTCATGGTGTAATAAATTCTGAGTGCTTGAAGATGTGAATGAGTGGGACAAGGGCAGGATGGTGCCACCCCTCTCAAGTGGGGCTCACTGGGCCTCACGGAAAGGGTACCCAGAGGACAGGAAACATCCACATTAGCAGCAAAATGGGGACACCAGTCTCGTCTCTTTCCCAGGACTGGAATTCTGGGCCTACAGCAGATCCTGGCAAGCTGGTCTCCTTTGCCTTACTGACTTTTCAAGTGTTACAATTCCGGTTCCTGCAAGAAACTAAAGACGAAAGGTCAGATAACAGTTATGTAATGGCCGATCCACTTTTAGGGCTACTGAGTGCTGAGAAAGCAGGCTGTTTGCCATAATTTATATGGATGCGTGTTGTAACTAGAGAATACTGTTCTGTTTTTAAAAATTAATTTCTTTTTAGTGAGCACACAAAACACACAAAACGATGGGTTTCATTATTTTATTTTAACACATGTAAACATTTTAATACATTATATATTGCATACACAATCTGCCTCCCCCATTATGCTATGTGACTTTTTTGTTGTTGTTGTTATTACTGGGACAGAAATAAATACCTGATAGAGAAAGGCTTATTTTGGTCCACGGTGTCAGAATATGTACTGATGTCACAGTGTGTACTCCATCACAGACACAAAGGCATGGTAGGGTTCGTGATGGTGGGAGTGTATAGCAAAGCCTTGTTCACGGGAGCTGACTGGAAGCAGAGTATGACCATCATGGCCAGGAGTGGGCACAGCCTTCAAAGACCCACCCCTAATGACACAGGACACAATTTCACCGGCCATGCCTTCCCTTCTTAGGGCTCCGCAGTTGGTAACTGAGCATTCAAAACGTTGGACAGTTTCTATTTCAGTTCCAAACAGTAATATTCCATCCTTGGTCCCCAAAGACTTGTGGCCACCTGATACTGCAAATTGTACTGGGTCCCATCCACCTCCTAAGTTCCTGTAGTCTTAACAGCTACAACATTGATGCCAAAGTTCAAGGTCTTTTAAACTTCATTACTATGACCCTTTATAAAATCACAGCAAAGTTGCTTTTGCTATCTAATAGCAGGCTGAACACTGCCTTTCCTAAAGGGAGAACCATGAAGATAGCAAGGAAAGATGGGACCAAACTGATTGCAGCAGACATTAAATTCTGTATTTCATGTGCAGTATCTGGGGCATGGTGCTGTCATGAGTTCTGTGAGAGTCTGGACAGCCCTGTTTCTATGGCCCTGCCATTTACAGTACATGTGGGTTTTTTTTTTTCCTCCTTGGGGCAGCTTCACTTGGTGCTTATGTCTCAATTGTAAGTTGGGATTGCCCACAAAGCTCTTTAGGGGCTCTCTGCAGGGAATCTGACCCTGTTACACATTGCCTGGCCCTGTAAGCTTTTCTCTGGTACCTTGATAAAAGCTCTCACAACTGCATAACCTCAAACTCCATGTCTGAAAATGAAACATCATGTAGATGTTTTGGTACCAGCCTGAGATAGAGTCAGGATGTCCCAGATGATGCTTGTAACAGTCACTAGGTATCTGGACCACAAAAGCAAGCAAAACATTTTTCTAGGTAGTATTATGGTAGAATACCTGTGGTTCTTTCTATTATGATATTCTAAGTCAAAGTTGCCAATGAGTTTGCAATTTTGTACCCTGTGGCCTTTGACATATGGATGTGGTCTCACCCTGAAGTCACCACCCCCATTATCCCAACATGGGGAAAGTTAGGTATTGATATTTAATAAGGATCAGGAGAAACAGGCTGAATAGATATTTATTCAGGGAGAAATAACTTATAACATAGATGAACACCAGCAGGTTCCTTGTCCCACGGATGCCTTCAGATGCCTCCTGTCCCCGTCCTGCAAGCAAGAGACTTCTCAGAGGTCCCTCCTCAGACTTAGTTCCTCCAGGTAATGTCAGCCCCTGTCTCCACCCCAATGGGCGTGGTCTGTGCCACAGGTGCTGACAAAGTAAATATCTCACTGCAGTTAGGCTTTTTTCTTTAATGATTCTATTCTAGAGTTTTTATAGCAGCTGCCATGATTGGAGTGAGATGTTCCCCATAGCCATGGGCATTTGAATATTTGGTCTTTGGTAGGAAGCACTATTTGGGGAGGCTTAGGAGGTATGGCTTAAGAGCTGTGTCACGGGCAGCTGGCTTTAAGTATTTTACTGCTTTGTGCTTGCGGTTTAAGATGTGAGTCCTCAGCTTCCTGCTACAGCTGCTAGAACTCACCCTTCCAGCCACATTTCCCTGCCGTGATAGACTCTTAACCCTTTGAGACCACGAGCCCAGATACACGTCATCCTCTCCATGTTGCCTTGGTCATGGTATTTCACTGGAGCCATAGAAAGGTAACTAATACAGCAGCCTTGACTGTGTTCGGACCTGAAACTTCATGTTCAACCTCACTCTAACATGAGCTCTTATTCCTATCTTTCCTTTGGGCTTTAGTCCATTGATGTTATTGTAAACTTGGCTAAAAGCAGCCAGAAACAACTTCTATACCCAGTCTGATGTCTTGTCTTCATTTTTCCTCTCTCAAAGTAATTAGTTCATTACTTCTTAACCTTCCAAAGATTTTCAGGACATGGGCGAAATGTAGTCAGGTTATTTGCTAGAATGTGACAGGAATGGGCCGCAGCTTAGTGAGTAGAATCTTTGTTCCCATTAAAAAGCTCACAAGCACCTTCCCTGTATTTTGTCTTTCTTAATTCACACCAGAGCTGTCCATATTAAGCTTGCTCATAGCATTTTAGGGCCTGTCTAACTTGCATCTGCAAGTTCTAGTTACTTCCTACAAAACCATTTAAAAAGATCCACCAACCACTTGGGCAGGTTTGGTCATAGCAATGACATCACTTCTGTATTATAAAAAAGTAAATATAATAAAAGTATTGTATTTAAAATAAATGTATAAAAGTAAATATAATATATTACATAAAATATATACAATACATAAAAATATACTTAAAATATATTCTTTGACAATTGTTCGCTCAGGCACATAACACATTTTGATCATAATCCCTTCTCAATGTCCTGTCTTATCCCCTTCTCACTCTTGCTGAACTTATTCTACTTTTTAAGAAGTTTCCCTCCGTGTGTGTGTGTGTGTGTGTGTGTGTCTGTGTCTGTGTGTCTGTGTGTGTGTGTGTGACTCATTGGATTTAGTCAGAGTTGCTGGCAAGAATATGAGTCCAGGTTATTTACGGCAGCATGGCCAACTTGCCAGTGGCTACACCACTGGGGAAAATGATTCCGCCTCTCCTAGTAACCACTAACAGCTTCTCAGGAAAGGGTGACACCTCACAAGCCCTTGGACAACTCGTGACGGAATGTTGATAGGATCTGTCTCATGCAATGACGTCACTGCCTGGGCCCAGTTTCTGTACTGTTCTCGTTGTTGTAGCAGAGTACCTGGTAGAAACAAAACAGGGAGGAGGAGTTTATCTTGGATCATGGTGTCAGAGGGTGCAGTCCACCATGGGAGGAAAAGCACTGTAGAGTTTGTGGCAGCACCAGAGTGAAAAGGAGGATTGTTACATCATGTCAGCCAGGAAGCAGAGAATTCAGGCTGGAACTGAGGGTGGGTGGGTACAGTCATCAAAGGTTTGCCTCTGGTCACATGGTTCCACCATCCAGATCCCAACTATTAAAGACTCGGCAGCTTTCAAAATCCCTCTACAAGCTGGGACTAAGCTTCATAATATAAGTATGTGTGTACATGGGGTGGGTGCCCAGATTCAAACAACATTACCTCTGCTGTATCATCCATTCCCTCACACTTGCCCTCAGATAATGCCCTGCTTCCTTGCCGCATGTATAATACCATAGTTTATACTCCACATAAAGGAAAGAGGCAACACTTGCCTATGATTCCTCCCTCTTTGCCTGCTTTTGTTATCTCTCCTTTGAATTACTTCTGTCCCACACATAAGCCCTCTTCTACATTTATGTCATATGTGTCTGTCTATCCAAAGCCCATGATGCTTTCTTTTAAGTCAAGAAAGGCTAGGATTCTTGCCCCTGGGCCCAGTAGATTCATTTCTGGATACTAGCATAAATAATGTAGAAAAAGCCAAAGTGAGTTCGCTTTTTAAAATATTAAGTAGCTAAAGATCAACATAGCCTCAAATAATAATCATGTATTTGACTCATGATTCTGTGTGTAAGTACGTAGTTCTTTCTGGAGCTAGTCCTGCCTTCTGGACTGCAGTGACCTGAGATGGCTTCACTCAGGTATTAAAAGCCTTCAGGAGGGATGGGAACAGTAGAACATGTTTTATGCAATAAGATAACCAGTGCTTGCTCACAAGGAGACAGTACCCAGGTTAACAAGGGACCAAGTCGGGGTTTGTAAATGCTTAGATCTCCTTTGCCAAGCAAATTATGTAGCTGAGCTTTGGTTCAAAATGGGATGGCACTAGGCATTACATAGCAAGAGGGCAAATACAGGAAGGGGGAGATTGCTGGGCATTTTTCCAGTGCCACAAGACATGTGAGCTAAGGTGCTCATCATACTGTTTCCTATATTGTAGTGAAACATAGATGTCACTTAAGCGCCCAACAAGCCAACAGCAATTACAGCCCTCTGGAATTATTTGAAGATGTTTATGTACTTTTGATGTGGGGCTGAGGAGGTGGTTCGGTGCTCCAGAGGACACCCCGCACCCCCAGAGGACCTGGTTTAGATTCCCAGCACCCTCATGTTGGCCCACAAATGTCTACAACTGCAGTTTCAGGGAACCCAATGTCCTTTTCTAGTTACCCTGAGCACAGGTCACACACATAATGCGTAGTCATACATGCAAGCAAAACACTCATATACATGGTGTAAAACTTTTAAAAATGTTTAAAAATTACTGTTATATGACAAATAAAATGCATAGCAGACCCTTTGACAGCAACTCTGAACAACTTGTGTTAGAAAAGACTATACAGCAATTTTCCTGACTATACTGAAAGATAAGAGAGAAATGTTCATATCTTCTCCATGTCTCAGAACATCTGGAACAGTATACTATGTATGTACTTGTATTTATTTAAAGTTTTATTAAATAACTTTCATATATATTAAAAATCCGAATTATTCAAATTTATTAGTGTATCATACTAATCACAACTCTAAATTTTATAATTTCTTTCTTTCTTTTTCTTTCCTTCCCTTCCTTCCTTTCTCTTTTTCTTTCATTCTTTTTAAAGATTTATTTATTTATTATGCATACAGTGTCCTGCATGTATGTCTGCTTACATGTCAGAAGAGGGCACCA
This sequence comes from Cricetiscus sungorus, assembly GCA_030556225.1. Classification (NCBI taxonomy): domain Eukaryota; kingdom Metazoa; phylum Chordata; class Mammalia; order Rodentia; family Cricetidae; genus Cricetiscus; species Cricetiscus sungorus. Next base: position 143,916,067 of record JANBXA010000651.1, read on the forward strand.
GCTCTCATATGGATGGTTGTGAGCCCCCATGTGGTTGCTGGGAATTGAACTCAGGATGTCTGGAAGGGACTCCAGTACTTTTAACCACTGAGCCATCTCTCCAGCCTATACTTTCTTTTTTAAACAGGAAAGTTCAGTATGTGTGTAAGCATGTGCCAGCGCCACAGTGCCTGTGTTGAGGTCTGAGGGCAACACTCAGGACTTGGTTCTCGCCTTCCACCAGATGGTCCCAGGAGTGGTGATCAGGACACCAGGGTGGGTGGTGGTCAGGACACCAGGGTGGATGCTAAGCGCCTTACCCCCCTGGTGCCTCCCAGGCCTTCAGTTACTTTCCACGAAAGAACAATGTAAGATTGCACCAGCAAAATGTAATTTAAGGATGTTCAGGGACCGTTTTCATCTTCAGAATTAAGGATTATTTTAATTTTACATCATTGCCTCTTCTCTTTTACTTTCCTTTTTAGCTTTATCATTTTTGGGTTCCCTATTTTTAATTTTCATACAGAGATTTCTTTAACTGATCATTATAATTAAGCATAAAGCCACAAATTACAAAGTCATATTTTGCTGGATCCCAGAGTTCTAAATTATTCATTCCACTCACTGTTTTTAAGATTAGTTTATCCAAAAATTACCAGTTTATTGCTGTAGTTTTTTAAAAATTTTTGTACAAACAAGAAGGCAGAAGGAAAGGGAGAGGGTATTCACTGTACCATAGATCTTAGTTGTCTCCCTTCAAGTCTGTGCTTTCTAATACCTGGCCCCACCCAGACATCTCTCTCCTCCCGGGACGTTACTTCCTGTAAACCTCGATGTTTCAGCACACTCCAGCAAGCCCCCCTTTTACATCCTAGACCGTAACTTTTTAACTGGAGCCATGTACTGATGTGCTGCTTTTTTTTTCAGTGAAGAAGCAAATCAGTAAATTAAAGATGAGTTCAAGTGTCAGCTCTCCTAAACATTCTGAGATTCATTTAGTTCTCTCTGGACAAGGAGGCTGGTGGCAGCCACAGACAGTCATCATTGGCTTTACTGACAGACATCTTTTGTTACCTCTCGTCCTACTTAGTGGCTTTCTAACTGTGCTAGACAAGAAAGACTGTGCGTGCTCCACTGGGTGAACCCACACCCGGGCGTAGACGGGCAGCACAACTGACTCGAAGGGTTATGAAAAATAAGTTGCAGGAGGTAAGGAGGGGGGTGTGTGCATTTAGGGGTAGGTAGGAGAGGAGTGTTTGTGTGTGTGTGTGTGGGGGGGGGAGAATAAGGTCTGAATACAGCCAAAATTCACTGTATGAATTTCTCAAAGAATCAATAAAATATTACATTTATAGAAATTACTTTCAGTACCTCCATTTTCTGTTCCCTTTCCAGGCTCACCTCATGTTTGGGGAAAATTCTTTAGCAAGAAGGTTGGGATAGTTTGCATAAATACACCCATTGCTTGACATAGTCTCCCTCCCTCCCCCCAATAGCTTGGCATCCATTTCCATAAGTTCCTTCCTCATTTAGGTAACTATGTGGGTGGGCTGTTTCAGTGCTACACTGGATCCCACCCCTCTTATCTCCTGAAATGTGCACAGTCTACTTACTATTGTTCTGTTCCCTCCTGCTGGCCCTTCACCAGGCCCCACTCCTCAGAGGTTGGGCGACCTGACCTGTTCAATCTTCCGATCTTCCTGTTGGTGAACCTGGTGTGGAGACCTAGCCCCTCTCATTGGAGAGTTTCTCTTTTCACTGCTCCATTGCATTTTGTAGAACTGTTTCTGGGATCTCTATGCTGGATCCTCTCAAATTGCCACTATTTTTACTTAAGCACACACCGCTCTCTGATCTCAAATATCGTGGGAGGAGTAAAAGGGTAGGGGGCATGAGAAGGAAGGAGGGAGAGGGAACTGGGATCGATATTTAAAAACAAGAAAAAATAATATAAAAATACATGTATATAATAATATGTTCAGCACAATGCTATTTTGGAGTAGAAGAATCCAAATATATTCACACACCAAGTTGGAAATACATGAACTAAAATGATGAACATTCATCTGTGCTTACGGATGACTTAAATTTTTTTGTCTGTGCTTTATTTTCTATACTTCCTACAATAAGTGTGTTTTATTTCAGTTACAGAGAAATATAATTTTAGAAAATGGTGGGACCCAAGAGTGGCCTTGCCATTTACCCCACTGCACATGGTGCGTATACCCACACTTATCCCAAGAATTCCCATTAGCAGAGACATTAGCACTCACAAAGCAGCTCACAGGAGCTTCCAGAATGTGATGCATACACGCGTTGTGTGGAATCAGTGGGCTGAAAGCCCAGCGATCTTTGTGTAAAAAGGTATAGGCAGAAGTAACAGACCATATAATTTTCTCTTTGCACAGATAGACTTCATTCTTATTTGAAGCAGCATTTTGGGCTTGGTAAATAATGCAAGCAGTATCTGCTGCATGAAACTGTAGGATTCCCTTGTTGTGGTTTAGTCTACCCAAATCCAACCCACCCAGCCTCTCACCCAGAAGAGCTGTCAGGATTTCTGACATGCTCCTGGTCAATGGGGGATAGAGGTTGCCTGCAGAGATATGAGCTGGGAAAAATGTGGAGCGGTCACTGTCCCCCAAATGTTTGTAAATTGACAACAAGAAGGAGAAATGAACACACACTTGTCTGCTTTTTTTTTTCTTTTTTTAATTGAAAATATTTTTTTTTCACACACAATCTATTCTGATCATGGTTTTTCCTCCCCCAATTCCAAGTTGAGGAGACACGTGTCCTGTTTTATATGTAAGGTTAAAAAATAATTTTAAAAGTGAGCAGGGAGTTCTTTCGAGTTCAGTTCTGCAGCAAGGGACCATCAACCCAGATAAGAGGGCACGGCTGCATTTCCTGCTAGCAGCTTTGCTCCCTGAGGAAACACCAGATGACTTTCCTAAGAGGTCAAACAGGGTAAAACTCTCTCCCCTATCCCCAGCTTAGCCTTTATTTCGCTTGGTGAACCTATTATCATTGAACGCTGGGCTGCACACGCCACTTGCCTGGCTGCTTTGTGAGCTGTAGCATTGGGGCCACTCCCGTTCCTAAACACCTATTTCCAAATCTGGTTCATTTACAGAAATTGGGATTCACCTCCTGATAGGCAAAAGCAGGGAGCCCTGGGTAATTTAAAGAGCCTATAGGCGGCTCCTTAGCTGAGTCTTTGACAACACAACCTTGTTCAGTGGTCCAGGAAGGAGATGCCCTTTGGGAAGTGGGATATAATTTGGAGAATTTTCTAGGGACGGGATCTCTCTTCAAATTGTGCAGCAGAGGTCCCACCGAACTCTTACTTCATCGCAGATATGTGCATCTCACTCAGAAATATTTGACTCATTCTTAGAGGAATATACTTGGGATTACTTGCATAATGTGCTAAATTTTATTTGCCCGTTCTAACTAATGCTCAATTAATAAAAATATCATCAAGAATTATACCAATTTGGCCAAAGATAGGTGCACAGAGGGAGCTCACACCCTTCAAACTCACGTTGGGCAATCGTTCCTCCTCTTTTCAGGGAGCCCTTGCTGATGCAATCATTTAAAGAAAGCCTTGCTTTCCATTTAAGAACTCAATTTGTTACGGGGAACATGGTTAGCTATCCAGCAGTAGAGACAATCCGTGTTTACAGAGACATATTCTTGGATGTCTCTCTCAGCTCATCTTCTGTGATGAAAACAAATGTGTTCCTTCACACTCAGGTACGGAAAATTAATCCCAATGAAGCAGGGTTGGAAGGTGGGATTAATGGGGGATGTTTTGGACAGCAGGACTTTGCCTGGAGGGACTGGTGGCCCAATAGAAAGGGCTTCTGGTGCGAGGACTCTCCTGCTGCTCTTTTGCTAGGTGGCAGTCGTTGTGTATTTATTTATTTATTTTGCTCTTGACCTTGTGTCTTCTACTATGAGTGTGCACAGTAAAAAAGCTATGTAAGGGGCAGACACCTTGATCCTGGGCTTGTCATCTGCTGGGCTGTGAGAAAATAGTTTTCATTTTTATAAACTGCTGTTAGAGCAGCATAGAATGGGCTAAGATGCATGAAGCCTGTCTCCGCCACTCGGGATGAGTGTTTCGCTCAGCACATTCCTGGATGTAGTGCTTACTTTGCTCATCGTCTTGACAAAAAGCAAGCAAACAAACCCTCAAACCCCAAACCGACAAAAGCAACTTGAGTGAGGAAGGGCCTATTTTGTTTCACAGCTTGAGGGGCTCCAGTCCAGGGACACGAGGGGGCTGCTCACCCTGTGCCAACATTCAGGAAGCGGATGGAGGAACGCATGTGCTGTGTTGGCTTCCTGCTTTAGTCCCTTTTCTCATTCACTGCGGGGTCACAGCCAATGAAATGGTGCCACAAGCATGAGGGAGGGCACTTTAAACTGTCTGGAGACAGCCTCGCACACGTGCCCAGAAGTCCTTTCCTTTCGGTGACTCTGAGTCCTGTCAAGTAGACAGTGAAGTGTGCCACCACCAGGCTGAGCCGGCTGCATGAACTCAGTCTTTCCCTAAGATGCACGTTTCGAAGACAAACCTGGGCTGTCTTCTGCACTTAGGCCCCTTCACACGATTTAGTTTTCCCAGTGCCTGTCCCTCCGCTTGGTATCCATCAGCTGCAGAATCTTCCTGAAGGGTTTTTAACACACGCTTGTCACAGGGGTAACATGGAGGCTTGGGATACAAACTTGGTGCTCCACAAACAAACAAGTAAATGCAAACGGAGTAAGCCAGAATTTAAAACAGCAATCAGCAAATGGAAGCAAAGGTGGAACTATTGCTTCTGTGTCTAATTCTGTAGAGATGCTTCCCGAAGGCCCACGGAGCACATTAACATCTGGATCTGGCAAAGGAGTTATAAGGCGATGAATCAAATAAGATCAGAGTGCAAGGCATTTTCCCATTAGCAGTGGGTAGTTTTTGGTATAATTTTCTACTTTAGTAGTGTCAGTAATAACATGAAACTTTTCGGTCATTAACAGGTAACAACGTGTTTGGTTATTACAGTCCTAATGTTGAAGACCTACATCTTCATCAGGCATTAGAAATCTTGCACAGTTTCATTGTGACAAGTACGGTTATTAAAAACCTGCTGCCATCATCAGGATTGTTTGATCCTATCCCAGTACATATGTAATTTACCTTAATTTACCTCTGGCTCATGACTAGAACAGCTTGGAAAAAAATTCTTTGCTTCTCAGAAGTCAGGCTGTCTAGGATCCTTTTCATTTGACCGGTGTGGATGTGTGTTGTGAGTGGGCATGTATATGTGAGTGTGTATGTTTGCGTATATTTGAGTGTAGGCATGAACTTGGCGTCTTTGACCATTCCCCACTTTATGTCGCTGAGGCGGGGTCTCTAGCACAGCCTGCTACCTCACATTCTGATGAGCTTTCCATTTCAGCTAGCTAGCCATCTTGTTCTAAGCCTCTTGTTTCTACCTCCTAGGTGCTGAAATTAAAAGTGGGTTACCGAGTCTACCCAGATATTTATGTGGGTTCTGGGTCCCCAATGTCTGCCCCTCAAATGCTTTACCCACTGAACATTCCTCAGCCCCGGACTTCCATTTTTTAATTGACACATGACAGTTATGTATGTTTAGGGAACTTGATGTGATGTTTCTGTACACATATCTATATTGTGAAATGATTAGAGCAGGCTAAGTAGAACATCTGTCACTTCAGACATTTCCATCCTGTGTGGGAAGACTATTTAAGAACCCTGCCTTTTGCTTCTTTGAGATGCAGGCTGCATTGAGTGAGTCATACTTCTGTTGGCTTAGCGGGATCTTCAGTGCTTCATCTAGGTAACTGGGTTGCAACTTGGGAGCCAAAGGTGATCTCCTGTGTGCATGCAAATGCTTTGTCTGCATCTGAGGGATCGTTTGGAAGTGTCTGCTGTGAGGATGTTTTCGAGCTCGGAACTCTAGGTTTTGGAAACCCTATACTGCGGAAGAGACTGCTAATGAGTAGGCTGCCTGTGTAATTTTTTTTCTTTTTGAACTTAAAGTAAAATGTAAAATGTCAGGCAAGCATTCACGACTTACTCCAGGGAAAGGGGCAACTAATGATTAGTCTTCTGTTTACAATTAAAGTCTGATTTCTTTTCCTAATTTTGGTTGACTTGCGATTGGTCCTCTGCTCTCCTAATAGACCTCGTGGAGTCTAAATAGATTCTGCGCTGGCTCCCAATTACCATGCAATTAAAGGCCCTCTGAATGCTGCCCTTTCATTTTGTGGATGCTCATTTTCTCCGGGCTCTTATTCCACAGCCTCCTTTTAGTTGCCATATCAGTTCTTTATAATTTGATGTTTCGTTTTTAGTGACACACCATCCCAATTTCCCCATATAGCCCTCCTTTATTTAAAAAGCAAAACAACTTAAGAAAATCACAAACGTGCCTGAGTAAACTTCAGTGCAAATACGTGGTTTGAGAATGGGCTGAATCAAGAGAAGATTGGCTGAATCATATGGATTTAGTGCCAGCCTTGGGATGACACAGCAACTAACTATATTTCTTTGTCCTAGCCCCCTTGGTATATCCAAACTGACAATTGACTCACTTTCTGAGGTAAGGGACTATTTGTACACTCTCTAGAGTATGTGTATCAACTTTATAAGCTATTTAATAATAGGAGAGCCTTTCTCCAGGAAAGCAAGGTCCCAGGGTCATTCAAAAAATGCTCCATTGCATGGCCAGACTCTTTGAGTCTTGCTGGGTGGCGATTAACTAAGATGACAATGAGAAAAAGTTAGGGGAGGTTTCCCCGTGATAAGCAGGCCATAAAGTGCCTCCCCTAACACGGAACTTGAAGGGGTGGCACTGCAAACCCCCAAGAAAGCACTTGGTGTCTATATAAGACGTCTTCCAGAACCAGCCCAGTCAGTGACTTCGGTAGGGTGGAGCACGTAGGGCTGTCGAGGCCTCTCAAATCACACTACCACCCTTACAACTCCCAGATCTCCCAAGGTCTGGAAGCCAGGGCAGGAAGCTCTTAGTGGTCACCGTCAGAATTGGCAAAAAAAAAAAAAAAAAAAAAAAAAAAAAAGCGCTGACTTACTGTTCCTCCTTTCTTCTGATGATTCAGGATGGTAGAGGGGGGAAAGTCGTCACTGATATGGGCTTACCCCAAACCGTAAATAATTGAGAGAATAAGTAATGCAAATTCAAATTCATTTCATTTCATAGCAGCCACACTTACACAGCTCAGTCATCTGTGGACGCCAGTAAATGAAGTGGAATTGGAGTTGACAAGAGGAGTTTCTCTTATCCGTGCTTGAATTCGCCAACCGAGTTGCAGAAACGCTTTCTGGCACAAAACAAAGAACTCCTCGGCTGAGAGCAGTGGTCCTGAGGCGCCCACTTCTCCCCTCCTTGCTGATGAAGCACCTAATGAAATGTGAAGTGGTCTGAAGAGCTGGAGGCAGAAGAATGGCTAAATGGGATAATGGGGGAGAGAGGAGGTGAGTGTAGAGGAGCCCAAGCTTCTGCACGGGGGGTGTCTAAAACAGACCTTCAGGATGGGCCCAGCATCTGGAAGGGAGGAAAAATAGCCGGTGGCGGACATCAGCAAGTCCTGTGAGACGTGAGCCAGACAGTGTCAAATCAGGTCACAGCAGGCACAGCCGGGAGAGCATTTAAAAATACCATCCCAAGGGGGAAAGCGAAGAAAACTTAAAAAGAAAAAAGATATGAGCAGAAGAGTTTCCCTTTCTCTTTTTCCTGTCCTCACTTCTCCACCTCCCTCTGTTGTCCCACCCTCTCACCCTCCTATTTAACCAGTCTCCCAGCGTCATGGACTCAAAGGACTGATGTGACACATATGTTAGAAGTTATAGCTTTTGCCCTCGAACCTAAGGTCCAGGGATACCGGAGATGTTTGGGATATAGATGAGACAGTGACAGTAGAGTTAGGCTAAGCCAAGATTCTCTCAGGTCAGGGAGCGAGGAGAGGGTCAGGGGACAGGATGAGATCCGTTAGCGTTGGAGGCAGAGCAGGTAGGTAGGACACGAAGCTTTGTAGAGAGTCCTGGGCCACAAGATGGCGTCCAAAGAACACAGTGTTCTCATGACCCTCCAAGTGCTGGGGAATTTGTAGAGCTGGTGGTCTTCAGTGGGGGCATGGGCACAAAGGGATGAAGAACAGACAGTCTTGCTATCCTGTGAGGACCACACATCAGAGCACCTTGTGGCATCCCCCAGAAGCTAAACAAAGCCTTGAGGGCAGGGAGGTCTCTAGCATGACCAGGTCTGTTTTCTGTCCGCCTAAAGGGATGTGGTATCAATAGAAGTGAAGTGAGGTAATAGAAAAACAAAGAGCTTCTAAAACTACAAAGTTATTCATACTCTTTGTACCTGGATATCATGGGAACAAGATCCAGGAATTCTAAGTCCTCAAAAGAAAGAACACAGGCCTTCAAGTCTGGAGCTCCATGCTGAGGAGAAGGTCATGATCTAGCTGTTGAGATTGTTGGGCAGAGAGTTAAGGGTGCCTCTTGGATGTAACCATGCAGATTAGACATTTGGGTGGACTGCCAGGAGGCTGGGTTTTGAAATGTGTCCCAGGCAGCTTTAGCCTAGAAAGGGACAGGGGTGGAGAAATGAACTTGATGGCTTCACATAGCCCCTGGCAGGACTGGTAGGGATAGCAGTTTATCTGCAGATGACTCTCCTTGGGCTCAGAACGTCAGGGTGGAAACCTGCTTCTCATACACACGGACACACCAGCTGTAGTGGCTGGGGTCCCTGTGAACTCTTGGGACGTCGTGCCCAGAGCAGAATGCTGCCCAAGGCCAGAAAGGCAATCTCAGAAGACAGTTACAAGCGCTTGGGGGCGCACAAATTCTTTTTATGGTACCTTTTATGGTAAGACCACAGAGAATTGTAGCCAGCAATAACACCACTAATTAAGATCCAGGCCCGTTTGGAAAGGAGAACCAGATCATACATGTAGCTTTCTTGACTCCCGAGGACTGGGAGTGAAGTGAGGTGTCCATCTGTCTTCTCCTGAGGAGGGCTTCCTGATCTGAGGAGCGTGTTACCCAGGGGCCCCAGACACTGATGGAGTCCACAGAGGCCTACCGGGCCAGTCATTCTCTTTATGGTTGTGATGAAGAGCAGCTTTAGTGAGTGTGGTGGCTTGAGTGAGAATGGCCGGCAAAGGATCATAGGAACTGGCACTGGTAGGAGGTGTGGCCTCGTTGGAGAAAGTGTGTCATTCATTGGCTTTGAGGTTTCAGAAATACAAGCTAGGCCCTGTGTCTCACTCTGTCTGCTGCCAATAGATCCAGCTGCACAACTCTCAGCACCATGTCTGCCTGCATGGCGTGCTTCCTGCCATGATGGTCGTGGACTAGACCTCTGAACCTGTAAGCCAGCCCTAATTTTTCCTTTATATGAGTTGCTGTGTTAGGATGGAAAAATTTAGCCTAATTCCCCAGAAAACCCAGGAAGCTGGGAGTCTTAAATCCCAAGCTGATGGTCACCTACTTTAATGTTTACAGTAGTGAATGAACACCCAGAATCCTGTGCGAAAGCAGACATCTGGGCTAAGGGCGGGGTTGGATACTTTAAAGTAATTGGTCTGCACTGGATGCTACAAGGTGATTGGTTCATGATGCACACGGGCTTTGCTGTAACCCTATAAAAGCTGTCTCAATTCTGTGCTAGGGGTCGTAGCTAAGCCCTTTACCATGGTGACGACCCCAGTATACTGGAATATAAAGGACCTTATGCGTTTGTATCAAGACCGTTTCTCGTGAGTGATTTGGGGGGGGGCGCCTTTCCTGAGTGGGAGCGTGAGGGACCACGCTTTCACGGGTCTTACAGCTGTGGTCATGGTGCCTCTTCACAGCAATTAAACAAAGAAGAAGGATTTATTTTGGCTTACAGTTTCAGAGGTATGAGCCCAGGGTGGCGCGGAGAGTGCAGTGTAGTTTGAATCCCCGTGGTCAGGAAGCAGAGGGGATCACAGGAGCTGTAAAGGACAAGATAATTTGACAAGGACGTACCCAGAGTAGCCTACTTCCTCTGTCCACCCCCCACAGCCGTCACCACTTCCAGACATGTGGTTGTATTATGAATCCATCCAAGGATCAATCCAGTCAATAAATCAGAGGCGCGTGCAGTAATCTCCGGACATGCCCTCAACAGGAATGCCCAGAGCCGTGCTCTGCAAGTTCCTGCAAGTTTTTAACCCAATCTCAGTTTGACAATTAAGATTGACCATAGAAGCAATCAAGTTTCTCCTGTGGCCAGACTCCCTCTGGTGGCCCGGGCAGTAAATGCAGCAAGGGGACGCCAGGATTTGGGGGCAGTGCTGAACCACAGGGCAGTAAGTTCGCTTTGCAAAATGGCCTGCACCTTGGTCACGGAAAAGCTGGGGTACTGTGCTCAAGTGAACTGCTGTTCTGAAAACCAGGCAGAATTTCAGTTTGGGGTGTGTGCGTCAAGAACAGTGCAGGCCTCTACTGCAGAGCGTTACTAGACCAGCAAGAGCAGTGAGAGGCCAGTTCTGCTTCGGCGTTCATCTCTCTTCCCGAATTTCTCATCGGGGCAGTCCTCCCCATCTGCCGCCAACTCTGCTCTTTGGGTTTTGTTTCTGAAGCCTAAATCTGGGATGAATTTATCTCTGGCAAAATCGTCATGAAGAGAGGCACTAACCCCCAGTGACTAACACAATGATGGAGAGGTACTCCAAGAGCTCCCTCAGTCAGAAGGGAAATAAAGAGTAAAGAGAAGAGGGTGCCAGTTTTCTGGGGGACGGGGCTACCATTAAGAGTGAGGTCTGTTTTCATTTTCTATGTGCTGGGAGGCAGCGGGGATGGAGGGCGGAGAGACGCATGGCTGGTTCTGTTTAACCCATCAATGACATTGTTTCTAGGTACTTTTCTGGTCTCATGATGACATCACTTCTGGCTTTGGACTTTCGGGACTCTCTCACTATTCAATGCTAATGTTGTCTCTCAGGCAGTCAGTCACAAGGTTCTAAGCAGGATCTAGGGACACTGAGCAGAGTGTGGTCCCCACCGCTCTTACTAGCATGCGATCCCGCTACAACGCCCAAAGTCAGTAGTAAGAGTCTCCTCATACACAGTGCATTGACGGCGCTGCCTCCGCACTGGAGAAATGACAGCACCGGGAGACAAGGTCTGTGCTGTGGATAAATGCACTTCAGGAAGTGAGCATGAGTGCATGTGTATAATTCAGCTTCTGGGGTTTGTGGTAATTATCAAGCTAGAGAATCTTAGTTGCTTCCCCCCTCACCCCAAGGAGTTGAATTTTGCAAGAGAATCATAGAGATATTGACTTAGCAGGTTGACATCTGTAAGAGGCAGAATCAATTCCTACAATTTCCTATCAGGCTCCTTGTGATTTGAAGTAATTAAATGTATTTATTGCTTAGACAATGTTAAGATTTCTGTAGCTTTTAGCCAAAAGCAATGTTACCAGGTACAACGGGTTTTCTATTTGTCAATGTTTGTATTAAAGCATGTTAAGAAAACTAGTGAAATTCTCTATTTTGGTTAATTGTAATTTTTTAATGATAATATTTTTATTAATTTTGAAACAAACTTGTTTTACATTAACCCTAGTTCCCTCACCACCCCCTCATCTTCTGTCCCCCTCCTAATCTCACCCCATCCCCTTTCTGCTCCCCAGGGAGGGTGAGGCCTTCCACGGGGATATTCAAAGCCTGTCATATCATTTGGAGCAGGGCCTAGGCCCTCCCCAATGTGTCTAGGCTTAGAGAGTATCCCTCTATGCGGAATGGGCTGCCAAAGTCTATTCTTATACTAGGGATAAATACTGATCCACTACCAGAGGCCCCATAGAATAGCCAGCCCTCCTAACTAACAACAATGTTCAGGGAATCTGGGTCAGTACTATGCTGGTTTCCCAGCTATCAGACTGGGGTGCATGAGCTCCCCCTTGTTTGGGTCAGCTATTTCTGTGGGTTTCTCCAGCCTGGTTTTGACCTCTTAGCTCATTACTTCTCCCTCTTTGCAACTGGATTCCAGGAGTTCTGCTCAGTGTTTAGCTGTGGGTGTCTCTTTCTGCTTCTATCAGCTACTGGATGAAGCTCTAGGATGGCATATAAGGTAGTCATCGATTTCATTGTTTGGGAAGGGCATTTAAGGTAGTCTCTCCACTATTGCTTAGAATGTTAGCTGGGGTCATCCTTGTAGATCTCTGTACATTTCCCTAGTGGCTCCTTCTATTATGGTATCTCTTTTCTTGTTCTCCTCTATTCTTCCCCTAACTCAATCTTCCTGCTCCCTCATGTCCTCCTCTCCCCTCCTTCCCTCCCCTTCCAATTCTTCTAAATCCCTCTCCCATCCCCCTATGCTCCCAATTTTCTCAGGAGATCTTGTCCCTTTCCCCTTCTCTAGGGGGCCATGTGTGTCTCTCTTGGGGTCCTAGTTTCCTAGCTTTTCTGGTGGTGTGAATTGTAGGCTGATAATTCTTTGCTCTATGTCTAAGATCCATATATGAGTGAGTACATACCATGTTCATCTTTTTGTGACTGAGTTACCTCACTCAGGATGGTTTCTTCAAGTTCAATCCATTTGCCTGCAAATGTCAAGATTCCATTGTGTTTTTCTGCTGAGTACTACTCCATTGTGTAAATGGACCACACATTCTCCATCCATTCTTCAGTTGAGAGGCATTTAGGTTGCTTCTAGATTCTGGCTATTGCAAATAATGAACAGATGTCTTTGTGGTATGAATGTGCATCTTTTGGGTATATGCCTAAGAGTGGAATTGCTGGATTTTGTGGTAGACTGATTCCCATTTTCCAGAGTAACACCATACTGATTTCCAAAGTGCCTGTATGAGTTTGCACTCCCACCAGCAGTGGAGGAGTGTTCTCCTTTCTCTACATCCTCTCCAGCATAAGTTGTTATTGGTGCTTTTGATTTAAGCCATTATGACAGGAGTAAGATGGTATCTCAGAGTTGTTTTGATTTGCATTTCCCTGATGGCTAAGGACGTTGAGCACTGTCTTAAGTGTCTTTCAGCCATTTTAGATTCTTTTTATTGAGATTTCTATTTAGTTCTGTACCCTACTTTTTAATTGGATTATTTGGTATTTTTGTTACTAGCTTCTTGAGGTCTTTGTATATTTTTGAAATCAGCCTTCTTTCAGATGTGGGATTGGTGAATATCTTTTTCTATTCTGTGGGCTGCCATTTTGTCTTGTTGAATGTGTCCTTTGCCTTAAAAAGACTTTTTAGTTTCAGGAGGTCCCATTTATTAATTGTTGGTCTTAGTGTCTGTGCTACTGGTGTATTCAGGAAGAGGTCTCCTGTACCATTTTGTTCAAGGGTGCCTCCCACTTTCTCTTCTAAGAGATTCACTGTGGCTGGATTTATGTTGAGGTCTTTGATCCATTTGGACTTAAGTTTTGTGCACGGCGATAGACATTGTCTATCTGCAGTCTCCTACACACCAGCATCCAGTTATGCCAGCACCACAAGTTGAAGATGCTTTCTTTTTCCCATTGTATAATTTTAGCTTCTTTGTCAAAAATCAGGTGTTCGTAGGTGTGTGGGTTAATATTATGGTTTTCAATTCCATTCCATTGGTTTACCTGTCTACTTTTGCACCAATACCAAGCTGTTTTCAGGACTATAGCTCTACAATAGAGCTTGAAGTCAAGGATGGTGATGCCCAAGGAAGTCCCTCTATTGTACAAAATTGTTTTGACTATCCTGTGTCTTTTGTTTTTCCATATAAAGTTGAGTATTGCCCTTTCAAGGTCTGTGTACTGACTGGGATTGCATTGACTCTGTAGATTGCTTTTGGTAAGATTGCCATTTTTACTATGCTGATCCTATCCAAGAGTATGGGAAATCTTTCCATTTTCTCCATCTTCATTAATTTCTTTCTCTAAAGACCCAAAGTTCTTATTATATAGATCATTCACTTGTTTGGTTAGCATTACCCCAAGATATTTTATGTTATTTGTGGCTATTTGTAAAGGGTGATGTTTCTCTGATTTCTTTCCCAGCTCTTTTATCGTCCATATATAGTAGGGCTACTGATTTATTTTAGTTAATCTTGTATCCTGTCACTTTGCTGAAGGTGTTTTTTAGCTGTAGGAGTTCCCTGGTAGAGTTTTTTTTGGGTTGCTTATGTAAACTATCATATCATCTGTCAATAGTGAAAGTTAGACTTCTTCCTTTCCAGTTTGTATCCCCTTGATCTCCTTTTGTTTTCTTATTGCTCAACCTAGAACTTCAAGTACAATATTGAAAAGATATGGAGAGAGAGGACAGCCTTGTCTTGTTCCCAGTTTTATAGGAGTTGCATTGCATTTCTCTCCATTTAATTTGATGTTGGCTGTTGGTTTGCTGTATATTGCTTTTATTATGTTTAGGTATATTCCTGTTATCCCTGATCTCTCCAATACCTTAATCATGAAGGGGTGCTGAATTTTGTCAAAGGCTTTTTCAGCATCTAGTGAGATGATTATATGGTTTTTCGTTTTCAGTTTGTTTATATGGTGGATTACATTAATAGATTTTCATATGTTGAACCATCCCTGCATTCCTAGGATGAAGCCACCAGGTCATGGTGGATGATTTCTCTGATATGTTCTTGGATTTGATTTGCCAATATTTTATTGAGTATTTTTACATCAATGTTCATGAGGGATATTGGTCTGTAGTTCTCTTTCTTAGTTGTATCTTTGTGTGGCTTGGTACTAAGGTAATTGTAGCCTCATAAAATTAGTTTGGCAATGACCCTTCTGCTTCTATTGTATGGAATACTTTGAGGAGTATTGGTATTAACTCTTCTTGGAATTTCTGGTAGAATTCTGCTCTGAAACCATGGTCCCTGGCCTTTCTTTGTTGGTAGCCTTTTGATGACTGCTTCTATTTCATTAGGGGTTATAGGTCTATTTAAATTGCTTATCTGTTCTTAATTTAATTTTGGTAAATGATATCTATCCAGAAAATTGTTTGTTTCTGTTAAACTTTCTAATTTTGTGGAGTACAGGTTTTCAAAGTATGACCTGAAGATTCTCTGAATTTCCTCAGTGTCTGTTGTTATATCCCAATTTTCATTTCTGTTTTTGTTAATTTGCATGGTTTCTCTCTATCTTTTGGTTAGTTTGGATAAAGGTTTGTCTGTCTTGTGGATTTTCTATAAGAACCAACTCTTTGTTACATTGATTCTTTGTTAAATTCTCCTATTCATACTTTATTGATTTCAGCCCTCAATTTTATTATTTCCTGGTGTACACTCCTCTGTGGTGAGTTTGCTTCTTTTTGTTCTAGAGCTTTCATTTTGTTGCTAATTTTCTAGTGTGACTATTCTCCAGTTTCTTCGTATGGGCACTTAGTGCTTGCTATGAACTTTCCTCTTAGTACTGCTTTCAAAGTGTCCCATAAGTTCAGGTATGTTGTGTCTTCATTCTCACTGTTTAATTTTTATGAGTTTGTAGGGTTTCTGCAATTTGTATTGTTGTTGAATTCTAACTTTAAAGCATGGTGGTCTGATAACATACAGGGAGTTATTCCAATTTTTTTTGGTACTTATTGAGGTTTGCTCTATTGCCGAGTATGTGATCGATTTTAGAGACGGTTCCATGTGGCGCTGAGAAGAAGGTATATTCTTTTGTGTTTGGTTGGAATGTTCTATAAAGGTCTGTTAAATCCAATTGGGTCATAACCTCTGTTAGTTCCTTTGTTTCTTTGTTAAGTTTCTGGTGGACCTGTCTAATGATGAGAGTGGGGTGTTGAAATCTCTCACAATAAGTATGTGAGGTTTTATGTGCGATTTGAGTTTTAGTAGCGTTTCTTTTATGAATGTGGGTGCCTTTGTATTTGGGGCATATATGGTCAGAATTGAGACTTCATCTTGATGGATTTCTCCTGTGATGAATAAAAAATGTCTTTCTTCACCTCTTTTGATTGATTTTCATTTAAAGTCTAATTTGTTAGGTATTAGGATTGCTACATCAGCTTGTTTCTTGGGTCCATTTGATTGGAAAATCTTTTCCCAATCATTAACTCTGAGGTAATGTCTGTCTTTGAGGTTGAACTGAGTTTCTTGTATACAGCAGAAGGATGAATTCTGTCTTCCTATCCATTATGTTAGCTTGTGTGTGTGTGTGTGTTTTTTTTTAAATAGGTGAGCTAAGACCATTAATATTGAGGGATATTAATGACCATTTATTGTTAATTCTTGTTTGTTTTTGATTTGTCATGGTGTTGTGTGTGGTCCCCCCCCCGCCATTTTTTCTTTTGCCTGTTGGTAAAGTGGGATTATCTATTGCCTTTGTTTTTGTGGGTGTAATTAACTTCCTAGGATTGGATTTTTCCTTCCAGAACTTTCTGTAGGGCTGGGTTAGTTGATAAGTATTTATTAAATCTGGTTTTGTCATGGAATATCTTTGTTTCCCCATCTATAGTGATTGATAGTTTTTCTGGGTATAGTAGTTTGGGATGGCATCCATGGTCCCTTAGTGTTGGTAGAATGTTTATCTAAGACCTTCTGGCCTTCAGAGTTTCCATGGAGAAGTCAGGTGTAATTCTGATCGCTTTATATGTCACTTGGCCCTTTTTCTTTGCTCTCTTAATAATCTTTCTCTATTCTGTATGTTTGGTGTTTTGATTATTATGTGGCCGGGGGACTTTATTTTGTGGTCCAGTATGTTTGGTATTTGGTAAAATTCGTGTGCTTTCATTGGCATGCCTTTCTTTAGGTTGGGAAAGTCTTCTATGATTTTGTTGA
Source organism: Cricetiscus sungorus (assembly GCA_030556225.1). NCBI lineage: Eukaryota > Metazoa > Chordata > Mammalia > Rodentia > Cricetidae > Cricetiscus > Cricetiscus sungorus. Next base: position 143,932,842 of record JANBXA010000651.1, read on the forward strand.
ATATATTTTCTGTTCCTTCAGGTTGGGCTTCTTCACCTTCTTCTATACCTATTTTTCTTAGGTTTGGCCTTTTCATGGTGTCCCATATTTCCTGATATTTTGTGTTAGGGATTTGTTGGACTTAAGATTTTCTTTGGATGATGAATCTAGTTATCCTAATGTATCTTCAATGCCTGAGACTTTCTCTTCCATTTCTTGTATTTTGTTGGTTATGCTTACATCTGTAGTTCCTAATCATTTACCCAGCTTTTCTATTCCCTGCATTCCCTCATACTGTATTTTTTTTTCTTTCTGTCTCTATTTCAGCTTTCAAACTTTGCACTGTCTTGATGGAGGTGTCCTTCTGTAAATATGTTTGTCATATTGGTTAATGAATAAAACACTGTTGGCCAATAGGAAAGCAAGATAGGTGGGACTAGGAGACTAGGAGAGAGAAAGAAATAGGGAGGACTCAACATGTAGAGACTTGAGAGAACAGAGGTCCGGGCCCTCTCTCTGGTAAGATGAGACCACATGGAAATACTAAGATTAATAGAAATGGGTTAATATTTAAGACAGAATTAGCCAATAAGAAACATTAGAAATAGGCCAACAACTTTATATTTAATACAGCGTTTCTGTGTGTTATTTGGGGCTGGCACAGCTGTGAGACCAGGCCGGCAGGAAAAACCTACTCATAACACTATCTGAATTGTTTCTTGGCAATTTTTGGTTTGTCTTTTCTTCCATTTCTTTATAGGATTTTCTCATTTCCTCTTTTCGGGTCTCTATCATCTTCATGAAGTTGTTTTTAGGGTCATTCTCTTCTGCTTCATCTGTGTTGGGATTTTCAGGTCTTCCTGGTATGGATTCCCTATGCTCTGGGGGTATCATGTTGATCTTTCTGTTGTTGACTGTGTTCTTATACTATCATATACTCATTCCTTCTTCCAGTGCATAACAGTAGGGTCTCTCCCTCTCCTGGTGGGCAAGGGACCAAGGTTCTCTTCTGGTGGGTGCAGGCAGGTCCAAGACTCTGATAGCTCTCCTCTTCCAGTGGGTGGTGGTGGGATTAGGGCACTGGCGGACTCTGGATGGCATGGTCAGGTTGGACAGGTTACCCTGTGTGCAGTCCCCAGTTCTCAGGAGGCTCCCAGGTGGGCACCAGAAGCTGTAATTGTAAATTTTTTTTTATTTGTACTGTTATTTATTCATGGAGAGAAGGAGAGAGTTGTAGCTGGTATGTTTTTGTACTTTTTGACCCTTTTGGCTTTTGGCTATTTTGGAAGCTGGGACCATCCAAATAAATCAGTTGGAGGCTTATTCGTTTTTATAAACTTCTGGCCTTAGCTAGGCTTGTTTCTGCACAGACTTTTTTTTTTTTTTTAGCTTGTATTTTCTTATCTACCTTTTGCCTCTGGGCTTTTGTCTTTCTCTATTCTATAAACCTTTTTTTTTTTTTTTTTTTAAACTCTGCTGGGTGGCTGGCCCCTGATGTCCTCCTCTCCTTCTCTTGCTCCTAGATCTCTTTTTCTAAGAGTTTTCCTCCTATTTTTTCTCTCTGCCTGCCAGCCCCACCTATCCTTCCTTCTGCTTCACTATTGGCTGTTTAGCTCTTTTCTAGACCAATCAGGTATTTTAGACAGGCAAAATAACACAGCTTCCCAGAGTTAAACAAATGTAACATAAAAGAATGCAACACATCTTTGTATCATTGAACAAATGTTGCACAGCATCTTAAATTAATATTCTACAGCAGCCATCCTCTCCCGTTCTTCTTCTCTCCTTCTCTTCCTGGTTGAATTATCATTAAAAATGTCAGTTGTAGCCAAACTGCTTTCTGAGTACTATGTTTACATTCATAGGTTGGTGTTACCTTGGTTAGAGCAACTTCTGTTTGCAGAGGGTAAGAGTTAATGCAGAGACGAGTAACTGTCAAAGTGCTGAGAATAAGGGGCTGTTGGGTGCTCAGCCCTAAAGGGGCATTTATCACCATCTGTGAGGCCCAGGAGACACCAGAAGGGGAGGCTGAAAGAATGCAAGACCCAGAGGATGGGGAAAGAGTGTTGAGGGGTACTGACTTCTGGGAATGGCATGGTTGTTACAGTCATGAACACACAACAGCTGTGATAACCTGCATATGACCGGAAGGAGATTGGCTCCTTCAGCATTCCATCAGGGAAGATCAAGAAGCTCAGTATACCCCCCCACCCCGTTCCCCACCCCTTCCCCGGCCTCTGAACAGCTGCAGCCGTTTAATGGTCGCTGGGGAAGGGAGAGTCACCTTCTGAAATGTGTTACCACTGCAGTTGCACATTACCCATTCTTATACAAGCAACACTAAACTCAATGGGCCACACAAAAGGCATAAGGGTAGGAGGGGGAACTAATTGGAAAGAGGAAGTGGGTGAGGAGGGGCAGGAGGGAGTGGCAAGCTTGGTAGCCAGAGCAGAAAGCAAAGAGGACACATCTTTTCCAGCAAGCGTGAAGTGGGGAGTGTGAACCGGAAGTAGGGAGAGGTTACATACTTTCAAGTCCCTCTCTGAGGTGGTAACATTTCTTTCAGCTAGGTCAGACTTCCTAAACCTCCCCAAATAGTGTCACTGAGTTCTAAGTGTTTAAATGCCCGAGCCTACTCTATGTGTCTTAGAGTTTCTGTTGCTGTGATAAGACACCATGACAAAAAGCAGTGTTGGGAGAAGAGGTCTTTTAAAATTTTTTTCTTTGATAAGTTTTTTTTATTTAAATTTGAAACAAGCTTATTTTACATGTCAATCCCAGTTCCCTCACCCTCCCTTCCTCCTCTGTTCCCCCCACACAACCCCCATCCTGTCCCCTTTCTGCTCTCTAGGGACGATGAGGTCTTCCATGGGGAGTCTTCAAAGTCTCTCACATCATTTGGAGCAGGGCCTAGGCTCCATGTGTCTAGGCTGAGAGGGTATCCCTCTATGTGGAATGGGCTCCCAAAGTCCATTTGTATAAATACTGATCCACTACCAGAGGCCCCATGGACAGCCCAGGCCTCCTAACTAACACCCACATTAAGATGCCTTCTAGGAGTAGAAAACATTTATCCTCTCTCTCGAGTTTGCAGTTTAGCTGTTTCCCACTGTAGAGAGAGAGGATAAATGTTCCATCCTACAACAGGAAGCCATGACGAGGGAATAGGATGGGGTCAGGCTGTACGATTTCAAGGCCCGCCTCCAGTGATGTACCTCCTCTACAAGGCTCTGTATTCTAACCCAGAACCTCTCCAGACTGCTGATAATTGGGGACCAAGTGTTGAAATACACGAGATGATGGGGCAGTCTCATCCGTAACAAAAGAAGCTAATGTATTGTTTTTAAAAAATACATTTTATTGAGTATATCGTCTTCACAGCTTTGAAATGCCACCTTCCTCCTACACAAATTGTCCTGTCTTCTTGCGTCATACAATGGCAGATTATTGAAGATGGTTAAAGTATGGCAATAATACCTCCTTGCTTCTGTTTGTGGAGTTTGGTTTACCTCCTCTGTCTATCTACAGATACTTCTATGGTCATGATGGGATCATGTCTAGACAAGTCCATTATGTTGAACATATCCTAAGTTTTGAGAACACATTGTATCAGAAGAGCCTTTGCGCTTCATAGCTTAGAAGCAAGGCATCCTGTAGAATGTTGGCAGTTTTCCCTCATGAGCTTGTGGTAGACTGGGAGCTTAGCTTGGTGGTGCTGGCCAGAATCACAAACTAGAATTGTATCAAACATTGCTAGTCCTGGAAAACATTTCTATTTAAAATTTAAAGCATGGATTCTATTGAATGGATATTGCTTGAACACCATTATAAAATCAAAGACCTGTAAATTGAACTCACTGTACACACCCATGCCATTTTCCTCAATCAGTGTCCTCTGTGTGTGTGTGCGCACCACACACACACACACACACACACACACACACACACACACACACTCATGGTGGAGACTGAACCTAGGACATTGAACATGTTTAATGCTGCTCTGTCACTGAACTATATATCAAATTCCCCACAGTCTATCTTTAAAAGAATGTCTTGGTTCTTTGTGCATTTGAATCTTTCAGATTGATTTAAAAAACAAAACAAAAACAAGAACTAGATCTTACCATTCCAGACATTTTTTCCTTTATTGATTTTTTTTCCTACAAGAAAACGAATTAAAAGTAACATTTGTTTGCTAGAACAAATTCGAACAACAGAGACAAATAGATCCTTGACTCCCCGCCTCATCCCACCCTGCTTACCTGTGCCTGTCAGGCATCTATGGGACATCCTTTCTCAGTTGTTCCTACTCTTCTACACAAAAATCTTCGTCATGTGGCCCCCACCATATGATATTTGGAGTAGGAGTTCTCAATCGATGTGTGGAAGGGAACGGTTCTTTCCACTTTTCTGACTTATGACATGTACTACCTGAGCCCACCGGTGTCACGTATGTGCACTGTACTTACAGTGTATCCTGTGATACACACAGTGTATGTCCACCACCCACCTCACAGAAGACAGCATGAGACATCTCATGACCATAGGACAGAATCTAAAGACAGTGTATTACAACTTTTTTCAAAGTATTTTCCCCAACACGTAGATTCCTCGTCTTAGTTTGCCTCCTATGGCTGTGATAAATCACTGTGGCCAAAGGAAACTTGGGGAAAGAAAAGAGTTTCTTGTTTTCCACATCCTGATTGTAGTCTATCATTGAGGGAAATCAAGGCAATAATTGAAATAGGGCGGAGCCTGGAGGGAGGAACTGGACATCGACGCTTACTCAGCCTATTTTCTTATACAACCCAGGGCTACATGACCAAGGGTGGCATTAGCCACAGTGGGCTGGGCCCTCCCACATCAGTAATTAATCAAGAATATCCCTTCCCCCAAGACTCGCCTATAGACCAATCTGATGGAGGCAGTTTTTCAGTTGACGTTCTCTCCCCAAATGACCTTCGCTTGTGTCAAGTTGACATATATATCTCAAAGAAAAAGTTCTCTTGCCAATGAGTTTGGGAAATACTTGGTAATGTATTTTCCTTTTGAATATTTGTAATCCAATGTGACATATCAGAAAATCTGTTAGATCCTGTCATAAAAGATTTACTGTCTACCAAGTGGCATCCAAAACTGGTCAGAAAACCTTTTTTACATTTTGGGATGATACTTATAGAACACAATTTGGGATAGGTGGATTACATACACAGCTCTGTGACTGGCCTGGGGTGGGGTGGTGAACACACTAGTGATGTTCCCAGCTCTATAGCTTCCCGAATGATAGTGTCACTCATTGTGGTACAGAAAAAAAAAAAAAAAAAAAAAAGAAGAGGCTGATTTTGGATATATTAAATTTTGTCGCCTCTGGGAGGGGTGGAGTCGAAATGTTTAGGAAGCTGGGGATATTTACGTCCAGGACTTAGGTGAGAGGTCAGAGCTTGAGGACAGGGGTCAGAAAGTTCGCTTTGGATTATAGCTTGTAGAAAAAAAAAGCTCATTTAAAAATGTACATATATTACCCGGGAAGGGTAAGCACTAAATTATTAATTGCTCTTATATTATCATATTAGCTCCTTATTGTTTGAAAGCAGAGATCAGGCCTCCATAGGGATGGAAATCAGGCCGGGCACATTGTGAGTGGAGGGTCAACAAAGTCAGTCGGAAGTGATTTGTTGCCTCTTGGAATCCGAGGCCTTTTTAAAAATGCTAAAGCGCTTACCAATTGCCCCACCGCCCCACGTCTTATTTATTTATTTGGAAATGTGGCCTCACCATATAGCCCTGGCTGGCCTCGAACTTGTGATTTCCCTGTCTCACCTTCCCTCGTGACAGAGGTGCACACTACCAAGCCTGGCTCTGCACCACGCTTTCTATTTTCACGTCCTTTGATTGAGAGCATAGCTCCCGCATGCCCGTGGCCTTAGCTTCAAAGGGCAGCACCCCAGCTCCTGATGACACTTCTTATTCAGTTCCCAGGTGCCATGACTGGCAGACCCTTGTCTCCCACTTCTTCAGGCACCTTCCACATTGAGACAGGACACCTAGGGAGAAGCGGTTGCTGGACCTGGCCAGTCATCTGTCTTCTTTTCAGTCTGGGTGCTGGTGAAGCAAAGGGATGTGTGTGGGAAGACACAGTTTAGATTTTTCTCTTTCTGGGCTTGCCCTGACTACTGACCAGGAGACCTAAGAGCAAAGTCATCGTGTCCTCGGCCACAGCTCTCAAAACGGGATGACAGTGCAGGCTTTTCTCACCTCCCAGGATTGTGCACAAGTCAGGAAGATAAATAGCTGTGCCAGTCAGTGGAAAGGATAAAAGAACTCTAAATCCTTGGCATTTCCATGGCTGCATTTTAATATGGCTACCACCAGCTACCCTGAAGGTAGCAGTTCTCCCAAGGGGGTTTAATCATCTGGGCTCACCATAGGGCAGACTCCATTTAACCTGTGTGTTCCAGTTGATTGGGTTATTGTGTGTAGATTGCAGGGATTTCAAGCTTGACTCCATCTTTTTCCTTTTGATATAATTTTAATGAGATTTTCCTCATTCTTTTGTTGCATGGCAGGCCACTGCTAGAATAAATATAAAGAAGTTTTTAGAAAGGCAGGTAACAGGAGGTCTGGGAAGATGGAAAAAATGTGGCGGGAGAGGCAGGGGATGAGGGTGAGAAGGGCAGTTCTCAGAGCCACATGCGTCCTCTCTTGATGGCTTTGGGACACCTGGGACCTGGCTTCACGTGCTCAGTACTCTGGGCGACGAGAGTGGAGACCTCACTAAGGCATCTGAGAAAATGTCTTTGTTAATTGCTTAAAGAGGTTTCATCCCTTCTATGTAGCTCTACAACCAAGCCTAGGAATCCAGGTTTTTCTTGGAGTTGTGCAGTGGGAAAATGTCTACCTTGTTTGGATTCTTTGTATCCAGTGATCTCTGATGTTTTTCTTTGATAGGGAAGTTGTATGGGCTACAGTGGACACTAAAAATGTTAGTGTCAATGAGATGGGCATTTCAGGAGAGCCTACTTTTCCTTAGATCAACCCTGGAGACATGTAAAATCCACTTATTGGGGGATACAAGTTGCTATTCATCAGTTGAGTCCCCTTCGTGGGACAAGCAACCATCAGTGAAGAGAGTGTCCTAGCTCAGCATGTGGCTTCACTTAAGGATTCATCCATTTTCATGTCCTTTGAAGTGTGTGTGTGTGTGTGTGTGTGTGTGTGTGTGTGTGTGTGGTTTCTCTGACCTTTGAATGTGCATGCAAGCATGTGCATGCATTTGGGTGCATGAATGTGTGTATCTTGGGTAGGGAATGTAGGGGACTAGAACATCTCTTTAAATGTCTCACTTGACATAATTTAATCTCAAAACAACTGTGAAAAGTTGAGGCCAAATCAGCGGTTTACCTTCTTCCTGTTGTAGGCCTTCATCACTGGAGAGGATGCTAGACTGAACTAGCAGAGAGGAGGCTGTGGGACATCATCATCTTCTAAAACCATCGTCTTCTTTTAGTCTTCACCATGTTATTAGAGGGGAGTGTCAGTGGTCAGTCTTCTGTGATGAAGTGGCCAGGTTCATTGTGTCAAACAAAGAACTGGATAAGTTACAGAAAGCACTATTAGAAGTGAAAGGTAAAGCAAAAAGTATACCACAGAGGTGAGGAGTGGACTGCAGCTAGCATGGGACTCAAAAGCCCCTGTTTCCAGGTCCAGGGTCTTTTAGTTATGCAAGTGCAGAGAGAGGTATCAAAACAGATGATTGACACTTCTAGGCCACAGTCTGTCCATTGTCATGTGCCATCTCATCCTCTCTGTATTGTATGTGTGAGACATTGTTCATATTCATTATCCCTTAAGTGGTTCCTGATAACCCAAAGGTTATCTTGAGGCAATATTTTCCTCAGTGTTCATTCATGTCTCCAGGGGACTAGTCTACTGGGTTCCATTTTTATTTCGGTCATATTTTTGTTTGTTTGACGGGGCGATTTATGCATTCTAAAGGATGGTCTGGGGCAGTTCACGATCTGGTTTTATTTTGTGTTGGCCACTAGGTCCCCGAGTTAACCTTCCTGTGTGACACAGTCATCCACATCTGATGGCCCCTTTACTCCTGAACCATATGTTTTCCTTTCCACAGCTTGCTTTTCATAAGATCTAAACCTCTTGTCCTGGGTCTCAGCACTTCCCTATGAGTTAATGTTCTTTGCTGAGGTTATAGTTTGAATATAAAGTTTCCTTCGAGTGCTCCTGTGCTTAAGGCTTGACTGCTACCTAGCATGTCCAGTCAGATGACTTCACCATGACAGCTCTAGAATAATCAATGAATTAATCTACCAATAGATTCATACCTTGATTGTATTACTGAGAGTTGATAGAAACTTCCGGGAGTAGGTACTAGTTAAAGAAAGTATATTATCAATGAATTAATGTTTTGGGGACTCTCTATCTTCTCGTGGTGCCAGGCCCATCCTTGGTCCGTCTCTCCTTTTTCACCATCAGGTAAGAAGCCCTGATCGACCACATTCTTCCCCACAGATTCCCGTCTCACCACAGACACAATGGAACCAGCCAGACATGCAGAGCTCGGATGCCGTGGGCTGGGATACATCTTTCCTCCCTCAGGTTCTCGGTTCTCTCAGGCACTTGTCACAGGGATAAAGAAGCCAACCAACCCCGTGAAGATGCGCATAGGTCTCAGAACGACTCTCTGCAGAACTTCTCCCACAGTGTGCACGCTGCTCATGTTCATGTACTTTGTTTTGATGTGTTATTTTTTTTTTCTTTTCCTTTCTCTCTAATTCCAGCTTCCTAGCTGGACAGTTCAGGAAGGTAGAGGAAGAATTTTGTTTTCTCTCCTACTGGGTCAAGGAAGGTGGTGGTACCTGATATCTTGTAGGGTAGACCACTGAGATTATCTGATAGGTCAGTTAGGCATTAGATATTAGCTTGGGAGTAAATTGTTAAACTCAACAGCTTACAGTACCGTGACCACAATTTGAGCCTGAGTCTGTTCCTTGGACAGCAACCAAGTTTGCTTTGTTTTGATTCATGCTGGTTATATTAGTCTATTTCCTGTTGCTATAGCAAGACCCAGGACTGGGCATATATGTATATTTATTTATTTATAATGTTCACTTGGCTCACAGTTTAGAGAGTGAAAGTATAAGAAGTGGGTCCATCTGTTTGCTCTCTGGTAGGGGTGATCACATGACCAAACCATGGAGCGGGCCAATGGTGCCTGCTGAACTTGTAAGGTGGCCTCACTTTCTAACAGTCTGTGCTTACATTTTCAGAGGGCAGTGATTACACTTTCTGCCATAACCTACCTCCTTAAGCTTTGGGGTGGGGTGGGGAATACTAAACTATATGGAAACCAGTGTAGCGATGGAGAGCTTTTCCCTCCTGCTTCACTCTGGCTGTCTGGAGATGAGTACTCAAGAAAGACGGCTATGAATCAGTTGTCAACATTTTCACACAGTAAAGGACAAAGGAGGGGGTCCTGGAAGTCTACTATCTAAATGCTCTTCTTTAGAAGATGCCTCGCCAATCTTTTAGTTATTTCTATGCTAGAGTTCTTTTGCACAATTTGCGAGGTCTCTGAAGAAAAGAAGAGAGCAAAGCAACCTCTGTGGGGGGCACAGAGAGTTCCTACTAACAAGCCTGAGCATCCGGGAAAGAAGGAGAGCTCATCAAATGACCCAGAAAATCCATCTAACATTTACCAATTCTCCAGGCATCGCTCCTTTTATCCAGTCATATCATTTTATGACTGGAGTATCTTTTCAGCAGGACATCCCAGAAACTGAGTAGGCTCATTTTTTTCTCTCTCTCTCTCTAAAATATAATTTTCTGTCTTTGATGAGGGTACTGGGTTCTCTGGCATTTGTAAGTTAATACCTCTGTTAAGACAGATGCCATTCCTATCTATGTCAAGAATGACAGTAGTGAAGAGGGTCTGCAAGTGTAGATGTCCTCATGATACACGAGGGCATAGCCCACCAAATGCGAGTGAACCATCAGTTAGTCCTTGGGATGAGCAGTGTGGGAATGGAGTTTACAGTGTCACTGTGGGTCTTTCTGATTACTTGGGGACAACTTTGGTGATGTCTTTGAGGACAGAAACTGCTTACTGTAATTTGACTTACTTTGCTCTGCCAATTTTACTGACTACTTATTTGGAGCATTTTACAGCTGCCAGCATGGGAACACCACCGTTCCTGCACAGCCTCTCGAGGTGCTTGAGTACAGAGTCCCACTCCCCTGGCTCCAGGCTCTAGATCAGTGCTTCTCAATCTTGAGTGTACATTAGAATACCCCGAGGGGCTGTTATAAGAACCAATGGCTGGGCCCCATCCCAAGAGAGTCTGATTTAATTGGTCTAAGTGGGACCCTATCATTGGTATTTTTCAACAGCTCCCTAAGTGATCCTAATGAGTAGCCAAAATTGGGAACCACTGCTCTGGATGGTTGATTCATCCTACATAACCCGTCAACTGGAGTCTCTACAGCTTCTGGGGCTGTGTGAATACATGGTGCCTTTGTGTGAAGCAGAATGAGGTGCTTCTGTTGCTGCATACGCTGGAAAAATGTGTGATTTCTTTTAGAGTGACACAGCTATGTGGACATACCGTTTGGCCTGGGCTTTGCATGTCAGTCCTGGCGACTTCCACCTTAGGATTCATCTTGACTCTTCTGGTTTGCACAGCTCCTTCTAAGGCTGTCTCCTGGGTCTTGGGCTCACAACATTCACAGAAAGGGGAACACTTCTGGAGGGTTCTCTGGGCAGCTCACTGGCCCCTATCATCAGCCCATCAGTCCCAACTGGTAGATACTCTACAAGCTATGTTTAAAGGTCCTGGGGAATGTTCTAAGAGCACACGGTGAATAAATAAGCATTTATGGGAGAAAGTCTGCTAAATTTCTGTAAAAATAGTTGAAGGGTCCCCTTTATCCTCACCCTGAGCTGCCTGTGATGAAATCTCTACTCTAGAGGGATACAGGCGAGGAGACCTCGCTCTCTCATTCCTCAGTTCTAGCTTAGGGTTTCTGTTTCTTCCTTTAGAAGAGCAGCCCTCTCATCATCTGCCCCTAGCTCCATGACCTGAGGCCTGACCTCAGGCTAGCTGAAGCTACTCCAGGCACTCTTACTCTCAAGGCAGGCAACTCACCCATGGGGTCAAATTACCATTCCAGAAGAGAAGCCACAGCAAGGAGATCCCAAGTGCTGTTGCTTCCTGTTCCAGAGCTGCAGCTCAGAGACCTTTCCAGCAGGAAAGGTCGAGCACTCCACCTGGTCGCAAGGTTACCCATTTTCTTTAGAACTGAGTATAGTGAATTTAAGCTGGAGAATGCTTCTGAGAACAGTGGAGGATGGGTAGTGAGCTGGCATAAAGAAGAAGGCAACTTCACAATAGCAACAACATAAAGTACAGACAGGAAGGAATCCGGAAGTGAGTTTGCCAAGGACAGATATCTAGGATGGGAGAGACATCAAAAGCCATCTTTGAGAACAGGTCCCGACTTAACTGGATTTGACAATAGAGTGTTGTCATGTAGTCAGTGGGTGGTGCTTAAGACAGTGAGGCACAGCAGAGACGAAAAGTAGATCATAGAACGAAGCAGCAGGAGCCACCTCGGGGTGGCTGTGTGTACCCCACCGTGCACTCTTGAGGAGTGGCAGCAGAGTCAGCAGAAAAAGACTTCACAGTGCATCTCAGTCAGGACACTCTAGAATAGCATGCAAACAAAGTCAAGACCCAGAGACCAAATCCATCATCTGCATTTCCAGTAAAAGAACACCATGTGACATGAGAAACTGGCACCTTAACCCATGCATAGGAACAGAAGCAGAAGACAGAAGACCCGGGCGTTAGACTTAACAAGTGTTTTAAGCAATTGTCATGCACATATTGTAATATTATATATGGCCCGGGAGATAGCTGAGTCAGTAAGATCTCCATCTTGCAGGTGTGAGGATCTGAGTTCAATCCTCAGGACCCTCATAAACATAGTTGGCTGTAGTGGCATGATTTCTTAATTCTAGTGCTGGGCAGGTGACCAGGTGGATCCAGGGGGCTTTCTGGCTAGCCAGTGCAGTCTCGCTGGTGAGATGCAGGCAGCACAAGACTCTGTCTCAAAAACAGGTAGCTAAGGAAAGATACCTGCAATTGTCCTCAGTCTAAAGGCACAACCCAGCCCCATGCACGAATGAGCAAACACAAAAAGTATGATAAACATTAATGAAAGGACACTCGAAGTAAAGGAAGGATAGTAGCCCCTGTTACTAGCTCATCAGATAGATACCACAGCAGCAATCACGGTTGTGTAAGAGGAGGCAATAACTGGCTGGAGCGTTGGAGCAGTGATTAGAAGCTCCTACCGCTCTGCTTTTCCAGCTAGCTGAGTTCGAGTCCCAGTACCACAGCAGGTGTCTCATAAATACCCTTAACTCCTGCTCCCAGGGATCTGATGCCCTCTTCTGGCCTCTGCAGGCACTACACTTATGTGCAAGTAGCTTCCATCCCCCACATAATCACATAATTAAAACTAAAATATTTTTAAAAGAACTGAGGGTTTTTGAGTTGAAAAGTACAATAATCATCTGAATAAACAGCTGAAGGTGACTCAACCTTGTACCGGAAGTGATGAAGAATGGGTGAGCTGAAAGACACACCCATGAAAACCATACAGTCTACAAAGCAGAGAAAAAGGAATGATTAATAGTGATCTGACTTCAGAGAAATGCCCAACACCACTAGCATATGTAAAATGGGGATGCCAGAGAGAGTTGAGAAAAAGTAGCAGAAAAATGCTTGAAAAAAAAAAATCTGAAAACATTTAGAATTTCATGAAAAAAAAAATCACTTTGCACACCCAAGAGTTCAGCGAGAGAGAAAGATACACACACACACACACACAGAGACAGAGACAGAGGGAGATCCAGTGCTTACTAATACACACTAATATTTAAAGATAGGGATGATCCTAAAGTAACAGGATAGGCATGGTGCATGGTGTACTGGGAACCCACTGTGTCAGTAGCTGATTTCACACTGGCGTCTATGGGAGCCAGGTGGCAGTGGGTGATGTGAATCAAAGTGTTAAAGACAAAGAGCCAACCCAGATTCCATACCCAGCGAGGATGCCTGCTTTCAAAGCTGTGCTAGTTACTTTTGTTGCTATGACAAAACACCACAATCATGGAGACGTATAGAAGACAGAGTTGTTGGCTTATCGTTCCGGAAGTTCAGCGCCCATGATGATGGGGACAGCATGGCAGCAGGTAGCAGGTGTGATGCTGGAGCAGGAACTTGGGAGCCCATGTCTTGATTTGAAGCAGAGAGGGAGGGAGGGAGAGATGGAGGGAGGGAGGGAGGGAGGGAGAGAGGGAGGGAGGGAGGGGGAAGGGAGACAGGTATCTAGAAGTAGGGAGGCTTTTCACTCTTAAGGTTTACCCTCAGTGTCACACTTCCTCCAGCAAGGTCCAACAACCTAAATCTCCCCTGAGCAGCTCCACCAACTCAAATGCTTGAGACTCTGGGGGACATTTCTCATGCCGAACTACAAAACCCAAAGTGAAACGATGAGGTGTGCAGATGAAATCCCATTGCTAGTGGACACATCTTAAATGTGGTACTAAAAGAAGTTTGAAAGCAAAACCACATAGTACTTTGATTGTGCAAGAAACGTCAGTGCTGAGAAGGGTGAAAGTAACAGATGATTGTGAAAGCAGTCCAGCCCATTGAAAGCAGTCCAATTGACCTGTGTCTCTATCTATCATCTACCTGTCTACTATCATCCATCTATTTATCATCTACCTATCTATCTATCATCTGTCTATTTATCATCTGCCTATCTATTATCATCTATTTATCATCTGCCTACTGCTGTCTGTCTGTCTATCTATCTGTCTATCTATCATCTTCCTAGCTATCTATCATTTGTGTACTTATCATCTGCCTGTCTGTCTATCTATCTATCTATCTATCTATCTATCTATCTATCTATCTATCATCTACCTATCTACCTATCATCTGTATAGTTATCATCTGCCTACCTGTCTGTATCTGTCTGTCTGTCTATCTATATCTATCTATCTATCTATCTATCTATCTATCTATCTATCTATCTATTTCTCTATGTATGTATTTATCATCTATCTCTGTGTTGCTGGGCTTATTGTTTAAAAAGAGTTATCTGGTAGTAACAGCACAAAGCATGTGGCCAAAATAGAATTGGTATAAAATAACACTAAGTAGTTGCTAATATTATTAGGTACAAATGAAAAGACAAAGCAGACATAGTAAATAAGAATAAATAAGAATGTTAACATAATACTCTGTAAGTAAATATTTACTCTTGTTTATTCACTTAGCTTCTTTAAACAATATAGGATTAACACCAATAATATGACAATTTATTCTTATGTTTGCAATTTATGTGTTTACATAAACATATTTCTATATACACAGACATACAACAATAGTAACACAAAAATGAGGAAGAAATAGAATTATATGGAAGTAACATTTCTGTATTTCTCTGAAATGAAGTTAGTGGAAATCTGAGAGATATTAAGTGGATTTTGACAGGTGAAAATGTACATGAGTAACCCCAGGGCAAACATTAGAAACCCCATCAAAATAGTGACAAACTCAGTAACTGAAGTACCACACCAGGTAGCATTTGACACACAAGAAAGAAGAGAAGGGGGAGAGGAAGCACTCAGATCCCAAAGATCTGAGACCTTTGGGAAACAGAAGGCAGTGAGGTTTACATTCTCACTGCCTTCGTAATAACAGCGAGTGCAAAGGGGTCAGGCGGTAGAGTGAGAGCAGGCTGTCAGGGCCGACGGACAAAAAGACACATTTCCTGTGCTCTGTTTAGGGGCGAATTTAGACACAAGATGAAAGTATGTTGAAAGTAAAGGATGGAAAAATATGTATTATGCAAACAGCAAACACAAGCAGACTGGTATAGTTATGCTAATGTTAAGACAGATTTGAAAGCAAAATGTTACTAGAGATACAGAACATTGTATGATCATAAAAGATACCATCAAGAGGCTTTGTCTTACACACACACACACACACACACATCTACTTAAGAGTAGATCTTGAGTGAGTGTGGTGGTGCATGCCTTTAATTCCAGCACTCAGGAGGCAGATACAACCACATATCTCTGAGTACCAGGCCAGCTCGTGTCCATAACAGTGAGACCCTGCCTACCTTTGGACATTTTCCATTGACTTAAATTGGCTTTAAACATTGTTGTCTACTCATCTTCTTTTATTCTCGTGCTTGTGGAGGACACACCCCTGATTTCCTCTTACACCATCCCTGGAAGGTGAATCTTGGGACATTTGCTTTTGGAAACCAGTCACCGTGCCACAAAGAAGCACAAAGACCATATGGGGAGGCCATGTGTGGGCACTCTGGCCAATAGCCCCAGCTGAGATCCCAGATGACAGCCAGCTTCCACCTGCAGACGCACGAGCGAGCGCACCTTCAGATGATTCAACCCCATCTGCCGCGTCTCCCCCAAGCTTGAGTCTTCCCGGAGGAGGCCCTGCACACCGTGGGCATGGCCAAGCTGCCGCTGCCATGCCAGTTCTAAACTTCAGCCCTCACGTTCCAGGGTGTAATAAAGTGGCTGTCGCTTCACACCACCACATATAAAGTGATTCAGGAAACTTAGTGTGGTGATTGCAAGGGCGTCCATGCAGGATGGACTCACGGAAACAGAACTACAGCTTTCAAATCAGGTTCCGTGTACATATTTCACTCAGACCATTCCTAATGTAGAGTCTACCCCATTTGCTTTGCAGTTATTTCTGCTCTCAATGCTGAATTCTTAACAAATCTTGACGGCCCTTCCTACCACTCAGAATTCCAAGGGAAGAAAGGCATTTTTCATTATTGCCTCTATTTCATTGGAAGGGATGACTTCAAATTCCAAGTCTCCCCCCACCTCCCACCTTAAGGTGGGTTGTGCTGAATAAAGTTCTGAGCTTGGAAGCCACAGAATCTGACTTGGATCCTGGTGTAGGCTGAACCAGTTTAATGAATTCTATGGAGCTCAGAGTTGCCAGTATTTTGACTGAACAGTTTAGGAACCCTCCCAGTGCTGGTGTCTGTGACTGGTTCCAAAGGCCTGGTGACTCCTAAGCATCCCTGTCTATTTGGACGGAATTTGACTTCCTCTTCCAAAATCGAACATTAGCACATCCGTTTGGCCAGTAATTGCATTTTTAAAGATACCCTGCCAACAAAATGTGCCTGCATATGAATACCAAAATAGTGATTTGCAGTACGATTATAATGTGGAAATATTAGAAACAATGCAGAGAATAGGCTGCCTGAGTGGGAAACAGCCAGAGTGAACACCTTAGTGTTTAATACTGGGCAAGAATTCGTAAGGAATTGTAGCTTGAGAGGCATCTCTGATAGGGGGAATAAAGGAGCAGCAAAAGCAGGAGGTGTCTTCGGAAACGAGGTGACTTCTAGCTATTTCTTGGTGTGTATATAAAGGGCTGGAAGGCAACCCAGCCTCATGGCTCAAGTTGCCTTCTGCCCATGGCCACTTTGAGTGATCTGAAATGAATATTTTTGTGACGTGAAGCTGTCCCACCTTATGCCGGGTCTGTAGTTGGGATCCTCCTGCCTCTTTGGGCCCGGGGTGGGGGTGGGGGTGGGGGATGAAAGGAGAGTGACAGGCAGGTAGGCTGTGAAAAGGTGTCCTGCATGGTGTTCTCAAGGGAAGGCATTCATGGACACGTGCAATTAAACTAGCAGGCAAACGGAGCACATCACTTATCTCATCGGTACTTCCTGAAGCCAAAGTTTTGTCTCGTTTAAAAATAAAAGAATTTCTAAGTGTCCACCAAGTTCTCTGTGAGAAAAAAAAACCAAACCAAACCAAAACAGGAGCAGCTGCCAGGGCTGAGAGCATGTAGCGCCTGAGTAGCACATGGGGGCCTGCTGCTGACCAGACCTGTGCACCCCAGGGCAGGTGCTGCCACCTAAGGAGAACTGCGCTACCTAAGAAAAGCGAGCGGGGAGTACAGACGCTCTGCGGACAATAGCGTGGAAACACACAGGACCCAAATGTTGAAATAAAACCTCGTCTCCTCTTCCTTTGACTACCCCTTTTGTTTCCGGGTTTAAGTATAAAAGCACTGACTTTGCTGGCTAGAAAACAAACGACTCAGGGAAGCTTCTGCCCGGTGTTTAATTAAACTATAATATGTGGTAAAATAAATTAAGCATCGGTGAAATTACAACTAACACGGAGTGTGGACTGGGATGTTTTAAAATGATGGATTCACGAGATTATTTTATCCAGACAAACAAAGTGTCCCAACCTCTCCATTTTCAATGTTTTTTTTTTTTTTTTCGAAAGTGCTCCCATGCAGGTTGTCGTGGGTGAAGGAATGTTGCCGAAGATTGCGAGTTTAATTAAGAGCTATAGAATCGAAGCTTGTAAATGAAAGGAAGTGTGGGAACCTATTTTACATTTGGCTTCTGGATAGCACAGCTTGGGGAATGAAGACTTTGGCATTTCTCAATCAACAAAATACGTGACATCATTAATATAATGATAAAAATTAGATCTAATTTTGTTTTTACTTTTATTTTTATGTGTGTAGCGTGCGGTACACTGGATCCTGGGTATTGAACTCAGGTCATGAGACATTGTGGTAATCACTCTTCCTGGCCTTTGACTGCTTTTCTTATCACAAAATAAAAAAACAGAACAAAACAGAACAAAACAAACAAACAAACAAATAAACCAAAAAACAAAAAAACCCAAGCCACTGTGCAGGCCACAAGATCGGAACACGTACAGTTGATGTCCACTAGGGGGCAAGCTATCTGCGTGGGGAAGTTCCGATTGTAGTACGGGTAGTGGGCGGTGTAAAGCTGGGGGTGGAAAGAATTCCTTTGAATTAGTTTTCATTCTATGATAGCTTCCAGGAGGAGTAGCCCTGTTTCCCCTCTGTCTGTGTTTAGTGTTTCTTTCTTTTAAATGTGGGAAATTATTTAAGGAATCGTGAAAATAGGCTGGAGAAAAGGGGCATTGGGAAAGAGGTCTTTTCTGGCTAGAAAGCTGAGCGAAAGCTGAGCTGTGTCTGCCAGTGAATATTAAATAGGCCGGCTGACCCAGAGGGGATCTAGCACGGTGCTTAAGAGCACCGTTGCCAGAGTTTAAGTCCTGCTCACACTGGCTCCCCTTCTCTCTCGGGGGTCTTCATTTGTAATAGGAGAATCTTGCCACCCACCTCACAGGCAGGCGAGGAATTAAATGATACGCGTGCTCCCTGCCCACGTTTCATCCCTTGTCCTATAGCAGCTGCCCTTACCAAAATAATTACCCTCATTTTCAAATTCAAATAGCTGCATTTCTAGACAAGATTTTTTCCCCTTGCTCCCGAGATAAGAAACAGAAAAATAAATTTATCTTTATGTTTCTTTTGTTTTAGAAAAACAGTTTGGTTTCTGAAAGAGTATTAATGCAGTTCAAAATTGAGCCAGACATTTATAGTGCAGGTGAGGTGGACAAAGGCGAAGAGGTAGACACATCTGTCTGCTAAAGCCACAGCAGAAACAGTGAGAACAGCCCTCACCACCAAGTTAGCGTTCTGATACAGTAAGGGAGCATGTTTGCACAGGGGTTCGGTCAATGTTCTAAAGCGGTGGTGTGTGTGTGTGTGTGTGTGTGTGTGTGTGTGTGTGTGTGTGTGTGTGTGCAGGCATGCTTACGCAGCAGGGCCCACACGGACTCAGAGGACAACTTTGGGAGACAGTTCTCTTCTTCTACTGTAGATTCTGTGACTGGAACTTGGGTTTTCAGGGTTGTTCATCAAGGCTCCCAGCTGTCTCCCTGGCTCCTGTGGGAGTTTGGAGGAAAACCCTTGGTCAGGAAATGTTCTATTTGAACACATGTGTTAAGACTGAGCCTTTAAGGGTGTGCAGGACTATGACGGGAAGAGCTAGAGGAAAGGAGACACAGACGATGCTGGACTGGGCTTTAGGGACAGAGTAAGGAAAGCTCCATTGTGGGCTGAGGAATTTGACCTCTTGGGGGAAAGGAGAGCAATTGGATAACTCTAAAGACAGACATTTGTGAGGGTAGGAAGAAATGTTTTCCCTTGAATTTGGCAAGAATGGGAATAAAATTACATCACTATTATTTTAGTTTTTTGAGACAGGACTTCATAATTCAGTTTGGTCTCAAACTCAGTCCTCCTGCCTGAGCCCCTGAGTGTGGGCATTACAGATGTGCATCATCATGCCTAGCCTATCTTTAAAGTTCATATATATCTGCTATGGATTTAGCAAAATCCATGCTGAAATTCAATTACATTGTTTGAGGCAGATACACTGTCATTGTTTGAGCCATTACACTGTCATTGAGATGGCATTATGAGGTGGGGAATGTGAATGGCCATCATGTCCTGAGGGTCTGGCTTTATGGACAGCAGGGTGCTGCTATTGTAGGTGTCCTACTCATCCTAGGAGTTCAAGCCTTTCTTCTGTCTCCTTGGCCTGTCTGCCACATTGGGATTCAGCACAAGGCCTTCAGTGGATGTTTCGCTCTGGCCATGGACTTCCAGTCTCAAGAACCAAATGAACTGTTGTGATCATTATAAGTCACCTGTGTTGGTGGCACATGCCTTTAATCCCAACACTTGGGAGGCAGGTGGATCTCTGTGAGTTTGATGCCAGCCTGGTCTACAGAGTAAGTTCCAGGACAGGCTTCAATGCAATACAGACAAGAAACCCTGTCTTGAGAGAACCAACAACAACAAAAATTAAATTATTCAATTTTTAATATTCTGTCAGAGTCACAGACATCAAAATAAGAAAACATTTATTTTTTTCCCCCTTGAAATCCAGCAGATCCCATAACTTACAGGCTGTGTTCTGTCTGTACAGATAGCACTTTCTTCCAGGAAAGATGGCCAGTCCCTGAGACTCAGGAGTGTCCTAGGTGATTCTCACAGTGCTGGCTGGCTGTTCTGTATCCAAGAGTGTCTTTAAACAGGAAGCTACCAGAGGCTCTAATTCTCCACAGGTCCAGCCACAGCTGTGGAGGTCCTAATCATGGTGTAATGGTATCCAGACCAACTCACCATCAATTATTGTTTATGTTCATCAGATCAGGTGGGATATCCATCACGTTTGCAGGCTATTTCAAATGAAAACAAAAACAAAACAAACAACCACAACCCCAAACACACAGGACCCACCCCTTAAGTAGCTCTGTAGTTAAAAGCTGTGTAGCCAAAGGAAGGAAATAGGGGCAGGCCTTCCAACTCATGTCGTTTGGGCATGGATTTCAAAATCCCATTTGTGCTTATTTTAGACACTAATTTATTCTGGAGACCAAGGAGAATGAAATTCTTAGAAGAAACTTAAAAAACAAAATCCCACCATGGGTAGCTGGTGGATCAGAGCCTACACAGGTAATATGTTGATTTGTAATGATTTATTCTCTGTAGTTTTGGGGGCTTGTCCTATCATCTAAACCCCAAGAAGGGAGCAGAAGAACTCAGTTATAAAGAGGAAGAATTCCCAAACTCATTACTTCTGCCCATGGCTTTCAGCTGTGTTTATCAGGGCACCTTTGCTAGATAAAATTGTGTGCAGTCAGACACGGACCCAGCTTTGGAAGCAATTAAAGCAGGAAGTCAGGTAAAAATAGACACTTGGTTTTCTATTTTTGTATCAAATAGTGAATATTTCCTTGCATATACCCAGAGATTATTTATTTAATTAATTTTGAGAAAAGTTGCGAGCTTTTGAGGAAAGCAAGGCTCCTGTCTCTAAGTGTGTGCTCTTTGGGGAGAAAGATGGACCTTCAGGCCATACATCGTTGCTTTAAAACCCTAGTGAATATCACTCAGGGAGTTGTAGTCCCTCAATAGAAATATGAGCGCAGCATTGGGTTTGCTGTCCATTTAAGGGAAGGTAAAGATGGCTGGTGGGCTTGTGATAACCATGAATGGGTGACAACTTTTCCTGGATATTAGGTGACGATTGGATATTACTGGGAAAGCAGCCCTACTCAGGCATTGTAAGAGTTTACAACGTCCATTCATGTGCTGTCTGAAGTCATTTGCACCAGTTCATGTATAGAAGTACAGGTGAAGGCATTTCCCAGACAGCCCTACTACGCTCATGGCTCTTAGAGCAGTCTCTGTGTCTGGAGTTCCCCTTTGTACGTGAGTGAAAGGATTTGTTGAGAGGGAGGAACCTGTTCTCTGGAATTTAATCACAAGCATGTGAACCACAAAAGATAATTTTGGTAAAGTGGGGAGGGGTCAAGTTCAGTGTACTTTAATAGATGCTTAGATAGAACTCCATGCAGCGCCCTCTTACAGAAACTTTATTCTACAGCATTTCTGACTGCGTCAGCCACCACTCATCATCTTTAGAAGTTCAGATGGAGGCAGATAACACGGAGAAGACAGTAATCTCACCTTTCTGTGGCCTCTTATCCTTTGTATCAGCTCCTGTCTCCAGGATCCTGCCATGCTTGAACTCCTGTCCTGACTTCCTTTGATGATGAACTGTGATGTGGAAGTATAAGCCAAATAAACTCTTCCCTCCCCAAGGTACTTTGCCTGTTGATGGGAGATGTTATTCTGTAAATACATTTCTCATACTGGTTAATTAATAAAGCCCTGTTGGCCAATAGAAAACTAGATAGGCGGGGCTAGGAGACCAGGAGGAGGAGAGAGGAAGTAGTTGGGAGGAGTCAAGATGTAGACCTGGGAGGAAGGAAGACGCCAGCCTCGGCTCCCGGATAAGATGAGCCACGTGGAAATACTTAGATAAGTAGAAATGGGTTAATAATTAAGACGCAGCTAGCCCATAAACAATAATGGTAACTGGCCAACAGGATTGTATCAAATACAGAGTCTCTGAGTGTTATTTGGGGCTCACGTGGCGGCAGGACCTTGGCGGCAGGACTGGAAGGCCGTCGGGGAGGAAAAACCTGCCATAACAGCCTATGGTTTTCATACAGCAATAGTAATCCTAAAACAGAGTCCAAATCATCAAGGTAAGTTGTGTGAGGCATGTGGAGGATGGGGACATTCTCAGTTGTCCCTTGTTACTTTTAAATACATTGTACACGAATACAATGTATTTAAATCCTGTGCACACTGGCTCCTCCCCTCTGACTTTTTTGGGACTGCCTCTCCAACTTCATGCATTTTTTTTTTAACTCACCGAATTTAATCAGTGTCATTCATATACATCCATATGAATGTAGGGTGTAGGGTGCCATCCACCGGAGTATGGGCACCCTACCCCTAACCCTAACCCTAGCACTAAAGCAAAACTTCCTTCCTCAGTGGCTACCAGCTTCTAATAGTGTTTCAGCTAGGTGTGGGGCTTCATGAGCCTCTTTCACGTGATTGCTGGAGAGTTGGCTGGCTGGACTTTGTCTTATGCCTCTCACTTAATCTGGAGCTCATGGATTTGGCTAGACAGTCTGGCCACCAAGGTTATTTATTTATTTATTTATTTATTTATTTATTTATTTATTTATTTATTTAATATGAATTCTTTATCTGAATGTATGACTTTATGCCAGAAAAGAGCATCACATCCCATTATAGATTGTTGTGAGCCACTATGTGTTTGCTGGGAATTGAACTCAGGTCCTTGGTAAGAGCAGCCAGTGCTCTTAATCACTGAGCCATCTCTCCAGCTCCGTGCTTCTCTCTTATCCCACAGCTCATGGATTTGGCTTGATGGTCAACCACCAAGCTGTAGGGACCCACACATCTTACCTTCTCTGGTGTTGAGGCTTCAGGTGATGCTACTGCACCTAGGTATTTTATGTGGGTGCTGGGGATCTGAGCACATGACCTCATGCTTGCTCAGCAAGGATTTTATTGGCTGAGCCATCTCCCTTACTCTATAAATTGATATGTTTTGTAGTAATAATAATGGTGTTCTAAAGACTTCATTTGGCAACATGACTTCTCAAGCTTGGTCCTGAGAACCTCTAGAAATTTCAGTACTCTTGTTTATTTCCCTACAAAAGTACCCTATATGGACCAGCCTATGGACCACAGCAGGGATTAACTCTGTCTATTCAAATGTGTTGTGCCTATTACTACCTACAGTGAATTTTGCTTAAATATAGGCCCAGGCTGGCACTTTACATACAACAAAAATACTAACAATTGTCTTGAGCTTCGTGAGCCTAGAAAGCTTACTTGAATGATTTGATGTTTGGCAGGGGTGCAGGGGCCTTTAAGACTGTCTAGTCTTAGGTAGGTTGCTGTGTTGTTTTTAAGTGAAAGTGCAGAGACAACTCTTGTTTGGTTTTGAGAGGTAGGTGTGCTATTGAGAATAAGAAAGCTTTCAGACTCCAGTGGGTTTACCTTCCCTCTTGGGTAATAGACCAATCCCTCAACCCTACTAACTATTTGCTATAGAAAAACTAATTTCACTTCTGCCAATAAAGTTCTTAGATAAGTTTGATTTTCTCTTGATGAGAATTAATATTCCTTCTGCTTGCCCCAGTTCATCTCTTTGCTAAGATACAGTGGGGGCTCGTTTTCTCCAGCCCAGGCTATGACCAGGCCTTATTTGTCTACAAAGAAGCTAGGAAATTTAGATGGGCTGATCTTTCCATAGCGCCATGCAGGTAGGTGTGGTCTATGTGTTCTAAATGCCTTGTGGTTAGCTGGGTTTTGAAGATGGGATTTTTTTTTTTTTTTTATAAACATGTAACAGTGTATTGGGCAAGGAAATACAAAGAAACATATAACTCAACATCTAACAAAATGAGAAGGAAAAACCCATGCATGCGTGTGACGTGAAACGCGCGTGTGCAGTGTGCGTAAGTGCGTGTGCGTGTCGGTGGGCGTTGCGGCGGGCGTGTGTGTGTGTGTGTGTACACACGTGAACATGGAGGCCAGAGTGAGCCTCAAGTATCATTCCTCAGAAGCCGTCCACCTAGTGCTTTGAGACAGGATCTCTTTCTGGGGAATGGGGCTCACTGACTAAGCTAGGTTGGCCGGCCAGCAAGCCTCAGATCTGCCACCTTCTGCGTCTGCAGCACTAGGGTGACAATCATGCCACCACCATGCCTGGCTTGTGAACAGTGTGTGTTCTCAGGGT
Source organism: Cricetiscus sungorus (assembly GCA_030556225.1). Taxonomy (NCBI): domain Eukaryota; kingdom Metazoa; phylum Chordata; class Mammalia; order Rodentia; family Cricetidae; genus Cricetiscus; species Cricetiscus sungorus. The sequence continues at coordinate 143,956,965 of JANBXA010000651.1, forward strand.
CTGACCCAGGTCCTCATGCTTGCTAAACACCCCCAAAGCTCTCAGAGGCAGAGTTTTATACTACATTTGTGTTTTCATTTTCTTCTTCCAGAAACAGAAATTGATGTGCCTCTGCTTAGCGGAGCCCAGGGCTCCCCAAATTTTAGCTTATAGGGTGAGGCTTTCATTTTGTATTTGATTGTGGGAGCTTTGAATTCACATATATGCAAAAAAGCAATCATGCTGAACAACTACACATCAACAGATTTTCCTTGACTTATAGTGTGCTAACAATCATTTACCAAAATTTACTCATTAAGGTATTTGGGGTTGTTAGCAGGATTAACACCAGGCAAAATTGTGGATTCAATGAGCTGTCTAGAGATCCAGAGTCCCATGGAAAGCAAGCAGGGGCTAAGGAAACCAGCAGTTTAGGAGGGGAAATTGGTCAGCTGCTCATACTCAGTGTGCCTGTGTTGCCTCTTGATGGCTAGCCTCCTATTCTGCTTTTTCTCCCCAGCACCCATCACCATTTGCCATTCTCTGTATCACTTGAAGAGATTATTTATTGCAGTGTCCTCCAAGTTCCTTGAGTTAGCTTCATGAGAGCAAGGAGTTTGTGTGTTTTGGTTTTTGTAATACCACCAGGGACCAGAAGATCGCTAAACATATCTAGCATATGCTCAAAGATATGTTGGGGATAGTGCCCTGCCTTGTTACCCATTAGGTTAAGTGTTGTGTGTATGTGTAGCTGCTTGGTTAGTGACTCGTGCACAGAGAAGATTGAAGTACCCGCTCCCCTTCCTGGTTCTCTCAAGTCCCTCTCTCCTTGTAAAAATCCCTAACTTTTAGGCATCTAGTGTTCAGGTGGCCTTTGCAAAACCTCTTCTTGGGAAAGGATTTGGTAAATGCCTTGAGCATCTAGGGCAAATTAAACCAGGGGTAGCCGTGGCCAGGAATGTGAATGTCAGTGTGTCTTCCAGTTGTGGAATCACAGGACGAACCCACAGTAAGAGCTAAGTGGTCTGGCAAAGCTGGAACTGGTGACGTCATCAGACTGCCAGCTCCACTGCTGAGGGTGGCTGGTCCTGAGCAAATCCGCTGTCCTGACTGGATTTCTCATCAGAGAACTGGGTATTAGCTGAAGTGGACTAAAAGTGCCTCGGAAGCTTTTGGCCACACAGCCAGGAGATTTGAGATCTAGCCTGAAGTTATCTGTCAGTCAGTTTACAAATACATATGTCATGTGAGAAAACATATCTCTATGAATAATTCAATAGTGCTGTCTCAGGACCCCTGGGTAAAACGAGACAATACAACACACACTTTATTGTAGTGGGATATCCACCCCGCCTGCACCTGTAACGCTGGCCACGCCCATTTGGGCATGGTCACAGGTGGGTACCTGACGGAGAGTGGTTTCAGGTATGGGGTTGGGACACAGATGGCTCTCTCTTGCTTCAGGTGGAGTCACAGAGGGCAGCCTGTGTGGATCCTTAGAGTGGGAACTTGAGGCGGTCACCTGTTTCTTGTGTTAGTGACTTCCCGAATAAAATTATAATAACCTGTGTTGAACCTGGTCCCCTGCGTGAATCTTGATCTGTGCTTCAATATCTGGCGTGCACGTTTGCGGGACCTGGGGACCAGGTTTCAACCAGCCATTGGGCCTCTGTGCTGTGGTTATGTTACCCCATTCCCCTGCTAGCGTGCTCTGCCCCCCCACCCCCCGCCGTGAATCTTGATCTGTGCTTCAATACTGAACTTATCATTACGCTTTGACTCAAACTAGAGCATGGGTGGCTATAGACAAGCCTGTGGAAGAGTTTTGTGTGTGTGTGTGTGTGTGTTTGTGACAATAATAATGATAATACATGTTTGATAAGCAAATTTGGAAAGTGAAAATAGTCATTAGGGAAGTAAAAATTGTAATCTTGCCATTAAGATTATCATTATTAATATTTTCGGTATATTTCAACTATTCTATTGTTTTTTAACCTCTCTATTTGTCTTCATATATTATATAGGTCATTTAATATAATATGTATATATATATATTCAAATTTATATATTTATTTAGAGACAAGATTCCCATTTTATAGCCCAGGCAGGCCTGGAGCTCATTATCTTCTTGTTTTTTCCTCCCAAGTGCTGGGATTATAGCAGCAATGTTTTTCTTTTTTCATTTAATCTGTTTGTTTGTTTGTTTGTTTTTGTAGACAGGGTTTCTCTATGGCTTTGGAACCTGTCCTGGCACTTGCTCTGTAGACCAGACTGGCCTTGAACTCACAGAGATCCACCTGCCTCTGCCTCCCGAGTGCTGGGATTTAAGGCGCACACCATCACTGCCCAGCATATTTTCTTTCTTTTCTTTTCTTTTCTTTCTTTCTTTCTTTCTTTCTTTCTTTCTTTCTTTCTTTCTTTCTTTCTTTCTTTCTTTCTTTTTTTAGTTAACTTATCATAAACATTTTCTTACAGAGTAGTTGTCCTTCAAAGTTGTGACTTTCGTTAATTACGGATGTTTGCGCTGTATAAACGCGTGAGCTGCTGCTGGTTTAGTTTCTCATTGTCTAGTTGCGCGTGGGTCAGTGTAGAACTCTTGGCTTACCACCTCACTCGTTCTTCTGGTTTTCCCATCCCAGCAAATGCCATTAGCACTTCTTGAGTCATTCTTTCATTTATTTAAATTTCTATTTTCTATGTACATACATATGCATATGTAATGTAATATATATAGCCTTTTCCTTAACTGTTCATCTGATGATGCATATCTAGGCTGGTCCCATATCTCAGCCATCTTAGTAAACATGGATGGGCAAGCCTCTCTGACTCAGCATTCTTTGGATCATACAGCAGTTCCATTTTCAGGCTGTTCACGGTTGTGAATGTCCCATGTCCTGCATCCTCTCCTGCATTTAATGACAGGGCTCTTTTTTGTTTTGCAGAAGAAATAAGTAAACGAACGGATTCCATTTCACCCCACTCTACTTTGCCTGTTCTGAAGTATGTGCTGAGGACACAGAGGCAAGAATGGCATCATCTGCTTTCCTGAACTCTGTACACAGGAGACGGTAGAGAAATAGGAACAGCACAGTGGAGAAAACACTGAGGTAGAGTCTTGCCGGAGCTAGAGGAGGCTGCAGCCTCGGGCCGCCTTCCCGGCAAAGGGCTTCGGGTCTGCCATATCTTCCTTTTGGTGTCAGTTGATTATTATTTTTTTTTTCAGTTTAGAAATGAAATCTGGTTTCTGGATGATCTTGAAAGGCCTTCTGGCTTTACAGAAACCCATGAGTGTAGAGTGATTTCAGATTTCTGGAGCTTGGGGTCTGCTGCTTTTAGCAAACTTACATGCTCACTTATAACTAAAATACATATGTCACCATTACCCCAGCCATCAGTCACCTTTATCCCAGCCACTGCTCAGTCACTGCAGTGAGCACAGCACAGGGAGAGACGGACAAATAAGGCAAACCAGATGAAAACAAGCAGGTGTGGAAAGAGCTAAGCCCTTGGACTTCCTACCTGCCTAAAGGGCACGGGGCACAGTTACTTGTAGTTATGAGGGTGTGAGTTCCAGGCTGAGCCCCACACTGGGGAGGTGAAGATTTTTGCTAACAAAGGTTTTATGGAATCTATTAGATAATTGCAAGATCCAGGATGTTTGGAACCTAATGGGACATCAGGGCAATTGAACTCCCAAACAGCTGCCATTCATTTTGGGATAAAACTTGTGAATTAATCCCTTTATGTGCCCCCGCCCCCCATCTACTCCATTTTCTTTTAAACAGTTAAGAAGTGTGCTTCAGTTAAAGGTTAAACTTTGGAAACTATTCAGGAGACAAATCCTCTCAACGCTTTGTGTTGAAAAATATTCTTTTAATTCAAATTTGGTGAGAGCTGCCAGGGTAGCAAATTAAAGATTTATTATCTGGGAATTCTTGGATCACAGCTTAACACAGGTCTGGTTGTTTTATTCTAAAATGTTTGGAGCTTTTCCAGCCATCAGGCTTTCTAGTTGGGCCAGGTATGGGAGGCATTGCCAATGCATTGATTGGTTAATCAAAGTCCTGCATGGTGTAGATCCTGTTCCTGTGACAGAGAGTTGTACAAAGGCGTTGAGACAGCTTTGTGATGATCTCTTCTCACCGGATTATTGTGAGTTGGCAATATTTTAATATCATGTTAACCATATAAAAGTACCCCAGTTAGGCAGATAAAGCTTAGAGGATTAGTATAGCTTTGAAAAGGTGTGTGTATGTTGTGTGTGTGTGTGTGTGTGTGTGTGTGTGTGTGTTCTCACTCATGTGTGCACGTGCATGTAGAAGCCAGAAGTCTTGGGTGTTACTCCTCAGGAACTACACCTTATTTTTTTTGAGACAGGATATCTCACTTAGATCGGCTCGCACTGATTTTGCTAGACCAGCTGGCTGCTGATCCCAGAAGAGCCAGCTGTATTTGTCTCCCCAATACTGGCATTACAAGTCATGTCACCATTACAAGTGCATGTCACCCTGCCCAGCTTTTAGAACATTTTAACTGGTTCTCTGAGAACTTCATACTATGTATTTTGGCCGTAGTCACCCCCACTTCCTCCACCTCCTCAAACATCCACCCTCACCTCACACATCTTCCCAAATTTGTATCCTCTTTCTTTCTCAAGAAATCCTTTTAAAAACTACTCTGTTCATGGTATCTTCCTGGGGCATCTAGGTCCTCACGACCTGAGAACGGTCCTGTGTCTCCTCTTTGTCACTCTCAACAAACGTCAAAGCCCTTGCGATGCGCCAAGTCCTGGGCTAGCAACACTCTGGCGGTCTCACACTTTCCACAGGAGCATTGGTGCACTGCCCAGGGGTCACAACCTTGGAGAAAACGGACTGTCTTTCTCCTAGGAGACACAGACTGTCCACAGCCCCTGGACTGGAAAGGGGTTTGTGAGCCCCCTCTCTGTCTGTGCTGGAGCGTTGACTGCATGTCCTGTGTGTTATGTGGGTTCCGGGGGGTTGAACTCAGGTCCTCACACTTGCTCAGCACTTGCTGACCGATCCATCGACCCAGTTCCTTGTGAGGGCACGAACTCATCCAACCATCCCAAGTCCAAGGTCACCAACCAAACAAAAAGATGAGGGTCGTGGTAATGGTACCTTGTAGTTATTCAGCCTGGATCAAATGCAGGAAAGTGAACAGGTATTTTAAACTTCAGGACAAATAGAATGTTACTCATCCAAACTCCCTGAAGGCCCACGAATGGATGCACTTTTTCTTGGTTTTGAAATTAATTTTAAGTCCGGGGAGTGGAATACATAATGTCTGTAATAATTTCAGAGTGAATCCCAGGGAAATTAAACATTAAATCTGGCTGAGATTTCACATTATAGGAATTACTGAATGTGTGCCATTAGCAAACATCACTCGGCAACCTACTGTATCCGAAGCTGCGAGGTTTAAACAAATACTCCAGCGTAACATTTCACTTATTAGGAGGCGTGACCAAACAATCAAATTACCAGGAATACAATGGGAGTTCTAAACAGCCTGGCGTGGTAAATAACACTCCTCTCACCCTGCATTAGGCATTGATCTCTCTTGGGTACCTCTGAACCAGAAGCCATGGGAAAGGTGTATAAAAGAAGTTTAAGGCCCTCATCTGATAGAAGCAGAGACCGTTGGAATTTAGCTATCCTTCCCACTCTATCCATTGGCACTGCCGTTGACTTCAGCAGGCACTCTTAGTCAACTTCCCATTCTCGTTGTCCATCTTTTCTTATACGTGGTTTATTTTTCCTTGAAAGCCTCACTACAGACTGGAAATGAAGTACTTTGCATCTTGATGGCTGGGGTGAATATCTGTTTCTGATTGATCACCTTTCTGAAGAGCTTACAGGTTTGATAGCTTGCGATGTGCAGTCGAGATACCTCTTGCTCAGCTGCCGTGTTTAAACGCATGTGTCTTCACACAGTGGCTAGGGACCCACCTATTTTGCACATATGATCCTCCTGTCCGGGGCATCTTTGGCAAAAGTCACAGGTCAAGTGAGCCCTAGTTACTACTTCATTCCACTGAGTTCCATTCCCATGGGTGTGACCAGAAGGGTAGAAGTTCACTGTTGGCCAGATCTCTGGGTATTTTCTTCCTCCATTTTCTCTTTATTTACTCTCTTCCCTCTTTCCTGCTTTGCCTTCAGTTGTTCTGGGACAAGGTCATACTATTTATCTTCAGCTGCTCTGGAACTCATCATACAGGCCCAGGCTAGCCTTGAACTCATGATCTTCCCGCTTCTGCCTCTGAAGTGCTGAGATACAAGCATAAACTTCCATGCCGGCTGACTCACGTTGGTTTCAGCAGACCATCTGTTCATGGAGAGCCAACTCAATAGCTAGGATAAACATCATATAACAACCATAACAATAAACCCACTGGTTCAAGCAGTACGCTCATGTCACCAGGCACAGCTGTCTACATGCAGTCAGCGTGTGGGAAGCTTCAGGTCTGGGTCCCAGAGCATTCTTTTCTGTGGCAGCTATTAGAGGGACCAGGTCCCTAGTAGAGTATGGATAGACCATTTAGTGTACTATTGTCCACAGGACAAAAGCCAAGTGCGGCTTGACATATGGCTCAGTGGTAGAGAGATTTGATCCTTAGCACCTCAGTAAACAAACAACCAAAAAATACAATAAATTTAAATAATGACTAGTACCTAAAATCTAAAATAAAATTTAAAAAAGCTAAGCACGGTGTCTTGTGCTTTTCTTCTGAGCACTCAGGAGTTGGAGGCAGGAGGATTCATGGAAGTCTCAATTACATGGCTATATGAGACTCTGTATAAATAAGCTAAATGATAAGTCTAAGCCACAGATAGCTTAGTGTGCCTATCTAAGCTATGAAAAGATGGTAGTGATTTCTGAACGGAGGAAAAGTCACCCGAGGACACCTGACCAAAGCTTGCTGAGTTGTGTGTCTGACAAGTGGCTTTAAGCGCCAGATGTGGTTGTGGGTGGGCAGCGCTGTGGCAGATATCTGGGCTGCACGGCTGAGCTGCACCGTTGTCACTTGAGTTTGGTTTCCATATCTTCTCTCTGGGCTGTTGCTCTCTTTGTGCAGTCTGGAAAGGGACCGCCTAACTCCAGACAAATCCCCGGAGTCCTTTGCTCACAGGTATATTGTATTTTGCAGTTTAGCAGGGATATAAGAGCCTGATGCACAGTGTAGCACCTTGGTATATTTTCCTGTATATGACAGGAAATATGGAGATGGAAGCTTTTTTAAACTAAGTGGGAGAACACCCAGGAGCTGAATCCAAAGCACATAAAACAAAAATCCCAAATTAAAAAGTGGAAGGAAATAACATTTTGCTGCCATGCTAGACATAGTGTTTAGAGTTTTATTTTCTGCTTTTCCAAGAATCTCCCTCGCTCCAGAACTTTAGTCCCCCGAGACCCACAGAAGCCAGGAAAAGGCCCTTGCCGCAGCCTGCACCCTCACTCTTCCTTACACACAGCGGAGACAGTCTGTCCACCCACCCAGGCATCAGCAGCAGGGCCAGGCTTTGCAGGAGCCTGGAGTGTTTTCTCAGCTGCTGTCTGCATGAGGAGGTGTGTGAGATGCTGGGAACGGGCTCCAGGAAAAGCAGCTATCTGGGCTGTCTGAAGGAGGAAATTAGTTGGAACTAGTGACATCACTTGTAGATAAAATCCACCAGTGTTCCTTTCCTTTTAGGGAGCCCATCACTAGCTTGCAGAGAGGCTGGCTGACTTTGACGCACTGCAGGCTCAGATCCAACCCAGTTGCTGCTCACCTATGAGGAAAGTCTTATGTCTGGACACACTAACTGCTTGGCTGACATTGTCTAGGGCAGAAGTCCTGACTCATTGAAGAGGCTAATTAGCAGAAGAGGAGGGGGCCAAAGCTTCCAGAATGGTGTGTGTGTGTACTTGCAATGTGAGTTGCATGAGTGTATGCATGCATGTGCATGAACTTTGTGTGTGTGTGTGTGTGTACATGAACTTTGTGTGTGTGTATGTGTGTGTGTTTACATGAAGTTGGTGTGTGTGTGTGTGTGTACATGAAGTTGGTGTGTGTGTGTGTGTGTGTGTGTGTGTGTGTGTGTGTGTGTGTGTAGGCCAGAGGTCTACATCAGGTGTCTTTCTTACTCGATTTTCCACCTTATTCTTTTGGATTAGTGTCCTTCTTTGAACCCAGAGCTCATCAATTCAGCCGGGCTGGCTGACCAACCAGACCCAGGGACCCCCTTTCGTCTGCCTCCCCACTGTTGACATTACAGACACGTTCTTCTTGGATTTTTTAGTGGGTGCTGGGATTGGCACTCAGGTCTGCATGTTTTTACTGCAGGTATCTCCAAGTCCAGGACAATTTTTTTTTTTTTTAAAGAGATTAGCTAGCTAGAGAGGACCGTTGTTTGACTCATTGTAAATACGCCTTAAATATCATCAGAGCTTTTCCTCAGAGACTTTCCTTGGAGGGCGGTTTGTTCAGGAACTCTTATATGTGACCTTTCTTTGGGAATATAACATATTTGAATGGTCAACATTTGCGTGTGCTGCTCACTGCACTCTAATGGGCCCTGTTTCACTAGCTCTTTTTCCAGGTCTGGTTAATATTCATTCAACTTTTCCATAATGAGGAGAAAGAGCTACGGCTTTTCAGGATGAATCCACCTTGCATCCAGGTCTCAGTATTCCCCATAAGGGCAAATGAAGGCAAAGGCTTTGTTTGGGCCCAAAGCGAAGTGTAAGCTTTGGCCATTTGTCCTGTTCTGTTTCTTGCCAGATTTAGTCTAAGTCCCAAGAGGTATAATTAACTTGGCCCCTTGCCATTTATATGTTTAATTGGGCCAAGTGACATTAGGGCCTGAGTGGTTCTTTTGTGGAAATGAGTAAAAGCAAGCAACTTTTCAGTGTAGCTACCCCACACCAGCAGTTAACGAGCCCCCTTTATCTCAGGTTGTATTCAGCGCTCAATGTGGAACAATGTACAAGGCATATACAGTGTTAGCCGTAGAGGCTTTTCCGGGCTCCGCGGAGCAGTCAGCAGATACTGATTAAGCTTTGCGTGGACACTGACAACCTTTGGACCATTCCCTGAGTATTAGTTTTCAAATGCTTTTGGTTCCCAGAATATTCTGTATATCAAAAAATATTAGCTGTGTGCGTGGTGTGTGTGTGTGTGTGTGTGTGTGTGTGTGTGTGCGCGCACATACACACACACACATACACCTAATTGGCCTACCTAAATCTAAATCTCTTAGGAACTGGTGAATTAATTTGATCTGAATCTGCTGTATAGACGGTTGGTGACATGGTACCAGCACACCACTCTTGATAATATTGACAGGCTACCGGGAGCAAAAGTGATGAGTGATAGAAGCAGTGGTCATCTTCATTCAGGCTGAGGTTCTCTGTTTCCTAAGAGTCTTTCAACTCTCTTTTCCTGACTTCCCCCACTGGTAAGGCATAGATAATGATGGATGGCCAGCAGAAAATGGAAGAAGCCTGGATCCCTGAATCAGCATGCAAAAGTGAGTCACCCACTTACCAAAAAATTCTCATTGACTCATTAATGAGTGGGAAATAAATGTCATTGGGTCAAGCCTCTAAAATGGGGGTGCTCATACCTTAATATCTAACAAGAATGTAATATATCAATAATATGGTACCTGTTTCACATTAAGTGTGTTAATGATTCCCTTGTGAACCAAGTATTTTGTGAAGAACCTTATAGAAGGCTATTGAGACCTCCAGGTCCTGATTCAAGAGTAAAAATGTCTCCCTCCCTCCCTCCCTCCCTCCTCCCTCCCTCCCTCCCTCCCTCCCTCCCTCTCTCTCTCTCTCTCTCTCTCTCTCTCTCTTTCTTTCTTCCTTTTTCTTTCTTTCTCTTCTATGTGACTCTTGGGTTTACCCTCGAGTTCACATGTTAGCTATATCTCCTTATGAGGTGGCATATGAGAACTATTCATTTAGTATATAATGCTTTGAATATACAAGTGCCCACCAGAGGCTGTCAACTGATGTCCTTTTGGGAATGATTGGACCATGAGGGTGTCTTATCAGTGGGCTAACTCATGGATGAATGAAGTTTGGTGGCATAACTAGGAGATGGGGCCCAATGGAAATTGGTCACTCACGCTCTGGCTGTATTTCCTGGAATGTTATGTCTTGCTTCTGGCCATTGTATTCTTTAAAAAATTAACTTATTATTCTGGTTCTTGCTGTACTTTCTGGCTGCCCTGAGGAAAGCAGCATTGCTTTTCTACTGCCTTCCTGCCAGGCGTTCTGTGTCAACACACGCCCGCAGGATTGGGTCAAGCAGCCACCAACCAAACCCTCTAAAACCGTGAGGGAAAAGCCATGTATCCTATGTCCTGTTGTTCTGGCCAGGAACGTTGTGAGGGTGATGGAAAAGTGGCACAGCTGTGTTCCTTCTGGGATGGCCCTGCGGGTTAACGCCTGAGCACAGCAAGGCGTTTCCCGTGGTGCTGTCTTAGACACCGTGCTGGGACCTGTTTGCATTGAGTACTCACGATGGCTGAGCTGTCCAAGAGCAAAGTAGCAGATTCAAGACACTTGCTTCAGGAGCATAGCAAAGTCCAACTGCTCTGATTCTTTTCTCTTTTGAAAATGTCACCAGCCATCCTGGAAGTACAGCTCAGAGCCCTACTATTTCAGGAATTTGTATGAGGCCCATCTTAACTTAGGCAGAAGATAATAAAAATATTAGCTAATGTGAGTCACGTGGATTATGAATAGAAATCCATGTGTGGTCACTGATGTGGCTTCAACAATAACTCTAATGTTCACAAGCACAGATGTTAAACTGCCCGGACTTGCCAGATGTGCTCACACTGGGTCTGCCAAAATGGAGCAATATGTAGTCAGAAACACGTTGCCCTCTCCGGGAACAGAGAGCTGCTTATTCTTGTCATCTGCCCTCCACCAAGATCAAAGCAGAGCCCTTAATGTGTGTTTGCTTTACGTTTGATGACACACAGCACTTCCTCTCACCTGTGGAGATAAACTGCGCTATTTCGCTTCGGACCCATATGGCTGCCATCTCTGCCTTGCACAGTGTCTGTGCACTGTGGGGTAGCCACACAGGGGGGTAATACACTGCGTTTTCCATTTGCTCTTTTCTCTCCAGCCCGTTCTAACATCATCTTAAAATGAACACAAATTCACTGAAACAAATCTTCCATCAGCCTTACTTTTAAATATTATGGAACCAGCTGAGAGAAGAAAGCTTGGTGGGTTCTACAGTCATGTCACAGTCATGTTTTTTTTTGCTTCGCTCCTCCCTCACATTCACTTCAGCATGAAAAATGCATGTTACAGAAAGCCACTCTGACTTACATGCAAGGTATTCGTTTTTGTCTTTTGTTTATGAGTAATTATAATTCTTGTGATGAAGATTTTTTTTTAATGTCAAACCAGGACTAGATATTCTTTCAAGAAAAATAGAAGGAAGCAGAGTGGCTCTTACTTACTCATCAATGCATGCTTATATTTATTACAGAAAGAGATGAGTAGAACAGGAAAGATACTGAGTCTCTGGGAATAGGAAAGGAGCCAGGGTGTGTGCTAGCCCAGGACTTAGTGCACAGCAAGGGCTTTGATGTTTTTTAAGAGTGTTACAAAGGGGAGATGCAGGGCTGTCCTCAGGTCATGAGAACCTAGACACCCCAGGAAGCTACCATGATCTGAGTATTTATAAAAAGGATTTATTTACTTTATTTTGTATGTGTTGCTGCTTTTCCTGCTTGGATGTCTGTGTACCACGTGCCTGCTTGATGTCCTTGGAGGCTAGAAGAGGGTGTCAGAGATGCTGGACCGGAGTTATAGGCAGTTGTGAGCCACAACGTGGGTGTTGGGAACTGAACCCAGGTCCTCTGGAAGAGCAATGCTCACTTTTAACCACTGAGCCAAGTCTCCAGCCCCCAACTGGAGTTATAAGACAAGCTCAAGATGTAGACCGTGTCGCCTTTTAAGCATTAAAGCCTCAAGTGGGGATAAAGATGGATCTTCTCTGGGTTTGGTGGATTACGGTGCAGGGTGTAGAGCGACGTGGCTCAACCAGCAGAAATGGCAGCATTTCAGGCAGGAAGGCTTGCTGGGGCTTCTCTCTTCCTTGTCTCAGCCTTTCTTTTCTCTCTCTCTCCATGATTTTGCATAGAGCAAATATAATTTCAAGTAAAATTCTTAGCTCCATTCAGTTGAAAGAAAACAAGAAGCAGGCGAAGCGAGGAGGAATGGGTACACACTTGTTTCCCGCTTCACCGCACGGCAGACGTCACAGATGGTGATTATTTGAGTGTGAAAATAGGGTTGTAAAATGAGTGTCTTCAAAAATGTCATGAGTGAGTGCCCTTTCGTAGGCAAACACTAGCTTGAAAGAGTTCCAGTGGCTTGCCCAAGACCCTTCCTTCCGTGTAAGCCGAGCTTCAAGGAAAATCCCTCTCCAAAGAGAGGTTCTGATGGTTTCAAGAGATGTGCGGCTGGGATGGAAAGGAGAATGTGGGTCTTGAGTGTTCTGTGATTTATGGCTGAAAGTTAGGCTTTAGGCTTTGGATTTTGAGGTACAAAGAGTCTGTGAATGTATTTTTGGAAGGCACACAGGACAGGGAATTACAAGCAGGCTGCTTAGTCTTGTGTCTTCTTTCTGTCTTTCTTCCTTCCTTTCTTTCTTTCTTTCTTCCTACCTACCTTCCTACCTTCCTTTCTTCTTTTTTTCCCTTCCTTCCTTCATTTTATTTTAAAGATAGGGTTTCTCTATGTAGCCCTAGATGTCCTGGACTCACTCTGTAGACCAGGCTGGCCTCAAACTCACAGGGATCCACCTGCCTCTGCCTCCCTAGTGATGGGATTAAACACGTGCACCACCACCACCTGGCTTCGTTGTTGACTCTTTCTGGCTGAAATGGAAGACATAGAGGATTTGTAAGAAAAACAGATTCATATTTTGTCACTAAACTGTCTCTGGAAAGAGATACACAGTCTGTTAATGAGATGTGTGTTTTACAAATGATTCAGGAAAGGTACATCAGGCCTTTGGACCCACAAAGGACAGGTGGTAACACAAAACACTCAGTTTCCACTTAAGTACTGTGCAGATTGTGAGCAAACTCTAACCTTCTAGAGTGCTTGAAAAACCAACCAACCAACCAACCAACCAACCAACCAACCAACCAACCAACCAACAAACCAAGCCAAACCAAACAACCAACATAGTGCAATATGCACATGATTAGTCAGGGCTGTCACAGCACAGGTTTGCATAAAAACCTAAACATGTACAATGAAATTTCTTCTAGACTCAAATGCACCCTTCCTCTTTGGAAGTGTCACAGAAGGTCAGAGAAATCAGGACTGTGTAACATTCCTCTTTGTTGACATCCAGGATAGCGGACATACACTGTGACCCTTATGGTTTTTGCTGTTTATGAACAGCTATCTTGTGTCCCTCTGTGATGGGGCATCTCCTCTTGGCTAGGTTAAGGGTCTGCTGAGGCCAGCGTGGGGAGAAGACCAAGAGAAAGTTTGAAAGCCATTGGCTCAATCACAATTTTCCTCGTACAGAAGGCCTGACTGTTCAGAGCACCTGAGAACTCTCGGGGCCTCAAAGGTGCTCAATAAAGTTCAGGTGACAGAGGAGGCAGACGGGAAGACAGCTTCCTCATAGATGCTCATCGTCTCTCTGTTACAAGGGGGTCTAGGACTGAATGTCAGACAGAAGGTGGAACCCAGCTCCAGGAAGCAGGAGTTCAGTATGTGGTCATCTGAGTATCTGCATCGAGTGGCTGGGTCCTAACTTAATAGGAAAACTGGTTCAACAACCAGTGCAGAATGGCTAGGAAGGCACACATGTTATGGTTCGCATGGCTGTGCCCAGAAGTGCCCAGCTGCCTGAGTCCCATGTCACGCGTATTGACAGCCGTACATATGTTACAGGTTACATTTGTAAATATTTTTGAGAGTCCAGCAGCTCTCTCTTAACCAGACACTCTTTGTTTACATAGTATATTGACTCCATAAGTCATTTGGCAAGCACCAGAGCCCCGGATCCCTTTTTAACTCCCTCATTAAATGTCCAGGGTCCAGTTTTATCTCAATGTCTTTGGATAGTGTTTGTCAAATGAGGAAGTCAGAAATTTCTCAGGGTCTGCAGAGCATAGAACCTTCTAACTTTTTTTTTTTAAACTCGTTATTGATCTTTGTAAATTTCACATCATGCATCCTGATCCCTCTCATCTCTCTGTCTCCTTACCTCCACCTTCTGCCCATGTGACCTCGCCGAAAAACAAAACAAAATTTAAAAGTGTAGCCAAAAAACAAACCAAACCAAAACTCCAGCATGGAGGCTGTTGTGTGGCCCAGGGACTCACACAGTATCCCCTTCAGTCTAGACATATTCACTTGTAAGTTTTCTTTGCAATGCATTGTTGGTCTGGCTCAAGGCCCCTGGCTTGGCTACCCTGTCAACAACGGGCCCTCACTGGGACTCCTCCTGGATATCCTGTTGTCCTATGTCATGGGGATCCTGTAGCTTTGAATCTGCAAGTTCAGCCCCTTCACACACTCCAGCAGTTCACAGATGGGGTGGATGTTGAGGTGGGACAATTCATAGCACTGGTTCTGGGCCTGGGTGGTGTCTGGGTTGGCCAGTCCCCCGGCTTCCCCTCACCCTCACCACCATGGCAAGCTCTCCAGCTCTGCCCAGCTAGCTCACCCAATGCAGCAGGCAGAAGGAGCCCTCAGGCCCTCGGTCAGACCCCCATACTCACACCACCGGGGCCAGCTCTGCTGTTCTGCCCAGGTGAGGTGTACAGCCCTCTCTCCCAATTGCTGCCATTGGTGAGAGGCAGGACCAGCTCTTCTGTTCTCAAGCCCCTAGGGCTGGCTCTCCCTCCTGCTGCAGTTGGCAAAGGTGGGTAGGGGGAGTAGAACATATTTGTCTCACCTGTGCCACCACATGGCGTATGTGGGAGGGGACAGGACTGCTCTCCTGATCTCATGACCACAGGACCGGCTCGCCTGTGTCCCTGACAGTAGGGTCAGCTCCAGTGTGCTCCCCAGGTGAGGTGCAGGGTCTGCTGTCCTGTATGCTGCCTCAGTGAGAGGTGGGGTCAGCTCTCCTGCTCCTGTGACCCCCCCCACCAGCTCTCTCACCCAGAGAAGGCGGCAAGGGGCTGGGGGGCACAGTCCCTCACTCATGCTATCACATAGATGATAAGGCGAGGGGTAGGGAGGGTCAGCTCTTCTGCTTTGCCCTCTGGGCCCACTCACCTGCTCCCTTGACCACACCATCAGCTCTGCTATGCTGCCTGGGTGAGGTGTGATGCCAATTCCCCACTCTCATGACCCCAGGACCAGCTCTCCCACCCACCTGAAAGTGCTGAGTGGCTTGTGGTTGATTGTGCCTGTCCCCCTACAGACCAAAGGGCCTGGTGGGGTAAGTTGTCTTTCTCTTCCACCTGCTCAGGCCTGGAAGTCTGTATCTGCAATTTTTATGTTGGGGATCCAGGCTCCAAATTTGTTGCCTAAATTGGCTTTATGGTGACTGTCTCTGTGGGGATGCATGCCATTGGAAGTGTGTGTGTGTGTGTGTGTGTGTGTGTGTGTGTGTGTGTGTGTGTGTGTGTGTGGTTCCTGAGTTCATAGCAGAATTCTGGGTAGACCCTAGGTTCACAACTGCGTAAGAAGCACCAGGGGCTTCCTCAGTCACACTACAAAAGGGAGTCTGTTGTCCATTTTATGGGTAGGGAATTGAGAGGAAATGGGGGTAGGCAGAGTTTCAAGTTACAGAAGTTTCTCAGGGTGGTAGCTGACTCCAAATTTGCCGCCCCTAATTGCTTTTTCTGAAAACATGAATTCTGTTTATTATACATCAAAATGTATCACTCATTTTGGTCACCCATCTGTGAAGCATTCAAGGGTCAATCCTTGTAGGAAAACATGCTTTGAAGTGTGTTCTGTGCCTGGCTTTGGTGCACAGCCTTTACCTGTGACTCTGCAGTGGACAGACACTTGGTACCATGGAGAGCTCGTCTGTCTGCTCCTGAGAGCCTTGGCAGCTGCTGCCGCCAGCTATCTGCAGTTCATTCATGGCGGCCTTGTGGACAAGGCTCTGTCCGCAGCTCCCCGGATGCACCCACTGACAATGCAGTGGGTGCTTCCTCTCCTCTTGATTTGTTCAGCCCATTAGAGTTTGTGTTGAAAACAAACAGCACACTAATGCCGGGCCAAAATAAAACAAAAATAAGCGAGGAAGGCAAAGACTCAGGGAGATAAAGATAGGTGCACTAATGAGTCCCCAACTGGTTAAAAGCAAACACATTTCTATTCCAAGAAAAGTGGAAGGAACATTTGTTGTCACTAAAACTCTTTAACTTTAGCAAAAAATAAAGAGTTGCCCTCAAATTTATTATGGAAAGCCAGAAGCACCATGGCTAATTATTTCCCAGGTGCCTCTTGCCGGAATATAAAAATGGAGGTATTCACAGTGCCGTGTAACAGTCCTGTCTTTGGACTTGATCCTGGCAGTTTCACGGTGTAGCGTACATGTAGTCGCTCAAGCTCTAGGGTACGCTCCATATGGGCTTGGGTATTAGTCTTACTTGCATAAACTTGGGCAAAATACTTGTGTCAGCTAGCCTGGAAGAAACCACAGTACAATTTGTCACATTCTGAAGGGCCACGACCTGGGTTGGCTGCACTGTCTCCTTGTTTTTCAGGGGACCAAGAGGATCTTATGGGGAGCCCTCTCTGTGCAGTAACTCTCACCTCACTGGCAGACTGGGGTCCTTTACAGGACCATTGACGCTACTCAGAAGCTGGAGAGGGTGAGCTCCACGGAGAAAGCATTGGTCAAGCCTGACGCCTGTTCAGTTAGCGACTGCGCATGAACTAAGCTGAGTCACGTGAACAAGATCAACTTGCAAGCTTAGAAACCCAGACTCCACCTCTTGAGTGCGTGTGTGCCCAGGGAATCTTGGACACATTGGGATTATGGTGGTAAGATCTCCACACTGATGTAGTCTTTGAGAGTCTCACGCTCACACAGGATATCCTAGTGTCTACTGTCAGGGCTCACAAATGAAACGGTGTAGAAGGTGCTAAGTGCAGGCTTTGACACACGTGTGGGAGAGCAGATGTGAAGATGGAATATTCTGTTCCGCCGAGTCCCGCAGCTCCTTAGTCCCAAATAAACACACAGAGGCTTATATTAACCATAAACTGTTTGGCCAATGGCTCAGGTTTCTGATTAGCTAGTTCTCTCGTAATTATTAACCCATTTCTATTAAACTATGTATTTCCAGGCCATGTGGCTTACCCATAATTCTCCTGCATGTTATGCCTTCTGCGGCTACATGACATCTCCCTGGTGGCTCCTCTCTGCCTTCCTCTTCCCAGCATTCTCCTAGTCTGGTCGCCCTGCCTATACTTCCTGCCTAGCTGCTGGCCAATCATCATTTATTCATCAACCAATAGGAGAAACATATATTCACAACACACAGAAGGGCATCCCCCATCACATAAGAATACAGGGGACCTGGACTCTGTTCCCAGAACCCATGTGGCAGCTCATAGCCATCTGTGACTCCAGTTTTAGAAGATCCAGGACCCTCATCTGGCTTCATTAGGCACCATACAGACACAACACACAGACACACAAACACACAAAATACTCATACACTTTTTAAATGTGTGACTAAATGTGAGGGGAAGGAGAGAAGGAGAGCGATAGGAAAGGGGGTTGAGGAGGAGAGGAGGATGCTGTAGGAAAGGGGTTGTGATAAGTCTTGAAAACCGCGTCATGGTAGAGTCCTAGGAAAACACGCTAAGATTACACAGCACTCTTGGATCAGATTTGCCTATAAACTTATTGTTAGCTCTTCAGCATTTTAGAAACACTTCATACCAGGAAAATATTCTTTCCTATTTCAAGTTTAATAAGTTTTCTTTTTTCAAAAGTACTGCTTATATTTACATAGTGGGACAGTAGGCAGGCAAATTTTCTTTTCCTTATTTTATATATTTTTCTAGAATGGGATCTTATGGCTTATGCAATGGAAAAGGGCACGTTACATGTCTCAGTTTTAGAACAAAATTTCTCTTCTAAAATTATTCTTAGAATTCTAAATAAATATTTCTATAAGACTGGTAATTTCCTTTTTTACGATTATATTTTTAATTTAAATTTGAAACAGGCTTGTTTTATATGTCAATCCCAGTTTCCTCACCCTCCCTTCCTCCCCTGTGCTCCCCACCAACTCCTATCCCATCCTCTTTCTGCTCCCCAGGGAGGATGAGGCCTTCAAAGTCTGTCATATCATTTGGAACAGGGCCTGGGCCCTCCCCCATATGTCTAGGCTGAGAGAGTATCTCCCTATGTGGAATGGGCTCCCAAGTCCATTCGTATACTAGGCCCCATAGACTGCCCAGTCCTCCCAACTAACACCCATGTTCAGGGGTTCTGGGCCGGTCCTATGCTGGTTTCCTAACTACCAAACTTATGTCCATGGGCTGCCACTTATTCAGGTCAGCTGTTTCTGTGGGTTTCTCTAGCCTGGAATTGATCCCTTTGCTCATCACTCCTTCCTCTCTGCAATGAATTCCAGCTGAGTTCAGTTGAGTGTTCAGCTGTGGGTGTCTGCTTCTGCTTCCATCAGCTACTGGATGAAGGCTCTAGGATGGCATATAAGGTAGTCATCAATCTCATTATTGGGGAAGGGCATTTGAGGTAGCCTTGTAGATCTCTGGATATTTCCATAGTGCCAGATTTCTCTTTAAACCTATAATGGCTCCCTCTATTATGGTATCTCTTTTCATGCTCTCTATTCTTCCCCTGACTCAATCTTCTTCTCCCTCATGTTCTCCTCTTCCCTCCTCTTCTCCCCCTCTCTTTGTCCTAACTCCCTCTCCCCTTCCCCATGCTCTCAATTTGCTCAAGAGAATGTGTCCTTTTGCCCTTCTCAGGGACCATGTATGACTCTCTTAGGATCCTCCTTGTATCCTAGCTTCTTTGGTGGTGTGGATTGTAGGCTGGTGATCCTTTGTTTTATGTCTAAACTCCATATATGTGTGGTATATACCATTTTTATCTTTTTGTGACTGGGTTGCCTTACTGAGGATGGTTTCTTCTAATTCCACCCATTTTCCTGTGAATTTCAAGATTCCAATGTTTCTTTCCCCCGCTGAGTAGGACTCTATTGTGTAAATGTACCATCCATTCTTCAGTTGAGGGGGATCTAAGTTGCTTCCAGGTTCTTGCTATTATAAATTATGCTGCTATGAACACAGTTGTACAGATGTCCTTATTGTATGAATGTACATCTTTTGGGTATATGCCTAGAGTGGAATTGTTGGATCTTGTGGTAAACTAAGTCCCATTTGCCCGAGGAATCGCCATACTGATTTTCAAAGTGGCTGTATGAGTTTGCACTCCCACTAGCAGTGGAGGAGTATTCCCCTTTCTCCACATCCTCTCCAGCATAAACTGTCTTTGGTGTTTTATATCTTAGCCATTTTGACAGGAGTAAGATGATATCTCAGAGCTATTTTGATTTTCATTTCCCTGATGGCTAAGGATGTTGAACACTTTCTTAATTGTCTTTCAGCCAATATAGATTCCTCTACTGAGAATTCTCTGTTTAGTTCTGTACCCAACTTTTTAATGGATTATTTGGTGTTTTGGTAACCAGTTTCTTGAGGTCTTTGTATATTTTTGAAATCAGCCCTCTTTCAGATGTGGGATTGGTGAATATCTTTTCCCATCCTGTGGGCTGCTGTTTTGTCTTATGGACTGTGTCCTTTGCCTTAAGAAGCTTCCAAGTTTCAGGAGGTCCCATTTATTAATTGTTGATTTCAGTGTCTGTGCTACTGGTGTTATGTTCTGAAGTGATCTCCTGTACCAATTCATTCAAGGGTACCTCCCTTTCTCTTCTAAGAGTTTCAGTGTGGCTGGATTTATGTTGAGGTCTTTGATCTATTTGAACTTAAGTTTTGTGCATGGCAATAGACATTGATCTAGCGGCAGTCTTCTGCACACCAGCATCCAGTTATGCCAGCACCATTAGTTGAAGATACTTTCTTTTTTCCATTGTATAATTTTAGCTTCTTTGTCAAAAAATCAGGTGTTCGTAGGTATGTGGGTTAATATTAGGGATTTCAATTCGATTCCATTGGTCTACCTGACTAATTTTGCACCAATACCAAGCTGTTTTCAGGACTAGCTCTACAATAGAGTCAGGGATGGTGATGCCCCGGAAGTTCCTTTATTAGACTGGGTTGTTTTGGCTATCCTGGGTCTTTTGTTTTTCCATATAAAGTTGAGTATTGTTCTTTCAAGCTCTGTGAAGAATTGTGCTGGGATTTTGATGGGGACTGCATTGAATCTATAGATTGCTTTTGGTAAGATTGCCATTTTTACTATGTTGATATCCTATGCTCTTGCATAGGAATGTTTCCATTTTCTAGTATCTTCTTTAATTTCTTTCTTTAATGACTCAAAGTTCTTATTATATAAATTTTTCGCTTGTTTGGTTAGCATTACCCCAAGTTGTTTGTGGCTGTTGTAAAGGGTGGTGTTTCTCTGCTTTCTTTCTCAGCCCCTTTATCATCCATATATAGTAGGGCTACTGATTTCTTTTAAATTAATCTTGTATCCTGACACTTTGCTGAAGGTGTTTTTCAGTTGCAGGAGTTCCCTCATAGAGTTTTTTTGGGTCACTTATGTAAACTATCATATCATCTGCAAATAGTGAAAGTTTGACTTCTTCCTTTCCAATTTGTATCCACCTGATACCCTTTTGTTGTCTTACTGCTCTAGCTAGAACCTGAAGTACAATATTGAAGAGATGTGGAGAGAATAGACAACCTTGTCTTGTTCCTGATTTTAGAGGAATTGCATTGAATTTTTCTCCTTTTAATTTGATGTTGGCTGTTGGTTTGCTGTATATTGCTTTTATTATGTTTAGGTACATTCCTGTTATCCCTGATCTCTCTAAGACCTTTATCATGAATGGGTATTGGGTTTTGTCACAGGCCTTTTCTGCATCTAGTGAGCTGATCATGTACGTGGTTTTCTTTTTCAGTGTGCTTATATGGTGGATTACATTGATGGATTTTTGTATGTTGAACCATCCCTGCATCCCTGGGATGAAGCCTACTTGATCATGGTGGATGATTTCTTTGATGTATTCTTGGATTTGATTTGCAAGTATTTTATTGAGTATTTTTTGCACAAATATTCATGAGCTATATTGGTCTGTAGTTCTCTTTCTTCTTTGTGTCTTTGTGTGACTTGGGTACCAAGGTAATTTTAGCCTTGGAAAAATAGTTTGGCAATTGACACTTCTGCTTTTGTTGTGTGGAACACTTTGAGTAGTATTGGTATTAGCTCTTACTTGAATTTTGGTAGAATTCTGCATTGAAGCCATCTGTCCCTGGGCCTTTTTTTGTTGGTAGACTTTTGATGATCGCTTCTATTTCATTAGGTGTTATAAATTCCTTATCTGTTCTTGATTTGATTTTGGTGATATCTACTAAGAGAATTGTCCATTTTTGTTACATTTTCGAATTTTTTGGAGTACAGGTTTTCAAAGTATGACCTGAAGATTCTCTGGATTCCCTCAGTGTCCATTGTTATGTCCCCCTTTTCATTTCTGATTTTGTTAATTTGCATGTTTTCTCTCTGCCTTTTGGTTAGTTTGGATAAAAGTTTGTCTATCTTATTGATTTTCTCAAAGAACCAACTCTTTGTTACATTTATTCTTTGTATTGTTTTCCTAATTTCTACTTTATTGATTTCAGCCCTAGATTTGATTATTTCCTGGTGTCTACTCCTCCAGGATGAGTTTACTCCTTTTTGTTCTAGAGCCTTCAGTTGTGCTGTTAACCCGCTAGTGTGACTAGTCTGTTTTCTTCATGTGGGCACTTATTGCTATGAAATTTCCTCTTAGCACTGCTTTCAAAGTGCTTTCAAAGTGTTGTGTCTTTATTTTTACTGGATTTAGGAAGTCCTTAATTTCTTTATATTTTCCTTGGCAATTGCACAACATTCAATTTCCATGAGTTTGTAGGGTTTCTGCAATTTGTGTTGTTTTTGAATTCTAACTTTAAAGCATGGTGGTCTGATAACATACAGGGAGTTATTCCAATTTTTTTGTACTTATTGAGGTTTGCTATATTGCCTAGTATATGGTTTATTTTAGAGAAGTTTCCATGTGGTACTGAGAAGAAGGTATATTCTTTTGTGTTTGGATGGAATGTTCTATAAATGTCTGTTAAATCCAATTGGGTCATAACTTCTGTTAGTTCCTTTGTTTCTTTGTTAGGTTTCTCTCTGGTGGTCCTGTCTAGTGGTGAGAGTGGAGTGTTGAAATCTTCCACTGTAAGTGTGTAGGGTTTTATGTGTGATTTGAATTTTAGTAATATTCTTTTATGAATGTAGGTGTTCTTTAATTTGGGGCATAGATGTTCAGAATTGAGACTTCATCTTTATGGGTTTTTTCTATGATGAATAAGAAATGACCTTTTCATCTCTTTTGATTGATTTTCATTTAAAGTCTATTTTGTTAGATGTTAGGATTGCTACACCATGTTGTTTCTTGTGTCCTTGATTGGAAAATCTTTTCCTAATCCTTAACTCTGAGATAATATCTATCTTTGAAGTTGAGGGATGTTTCTTGCATGCAGCAAAAAGGATGCATTCTGTCTTTGTATCCATTCTGTTAGCCTGTGTCTTTTTATAGGCAAGTTAAGACCATTAATATTGAGGTATATTAATGACCATTATTCTTGTTTGTTTTGGATTTGTTGTTGCTGGTATTGTGTGTAGATTTCTCTCTATTTTTCTTTTGTCTGTTGGTAAAGTGGGATTATCTATTGCCTATGTTTTTTGGGGTGTAGTTAACTTCTTTGGGTTGGAATCTTCCTTCCAGAACTTTTTGTAGGCCTGGATTAGTTGATATGTATTGTTTAAATCTAGTTTTGTCATGGTATATCTTAGTTTCTCCATCTAGTGATTGAAAGCTTTGCTGGGTATAGTAGTCTGGGCTGGTGTCGATGGTCTCTTCGTGTTGGTACAATATCTATCCAGGATCTTCTGGCCTCCAGAGTTTCCATGGAGAAATCTGGTGTAATTCTGATAGGTTTGCTTTTATATGTTACTTGGCCGTTTTCCTTTGGTGCTCTTAATGTTCTTCCTTTATTCTGTATATTTGGTGTTTTGATTATTACTTGTCATGGGGACTTTCTTTTGTGATTCACTCTATTTGGTGTTCCATACATTCTTGTACTTTCATTGGCATGTCTTTCTTTAGGTTGGGAAAGTGTTCTATGATTTTGTTGAGTATATTTTCTGTACCTTTGAGTTAACTTTCTTCACCTTCTTCTATACCTATTATTCTTAGATTTGGCTTTTTCAAGGTGTTCAATAGTTCCTGAATATTTTTTGTTAGGGATTGATTGAATTTAGGATTTTTTGGTCGATGAATCTATTTCTCCTAGTGTATTTTCAAAGCCTGGGATTCTCTCTTCCATCTCTTGTATTCTGTTTGTTATTCCAGCTTCTGCGGTTCCTGATGGTTGACCCAGCTTTTCTGTTTCCAGCATTTCATCACAGTTTTTTTTAAGTTAATTATTCATTTATTTGTTTTTTTGTCTCTGTTTCAGCTTTCAAACCTTGCACTGTTTGAATTGTTTCTTGCAATTTTTGGTTTGTCTTTTCTTCCATTTCTTTAAAGAATTTTCTCTTTTCCTTTTTTTTGGGGGGGTCTCTATCATCTTCATTAAGTTGTTTTTAGGGTCATTCTCTTCTGCTTCATCTGTGTTGGGATGTTCAAGTTTTGCTTGAGTATGACTCTGGTGGTGAGTATGACTCTGGTGGTGTCATATTGATCTTTCTGTTGCTGACTGTGTTCTTATACTGTTGTCTACCCATCTCTTCTTCCAGTGGGCATCGGTGGAGTCTCTCCCTCTCCTGGTGGGTATGGGGCCAAGGTTCTCTTCTGGTGGTTGCAAGCAGGTCCAATACTCTGATGGCTGTCCTCTTCCAGTGGGCAGTGGAGGAAGTAGGGTATTGGCAGATTTTGGATGGGCTGGTCCACTGAGAAGGATTACCTTGTGTGCAATCCCCAGTCCTCAGGAGACTCCAAGCAGGGAAGTGGAAGGTGGGCCATAAAAAAAAAAAAAACAAAAAACAAAAAACAAAAAAACAGGCACATGCTTACCTCCTGTGGTGGTTGGAGGTGGAACTAGGACTCTAGTAGAGTCTGGATGGGATGGTCTGCTAAGATGGGTTTCCCATGCATAATCCTCAGTCCCCAGGAGGATCTGAGTAGAGCACCAGAAGATGGGCTTCTCCCATGGGTGGAAGTGGGACTAGGATGCTGGCAGACTGAGGATGGGCTGGTCTGCTGGGACAGGTTCCCCTGTGTGCGCACAGTTCCCAATCCTCAGGAGGCTCCACGCTGGGCACTGGAAGGCGTGCTTCTCCAAGGTTGGCAGTTTTCAAAGCATCCTTTGTCATCTTTGAGGGAGGTCAATTGGGTTTATTCACTGTACCCTGAGCATTCTCTGGACATGGGCCAGCAATCTGTTTATTTTTCTGACAGATTAGAACTTCCTGCTTCCAAGATACTCAAGGTCACACTTAGAACAGAGTATGTTATAGTGCAGGTTTAAGCTCTAGTTGGCTGTCTGAGATACTCAAATCCGGGATATGTAATATGTCTTCCTTCCTTCCTTCCTTCCTTCCTTCCTTCCTTCCTTCCTTCCTTCCTTCCTTTCTTCCTTCCTTTCTTCCTTCTTCTTTTTTGTTTATTTATTTATTATGTATACGGCATTCTGCCTGCATGCATGCCTGCATGCCAGAAGAGGGCACCAAATCTCATTACAGGTGGTTGTGAGCCACCATGTCGTTGCTCGGAACTGAACTCGGGACCTTGAGAAGAGCAGTCAGTGCTTTAACCACTGAGCCATTTCTCCAGCCCCTAGTATGACTTTCTTGTGGGATCACTAGTCCCCAAATAATGACAAAGGAGGCTTGTTAATTATGAAAGCCTGGTCTTTAGCTTAAGTCATTCCCAACTAGCTCTTACAACTTAATTTAACCCATTTCTATTAATATACATTTTGCCACTTGGCTTTTTACCTCTCTTCATTCTGTCATGCACCTAGATTTATTTCAAGTTCCTGTATCTGCCCCAAAGTCCTGCCTACACTTTCCTGCCTAACTATTGGCCATTGATCTCTTTATTAAACCAATCAGGTATTTTAGGTAGGCAAGGTAAAACAGTGACACAGCTTTACACAAGTTGCTCAACTATCCCTCAACATTTCCCCCTTTTTGTCTAAATAAAAAGGAAAGGTTTTAACTCAAACACAGTAAAACTATATACAGTAAGAACAATTATCAAGAGGGATTATATTCACCATGTCCAGTCCATTTGTATTTGGCAAATTCAGAGGATTACTCTATTATCTATCCTGTATTGATGAGTTCAAAGTTTTATACCTAAACCACTTTCTATTATAACTTGTATTAACATCCTAAAAATACCTTTATAGACCTTACAATTTTTTTCTTAGATAAACAACTTAAGTTTTTATGTCTTTCAACCTTTAGAAACTTTGTATCTCTTTTGTAAGTTTCTTTTATGAATTTGGTAACAAGGAAAATTGTAAAACTTTAAGTATTCTTCAAACACATAAGAGACCCAAGAAAACTATATTGTCTGAGTAAACAGGAAGTTCAGAGCAAGCAACTTCCAAAATTATATAAATGACAAAAACATCTGGCTGCCTGGATAGTCACCCAAGGCTCTTCTGCAATCTTGGGGCATCCATCGTTGGCCTACAGGCCTAGAATATCTGACAAATTTTTCTGTGAAGCAGGAATTTTGAAGGATTGGTCTACCTTGTTTTGGAAAAGCAGTCACCTTCTTTTGTGTCCTGCTTGTCAAATTTGAATAGCATACTGTCAGCAGCTGAGGCAAGGACAGTTTTGTGCCCAATGACTAGCTTTGTCACATTGAAAGCAAACTCCATGTGGAGGTTCTTTGATGCCCATCATTATTTTTTGAAGTGAATTGGTGTTACCAGGAGCAGATGTGTCTCATTGTCATGAAAATCTTATGCTATTAAAACATCTTAAATGCCATATTTTGTATATCTCTGAAGTATTTGAAGATCACCTATCTATCTAAAATATATCTGTTTGACCTTGGAAACATACCTAACATGACTATAAGTTTGATTGTTATAGATGACTCACTACTAACATGTATTTCTTTATTATCTCAAATAGATTGCAAGGACTAGAACTTTACATGACATTTTAAAATGAGCTGCATAGGTACAATGCCCTACAGTATGTTATAAAAAATAACCTTAAATTTGTATCAACATACAAAAATTCATACCAACATGAAACATTTGAGATTAATAGTTTTTTACTTTAAAAGTAGATTCAACAATCCACCCTTTTATTGAATCATTCTTATGTTCATCTCCCTTTAATCTTTCCAGAAAGAGATCCCTGAATCTAACTTCCTTAGTTTCCACGTTTAGTTTCCTCCTTGACCATGACTAATAACAACTTGCAACAACCCTTCTAAATGATGATAAACATCCAAAACTCACCAAATGACAAAAACCACCCACCCTGCCACTTTGGAATTTGGGTGTTGTGTTCTCTGGACTGCTTCCTGTTGTCTGGGGACAATGGCATCTTTGGGGGACCCTGAGAAAATTGGGATAATGTTCAAGCCCTGGGAGACTAGCTGTGTTATTTTTTGTTCAGTCTCTGTGGGATGGGAAAGTGTAGAGATTATCTGAGGTCCTGGCTGGCTAGAGTAGTCTTCTGGTCCCAAATATCTTCCTGCCTCTATTGGCCAAATAGTGTTTTGTTCATCAACTAATAAGAGAAACATATACAGAAGGGCAGCCCCATCACATAGTTTTTTTGTTCCTTTTGGAAACAAAAGTATAACCTCTTCCCCACTGCAACACATTTTCTGGCTTCTATTTTTAAATTAAGATATCCTTAAAATATAGAGGCTGGTTTAATTCTATAATCCAATATCTCTCAGCAGTGTTTGCCCTGCTCTCATTTCAGCATTCAAAAATTCAAAGTCAACAACACAGCATACAGGATCCAAATGCTCTGTGTATTTCCATCCTTCCATGGCTTATTCTTTTTGTATTGCTTTGCTCTTTCTTTAACAACTTCACTATTTTTAAATTGTTTATTTATTGAGTGACTGTATCCACTTTCTCCAGCATCTAAGCACATTTTAAAGCATTCTGTACCTATTTAGAGCCCCTACCCTTCCTGTCTGGATCTGGCTTTACTAAGCTCCTACAGTATTTTCTGATTTTATGGGCCAAGCCTTAAACGGCTAGACCACCCATTGTGTGGCCCTGCATAGCACATGTTGCTGGTGGCTGGCTTCACCCTCTTCCCGTCCGTGACAGCCTTACCTTATGCCTGTAGGTACCTGCTAGGAGCTACATTTAACTGCCCCAGCTCTGGGAAGTTGGTGGGCCAAGCTGTGGCAGGCATTTCCCCTGTGCCTAGTATTCTGCCAACTGTTCAAGGGCTTGGCTGCATAACGGTTCTTCCACTGTGGACCCTGAAGTCTCCTCTCTTCCCAAGCTCTGCACCTTGTCGGTGTGTGTGTGTGTGTGTGTGTGTGTGTGTGTGTGTGTGTGTGTAGAGGCCAAAGGTCAACCTCACATGTGCTGACATAGGGGCAACCCACTTTGTTTTATTCTAAGACAGTGGCTCTTACTTGGCCTGAGGCTCACTGATATGACTGGCCCTGCTGACAGCAAGTCCCAGATACCTCATCTCCCTCTGCAGCAGTGGGATTCTAAGCGCCCATCGCCGTGCCCAGCTACTTCACACGGACCCTGGGGATGGAACTCCAGTCTTTGTGATTGCATGGTAAGAACCTTCTGGACGTTAGCTCACTCCTTTGTCACCTCTTGTTCTGGATCCTCTCCGTGGTAGCCACTGTGGATTTAGGGCAGGGGCCTGAAGATACTTTGTGCAGAGGAAGGAAGACAGAGCAAATATTTTAGGCACCACCAGCTGTGATATTACTACTGCAGCAGCTCAGATTTGCAACGAAGCTTGCAGATAGCCCCTGTGGGTACTGGTGAGCACCACCATGCCTCTGTGCCCCAGCAGAGCACCTGACAGGGCGGAGCTCTGGTCTCCAGCATTTTTTTTTTTTTTTAAATCAGGTTCTACAGAGTTCTACAGAGTTCTTAGATTCATACACCACAACACCAGAGAACGGCTGGATGGCTGTGGTGTCATCTTCCAATGTGCACAGGGCTGATGAGGCAGGGAGGTGATAAAGGAGCAGATTGGGGCCATAGCAGTTAAAATGACTAGCTATGTTCTAGATGCAATGGGATGGAGAAGCAGGAGGCTAAATGACTTCTAAAATATTGCTTGACAGAATGGCTGTGCTATGAGTTGCATGTGATGATTTCTCTGTCATTTCTAGAAGATAGTTTTCCTACATGAGCTAGCAGCAGAGAGTTTGATGCTTACAGAATATAGATTTGCGAGCCCTACTTCCAGGGGTGCTGGATAAGCAGGTTGAGACTTGCTGTCTGGGGACCACAGCTTAGGAACCATGGTGCCAGTCCCTCTAGGTGGCCATCAGGCATCCTTCTGTTTTGTGAGTATTTCTAGCAGCTTTGCTTGCTCCTGTTGGTAGATAGGCTGGAAGTGCTGTCCAGGCTCTGAACTATAGTTCTGGAAGACGGCTGTCTTTCTTTCTTTCTTTCTTTCTTTCTTTCTTTCTTTCTTTCTTTCTTTCTTTCTTTCTTTCTTTCTCTTCTTCCTTCCTTCCTTTCTTTCTTTTTCTTCTTTCCCTCCTTCCTTTCTCTCTCTCCCTGCTCCCTCCCTTCCTCTCTCCCTCACTCTCCTCTCCTCCTTTCTTTCTGGGAACTAATTTCAGCATTTCTCAATGCATTGTCACTGTTACTACCCTCATTATTATAATTAATTAGTTAGTGTATATCTCTCTGTGTGTGTGAGAGAGAGACAGACAGAGTGAGTGGCTGTGCCCATACCATGGCAGGCATGTGGAGATCAGAGGCTAGCTTTCAGGAAGAGAGTTGGTTTTCTCCTTTGAGTATGTGTCCTTGGAATCGAACTCTGGTTGTCAAGGTTGTGACAACTGACAACCCACTGAGACATCTTGCTGGCCAATATCATTATTTTTTGTAGTGTTGGTGACTGAGCCTAGGTATTAATCATCCAGGCAAACACTCAACCTTACTGAACACATCCTCAACCAGAATTATTAATTTTTGGTATGACTTCCATCTACCCGTGTTAAATAAATTGATCATGGGTGTTTATTGCCCAGTGGTGATGAGGCTGGCTAGGCTGTTGATGTTGAGAATGAATACACTGGGTGTTTTCTGGATCGAGTTCTTTCTCAGCTCTCCTAGAAGCCCACACACTCTGCCTCACCCCCTCTTGTTTTCCTAATGTGTCCAGTCACATTTTAATGGCTGAAATGGTTTTGAAGTTCTCCCCCACGGAATCAATTTTCACCCTCAGCAAAGGGAAGCTCCTGTGCTTCAGCAAAGAGTCTACTTCGGTGACAGGTTTTCACAGGAGTCTGGAGCTCAAATGTGTTTTGACCATTTTCCTTATGGCTTTGTGTTAGCTTGGGCACCGGAAGTGGATTTATCGTGGAGCTTCTCTGATGAGACAGGTGCTGCAGACTAATCCAGGCTGATGGCAGATTTGGGCAGTCGTCCTTAGCTAGTTGGGTGGCTGAAATATTTGGCATTAATGGCAGAGTTTCTTTGAGAATGCGTGTTTAGGGGAGTAAACTAATACAATTCTGGTTCCTCCCAAGGAAATGGCAAACTCAGTGAGCACAGGATACTGGCAATATTACAGCTATTTCCTCCAGACCAAATTCATCACCAAGACCATTTAATGAAAGATTTAAAGCAACAGGGGTGAAAACACCGAAAACTCCAGCTATCCAGTGTTCGGCCGAGGTGTCAAATACTGGCAAAACCTTTAAATGTATTACACTCATCTCCAGGGTTCTGAACAGCATTGGTATCGACTGCTTCCTCTGCTCAGAAAGTCAACAGAAATGCTGGGCCTCTTGGTTGCACCCCGGCGAGCTCCTCTTTGAAGTCACCGTTTTGCTCTTTGCTGTGGTTACCTGACCTCTGAGAGAATGCAGCAGGCTACTGGGGAAAAAATGAGGCAGATGTGTGCAAATTGCCAGTTCCTGATAGCTCTCTGCCTTGGAAACAGAATGGAGTCCACTGATTTTTCTGAATTTGGTCTTTCTTTTAAAGACATAAGGCTATGATTGGGTATGGAAAGGGACTTGGACAGCAGCCTGAGACAAGAACAGCGCGTCTCACGGTACATGCATGCTGCGGTCACTGACTTGGCTGCCTGTCTCACGGTACATGCATGCTGTGGTCACTGACTTGGCTGCCTGTCTCACGGTACATGCATGCTGCGGTCACTGACTTGGCTGCCTGCCTCAGGGTACATGCATGCTGCGGTCACTGACTTGGCTGCCTGTCTCACGGTACATGCATGCTGCGGTCACTGACTTGGCTGCCTGCCTGGAAATGTTTGTACCACCCATCTACCTCTCATTTTCTCACAGGGAAACCCTGTTCCCCACTGGAAACCCATCATCCCTGAAGTTCTAGAATCAGAATGTTCCAGTGTTTTGAAATTTATAGGGCTCTTCTTGATTAGGTAGTATTTTTTTTCTGGTTTTGAACTTCGGTTTAGTTCAGGAATATCACCCTTGCTGGGAGCTTGCTTAAGCTTGCTTACTGTGGGACATTTCATGCCCAACTAATAATTCATACTTATGATTGGCATTGATTAAACATTTACTCCTATTTGTTTTTCCCATTTGTTTGTTTCCATGGGCCAGTCAGTCCTTCTATAGCCCTTTTATGGATGCACCATCCATTCATACAGCTAGTGTGTATGCCTTGTGTGCTTATGGATGCCTGGACACTTAAGCATCCATAAGCATCCATGCGGCTCATCTATTTCTCTCTCCTCTTGCTGTGTACTTAATAGTAACAGATTGAGGGAGGAAGTATGGATCCCATGTCGCCAAATGGAGGAGAGTCCCTCAGGCATTCTCCTGACTTCATGGGAAAGAGAAATAGACTAATGCTGTCTTAAGCTTGGGAGTTGGCCTTAATTGCTTTGCACAATAAGCTGTGTGAAGAAGTTTGAGGACATAGCAAAGCCTGGTGCATCTGTTTATTATTCCAGCACAGTTGCAGGCTAGCAGCCAGAAGAAAGCCTCTACCATAGGCTGGGGCCCAACAGGGATGATGTTAGCCATGATAAACTGGATGTCCTTTTTAAAACACCTGGGAGACAAAATTTTGTGCAGGGTAGTCCTGTGATCCAGACTGGATTTCAGACATAAATGTAGTTGGGTTGTACATGATGAATCAGAGTGGGGGGACTCCAGCCCAGAGACCAGGTCAAAATGACAGCAGTGGTCAGTGAGAACCCAGACTTCAAAAATCATCCTTCCTGGCCACTCTTGTCCAATTCCTTAAGTAAAGAGCAGAAGTTTGCTGGGGAGAGGATTTAGGGGTGAAGCATTTGCTGTCCAGACATGACCAGCTGAGTTCAGATCCCCAGCACCCACATAAGAAAGTGGGTGTAGCTAGGTTCACCTATAACCCCAGAACTAGCAAAGCAGAGGGGCAGAGGCAGGAGGATTGCTGGGGCTTTGGTGGAAATCATTGAGCTCCAGATGCCATAAGATACCTATCAAACAGATATGGCAGATAGTGATAGAAAACACCAGATGTCTGCACCTCCATGTGCATGTCAAGGGTGCATGTGCCTGTACACACATGTATATACATACATGTACTGGTTAATTGTTCAAGGACTAGTTTATGAGCTAAGTAGAAATCCATTCCTACACACTTGTGTAGCAATGATGCCATGTTGGAAGTGATTTCTCCTTTCCTCTATACCTCTCACTGGTGTGTTCATGTTGGTAGAAGATGTGTGATTGGTGAGATAAGAATGGGATAGTTATTGCTTCTCTAGGGAAAAGGACTAAATGGCTGGCATGTATGTATGGCTTAATGGCACATAATATGGTCTTTGTTTTGCCACTCAATGTAGAGCAAGATAAATCCAACTCTTAATTAATTATTCTTTTTTCCTGATGTTCCAAATCACTCATGAGCAGATCCTAAAATCCAGATGTGATGAGATGAATTGTCATTTTGATCTTTATTGGCTATTGATACTGATTTGGAACTTGGAGTGGAGAGGAATTCCAATTAAGGAGCTCCATTGTAGTCCTCTGTGTGATGAAGGGCTTAGATATCTCAAGCAGAAGCCCACTCAGGGACCCGAATAGTGGATTAGTGTGGCACAGAAGAAAGCTTTGGGTAGGGTGGGTCTTTCAGATTTGTCTCTACAATCTGGAACATATTTATTGCTGGTAGTTACAGGTATGTGTTTTTATTATTTTTAAATCAAACAGAAGCTATTGGAGTTAGGCTGATGTTTTGGTACTAGCAGGTACATTAGATATAAAATAAAGTTTTTTATGGGAAATTTTTTTTTGTTTTTTCTCGTGTGTGTGTGTGTGTGTGTGTGTGTGTGTGTGTGTGTGTTATATGTGAATGTGTATGTGCACATGTGAGTGCAGTCCAGAGGTCAATGTTGAATGTCTTCTTCAATCATCTGCCACCTTATTTTCAGAGACTAAGTCTCTCACAGAACACAGAGCTCATCAATTAGGCAAGGCTAGCTATGGAGAAGCTCCAGGGATCTGCTTGACTCTGGTTCCCACCACTGGATTCAGACATGGGTCTCTGCACCCCTTTTTCATGTGTACTGGGGTTCTGAGTGAGACCATCATGCTGTGATGGTGAGAACTATGCCCACTGAGACATGTTGCCAGCTCCCATTTCTCCTCTGTAGGTCAGGTTGTTGGATCATGAGTATGCTTGACTCCACCATCGATGAGAAAGAAACGTTATTGATCAGTTCCTTCAGATTCTGTTCTTTAGTCTGGTTTGACCTGTGTTTCCCAGAGGAAACAATGGCAAGGCCCTCTTGGTGTTGTGTATTTGCTTGTGAGCATGCTTTCGGATTGTCATTTACTCATTAGTGATGTAATATTTCACACTATTGGTAGTGTTTTAAGGACTGGGGTTCAGATACTGCAGAATTTGTGAGTGAGTGAAGAAAGAACAATGGGTCTTTAGCCACACAGGAATACCAGATTCTTTAGTTAGAGGAAAATTGGTGAATGATTGCAACTACATCTCTTAACTAAAATGTAATAAATCAAAAGCTTAGATTTGGAAGCAAGGGCGGGCACAGTGGTAGACTGACAGAAAGGCCATTCTGATTATTCTTATGGAGGAGAAGAACTTGCTTAAGAAAAGACTGTGATCAAGATGGGCTTGGTATTGAATATCCTTAGTCCTAGCGCTCGGGAGGTAGAAGCTGGAGGATCAGGAATATGGGTCATCCTCAGCTATACAGTTGAGTTTAAGGCCATCTGGACTACAAAATTCCCTGTCTCAAAAAAGACAAAAAAACTCAGAAAAAAATGAACAAACAAAAAAGAAAAGAAATGAGAAGGGAAGATTTCAATGAGGCGTCTAAGAATGCAGACAGAGAAGGGGAAAACTGACATTACACAATGGCAAGGAAAGCCTAGGATTGTTTTTGGGTTGGGGGAGGCGTGGGGGAAAGTTACCACGGGTCTGAAAGGAGGCTGGAGTTCTGGAGACCAGATGTTCCAGGAGGGTCTTGGTCCTCTGTAGACCGGATACTCCCTAAACTGCAACACACAGGTGATGATCCAGTTGCCCTTGTTTTGGGAAAAAAGGAAGCAATATTTCTGGATGATTGGCTATTGTTTCCAAGTTAAGTCTCATCAAAATCTGTGTATATTTTCCCCAGGAGATAGATTTTATATTGCTACAACATATGTAATAGATAATGCTTGCCAAATGTTCAAAACTTGGTGTAGCTTGAACTTGGAGGTCAATCTGTACAATCGACTTCAAATGAGGGAATGGAATCATCATCACAAATCATTTCTAGCTTGAGACATTTTGCAACAATGGCCAGAACACACCCAGCTGCTGCCTCTGCTTCACAGTATTTGTGTGGGTACAGGGCAGACCCTGATGCTTGCTTCCCTCAAAAACACCACGGAGTGTGGGCCATGAAACTGATCACCTCTGGAACAGCTGCTAACCCATGAGTGCTATAAGTTCAATCTTCTATGCAGAGTCAAGAACAAAGCAGGGATAAACCATTTATTGACCTATCTGTAAGTCAATCAACGGTTCACACCTGCAGTCTGGTCTGTGATTTCTAATAGTATTCTAAGATGTCTGCCTCATTGGTTATTTCAAAAAAGAAAAAAACTCAATTCATTTTCATTCCAAGGATTTTGGCAAGCTTCTGAAAAAATCTAGGCGAGACTGATAGGAAAGGAAAAAGAAGAAAAAGAAGAAGAAGAAAATAACCAGGCGTATTGCTTGTTCATGGGGGACTAAGAGAATGACTAGATTCCAAGAAGGGATACAGAGACCTCAGGGAACAAATGAATGATGGAGCCCAGCAGAGCCGAGCCATATCAGTGAGGTGTTTCTTAGCGCTACAGTTAAGGAGTTAAAGTGAACGCCACTTGGGAGTCCTGGAGATCGGTTTGGCCGACACTGTAGATGCTTTGAACAGATTTGGGAGAGGAAAACCAGAGAAACAAGCACTGGGAATTTTAACCAGAGTTAGATAGGGTTTAGGAAAACACAGAAACTGGGTGGGAACATGACTGTTTAACCTCTGATGGACGCATCCTGGAAAGTGCATGAACGGATAAAAGGTAAGAGGGAAGAAGAAGGCATCCCAGCTGAGAATGCCGCATAGGACAACAGACTTAGACAGGGTTAGTTATCTGAAGGGCTGACAGGATTATCCAAGTTTGGGAAGCTGTACTAGAATGGGTGAGAATAGTTGGGGCAGGGGATGGGCTTCAGTTACAACCGTGGGAGACTGATTATACCTACGAAGTGTAAGACTGTGGTCCAGTGATCCAAACTAGGCAGATGGAAAGGGGGGCAGAAGCCTACACAAGCAGAGGCAAGGCTGGGATCTCTGATTTTGAAATGCTTGGCCTTGTTGCACTACGGGAGACTCCAAGGGAATTGGCAACAGACAGATAAATGCCTGGGCTCGAAAAGGAAGGCCAAGGGAAAGAATGAGGGTGCTGGGAAGTCACCCACATATGAAAGAGGGGCAGCTCATTGATACTGAGGACTAGCGGGAGGCTGGGAAGACTCCTGTCTGAGGCAGTCAGGAGGAAGACGGTGGAGGAAGGCGGAGCACTGGGACCTCGTGATATCATCACTAGCGGGAAGATACTGCTTCTGGATTACAACTCAATACTCACGCTGGATGCTTTATGAAGAAGGCAAGTTTCTTTCAGTTCTGTTTTTTACAATTTATCTACTCATTTTTATTTCAGTGCTGATGATTGAACTTAGGGCCCCTGAATGCTAGCTCCATGTTCTGCTAATGTGTCCCCAGCCCTGAATCCTGGTTTTAGATTAGGCAGCCTTATTGATTCAACTTCCTGTGGACAACATCCCACTGGCGAGAGTGTAACTGAGCAAGAGTGATCACATGGTAAGATAGAAAGTCAGAGGATCTCATGAGTTGGGCTTGTGCCTCTTACTAAAAATCTGCCCTGCTAGGACCTATGTGTAATCCGGTGAGAACTATATGACCCTTCTGAGGGCAGCACCCCTCCCCCCGTGACCCAACATCCTTGTCCCAAGCCTGACCTCTCAAAGGTGTCACCAATTCTCAGGACGGCTACACTGAGGACCATGCTTCCAGCACATGAATTATTAGGGAAAAAACTTCTAAACTACAGTGGAAGATCATATATGTTTCTGTGTCCCTGGTGTGGTGGGTGGGTGTAATTCTGCCTTCTACTGACGACAAGGTGTCAGTGGCTTAGAGCTGAGGGACATAGAAAACTCAGTTTGGATGAAGCGAGCTAGCTTGCCAATCTAGAGACACCATTTGTAAAAGGAATGTTTGGTTTTGTTTTGGAGGCCAAAGTCCATTTCTCACTTATCAAAAAATTCAGTATGGAGAGATTGCTGAGTCCCAGCACCCAAGCTGTTGACATGACAGGCTCTGTCCTAAGTCACAGACACGGACTCTTCTATTTGAGCTTCTCAACAGCCTGTGACATTGTCATCAGTCTGATTTCACAGCTGAAAATGTGAGGCCCATGACTTCGATGACATGTTACCTGTTGGGAGGAGAGGGGGGTGGCAGGAGGGGTGGGAGGGAGCACTGTGATTATAATGGAAAAATGAAATTCAAATAAATAAATTTTAAAAATTGGGGGTGGTGGTGGAATGTAAGGCCCAGGAAGCCTCAGTAACATGCTCATGGTTCACATATTGGTACTGTAAACTGTGTAGCACTTGGGACACTCTAGTAACATGCTCATGGGACTCTTAAGGGTGTCATTAATTGTGTCACTCCACAAAAATCTCTTCACTGAGATGTTACCAGTTTGAGCCCAGGAGTCTATTCAACAATGGGGCTTTCAATAAAGATGCTCAACTTTCTACTGGCTTATTTTCTTCTTGTGGTGGCACTGGGAACACATGTATGCTGTCCGTACGCAGTCTGCCTGTCCCAGCCTTCCATGATCAGCCAGAACTACTGTAATGACTTTTCTCTTCAAATGCACAGGCTTTGGACAGCCCCACTGCCACAGCCCGGCTCTCTTCTGTTTGGTTGTGCATTCCTGGGCAGCTGACACTGAGGCCTGTGGGATCCAGAGTGCATCAGGTGAAATTTTATGATCACTATCTCCCGGTTTTCTGGTATAGGGTCATTGATCATGGGAACGGATGAGTTGTGATAGAAAGATGTTTGTCACTTAGAGCGTTCATTCAGAATTCATTCATTCATTCACTTCAGTCCACTGCTGTCAGTGGGGGCACTAGACCCTGTGCCAATTCTGACAAGAGAAACAGGCAAAAGTGAGACTGCCAGTCATGTTGACATTAGCTAACATCCACCCAGTGCTTACCCTGCACCCAGAATTCATGCTGTGGGATCTTGGAGCCATTCGCTTATCCCCGGCCTTAGATGAGAAGCTGATACAGAGAAGGCAGTAACTGGCCCATGGTCACACCACTTTGTAAATGGGAAAATGAAAGAGAAACTGACAAAATATAGGTTAATACATGAGAAAGAAATTTATAATAGCTTTGGAGATGAAGAAAACGGAGATTGGATAGCAATCTACAGTTAGATACATGCAGATACTGTACAAGTCATTGGAGGTGAGTGTACGTGCCTGTCCTCGCCAGCAAGGAAGACGCGACTCAGGGTAGATCTTCTTCATGCAGTTTTAATCAGGATCCTTTAAACATGTTGCTTCTGGCCCTCAGGGAGGGGGGGGGGCCCTGCACAGGCTTAAATACCCTTGAGCTAACCAACCCCAGTGAGCCACGTGGACCCT
Organism: Cricetiscus sungorus; assembly: GCA_030556225.1. Classification (NCBI taxonomy): domain Eukaryota; kingdom Metazoa; phylum Chordata; class Mammalia; order Rodentia; family Cricetidae; genus Cricetiscus; species Cricetiscus sungorus. The sequence continues at coordinate 143,994,545 of JANBXA010000651.1, forward strand.
GCAGATAGGCTACTCTAATGCGGAAGCAGACAGGCTGAACAGACTTAACCAATTAAGGGCTTGTTTATGCCAGAGAGTCTTCACCAGCGGGAAGGTGTAAGGCGGAAGCCAGCGCCACTTTAAAGGCGGCTCTCTACAGGTGAGTACAGTTTAAAACTATTTATTATCAACGTCACAAATAGCTAGACAACAAGAATTCATAGGCTGCTAAAACAACCCCATCTAACGGTAAATGATTAAGGGATAGCAATGCTGCTTCATATTGTATACATCATGCTTTACACACAGGTATTATATATCAGTTGAAAGATAAGGAGGAGCTCTGGTGTTAGCTCAGATGAGAATGCCCTTGTCTTGCTAGTATGATCGCTCAGAACCCATGTAAAAACATCTGGGTGTGGTAGCATGTAGTGAGATATTCACTTTGTCCGCATCTGTGGCACTGACCACACCCACTGAGGGGTGGAGACAAGGGCGGAAGTTACCTGGTGAACTAGGTCTGAGGAGGAGCCAGGGAGCGCTCTCTTGCTGGCAGGATGCAGACAGGAGGGCATCCTGAGACATCCTTGGGACCAGGAACCTGCTGGTGTTCATCTATGTTGTAAGTTATTTCTCCCTGAGTAAACATCTATTCGGCTTATTTGTTTCTCCTGATCTGTATTAAAGCACAATAGCAGCCCACTTTTGAAATCCCAGCAGTGTGGGTATGGAGACAGGCAGATCACTGGGACTTAATGGGAAGCTAGCATAGCCCACTATGAAAGTTCCTGGCCAATAAGAGATCCTGTCTCAAAAGACCGGTATGGAAGACCACTGCAGGAGAGCCGAGGGTGTCCTCTGGTCTCTGTACACGCAACACACACACATACAAGTTAAATAATGAAAGTGAAAAGATTTATGGAAGTATCATGGTCTTCTGTTTAGTTCTACCCAGTTTTCCAAGCACGGATATCCTTGTCCTCTTCGGCAGGTGCTTTGGTACCTGGGAACAGCCCAGGGGATAAGGAGATTTGAGCTGCCTCTTGACCTTACGTGGGGAATGGGTCCAGCCCACCACACTTTGGTGATCAGGGGGCATTAGCCTGGCAGCTCCGGAGCAGAACAACCGTTTCCTCTGAATAAACAGCATCCATTACTGCGTCTGCCCACACAGGTCACAGACAACACAGCCTGTGAGCGAGCTGGTGGTGGTTGCCCATGTATCCTTCTGGCCTGCACAAACACATCTTGCAGGCTGTTCACTGCTTTGTGTGGCCTGAAAGGTGAGGGCCCAAGCATATCCTTCTTGCAGAATCTCTCTTAATTAGTCACTTAATAGCCACTGTTCTCTTTCTCCCAACCCTGCTGCACACAAGACAGACCCTCAATTTCCTTCCTGTAAAGCAGCGATAGATTGAGTGCAGCCTCCATAGTGGGAGGGCCCTTGCTTGCCATGCCTCAGAATCCCCAGGAGGACAAGGCAGCCCCCCATTTGCACAGACTGGGCGGCAGTATATGCAGATTGATTGCCAAGCACTCATTTGCCCACTGTAGGTCTCTGAAATTGCAGATTCGGAGGTGGGGTGGCAGTATGTGGGTGGATGAGGGGTGGGTCGGTGTGCGCTGTGCTGGGTCTGACAAGTGCCCCCATTGCGTCTGCTTTTGAATGCGCTGTCCTGGACCTAATGACACCTCTCAATTAAATTGCAGTTTTGCTCTCAGTAGCTCTGCCCCATTGTCCAGGCCACTTGACCTGTCAAGCCCAGAGGAGAGGGGGTGTGGGAAAAGAATATTCCCACTCTGCTCATGGGGTGAGAAGCCTGTTTGCATTCTGAGGGGCCCTCAACTTCTCAGAGCCTGCTCAGCCTATCTCCAGACCTAATCTTATGCAAATAAAACAAGGCTTTTGAGCTCTGCTGTGTAGAGCTCTCTATCTGCACCAAGAGTCACTGTGCCCATAGTAATGGCTTGCCTTGTGAGCCACTATCAAGAGTGTGCACGCTTTTCTTTCTGAGAGACGACAGTTCCCAAGTGAAAGGACACTTCAGCGCCGATAAAACTTTCCCTTCTATTGTTTGAGTTTTCTGTTTGTTTTCTGGCAAAGCCCACTGCTGCCTGAGCATTGTGTGCAACGGAACATTTTCCATTTTTGTGTGGCGAGGCCAGCCTGGGTCTTCGGGGGGTTCTTACTAGCATTGCCTGAAGCGAATACCACAGCTCAATAGCAATTTAATATTGCAATCAGGGAGCAAACTGTGCAGTTTTGGCACATCGTGATAATTATTAACTACATCTATTAGTGTTCCGGTTCTAGTGACTAATATTTACAAAAGGTTTCCTGTGTAGGGGAGACCTTGCCCAGACACAAATGTCTGCATTATTCCTAAGTGACTGTCATGGGCCCTTTGAGTCCATGCTTGTGTTCGCTGTTCAAAGAGAACACATCAATCCTGAGAAATCAGATTGCAGAAGGCCTGGCTCACGAATAACCAATTCTCAGGGCATACAACTTTGCTGAGATTTGGAGCATTTTGTGAGTTTGGGGGAAAGTTTTCTTGGGGAAAAGCATTTAATAAGGAAGGAGAGAGATTTGAAAGGGAAGTGGGGAGGGAGAGGGTTGAGGGGAGGCAGAGGATAAAAAGGCAATCCCTTTTAAATGATATGTTTAGGCAAAGTTGCATTCACATGCAAACAGGTCTGTGTTTTCTCCTCCTGGGCTGACTGGTGCAGAGAGTGCTGGGTGGCTTCTGAGGGTGGGGTGCACCACAATGCTCCTGTGATGCCATACAGAGATTCAGTGAGGCAGTCACGAAGCCACAGGAGCAGTTTGCCATGGGCAGATGCTGTCTGTGGCCTCTGAGATCCCACCACACTTCAGATGGTGATCCCAGACACCAGTGCGGTACCCTGTCTGATACAGAATGAAGTGTTCCCCCAGAATCTTCTTCAGTGGCTCTGTGTTCAATAAATAGTGCTTACTGTAAGTGGTTCTAAGGGCGAGAAGAACAACACAGACTCATTTTTCTGAATGTTTCTCAGCCTTAAATAAAACACTCCTTCTTGTTACTGACTATGCAGCTTTGCTTTATTTGTTTTTATTATGTGGCATGCATGTGTTCATGCATACATGCTTGCTCTCTTGGGGACATGCACACACACTTGTCCTTGGTGGGCTTTTTGCTAAAGGTATGTTTGTATATATTCAGAAAGTAAAGGAATTGGTATTTTTAAAGCTTAAAGATAAAGGCTAATGGTGAAATTAAAGTAATTGAACAATATATTTGAAATGGGAGTGGGATACATGCTTGTCAATGCAACCCCCAGTAGGTGGGGGCAGGAATAATGAAAGTTCAAGGCCATCCTGGGTGACATGTCATGATTGAAGTTAGCCTGCACTACATCAGATCCCCTCCCCATTTCCCTATGTATTTCTATACATACCCACATACATGTACCCCCCCATACACGTACTACACATACACACACAGACACACACACGTACTACAAACACACTACACATATACACACACACTACACACACACACACTCACACATACTACACACACACACACAACACTCACACACTACCCCACACACACACACCCCCCCCACACACACTACACAACACACACACACACACACACCTACCCACACGTACACTACACACACACACTCACACACACACACACACTACACACACACAAACACACACACACTACACACACACTATTCCCCCCACACTACACAAACACCCACACACATACGACACACACACACAGACACACACATGTACTACAAACACACTACACATATATACACACACTACACACACACACACACTACACAAACACACACACCCACCCACATACTACACAAACACACACACACACAGACAGACACTCTACACACACACTACCCACACACACACACACACACACACACACACACTACACAAACACACCCACCCACCCACGTACTACACACACACACTACACATATACACACAACACACACACACACACACACGACACACACACACTCACACACACACTACACACACACTACACACACCAACTACACACACACACACACACACACACACACACGAGACACACGCACGTACCCCCACCTGTACTACACACACACACACACACACACACACTACACACAGACACACGTGCATGTGTACACACACAGCACACACACACACACACGAGACACACACGTGAGACACACACACACTACACACACACTACACACACACACTACACACACACACACACACACACATACACACACACACGAGACACACGCACGTACCCCCACCTGTACTACACACACACACACACAACACACTACACACAGACGCACGTGCATGTGTACACACACAGACACACACACACACGAGACACACACACACATACCCCCACACATACTACACACACACTACACACACACTACACAACGCACGCATGCATGTGCACACACACACACACACACACACACACAAGACACACACGTGAGACACACACACACACACACACACTACACACACACGTATTTGAGGTTCTGCGTGTTTCATCTCACTCAGAGAATATTGGGATGGTTTTATGTGTTCAAAGTCAAGATGAATGTTCTGTTCCTACAAGTCTAGGTCTCTGCCCTGTGAAGAGCAGATCAGTAGTAATTCTTCACCCTCCAGTTGAAATCCTCACATATGAACTGGACCTACTCTTAGCCACTGTGTCCTGGCCTCTAATCTGTCATTTCCCCCTTTCAGAAGGATGGCCCTCTAGGAAGGGCCTGGGCATCTTCCTTCTTCAGGGGCCTTCTCTAGACTCTTCCTTCTACAGCTGACCAAGGAGCCACTACAAGGCGAGGAGCCTCTGCAGGGTGGATTTGATCCCTGCTCTTGGCGAATTAGGCTGAGAGAGGACTTGATGTAAGCCATATCCTTGCTTGGCGAGCCCCCACAGCCGACTCCTTTACCTCATCCTTTACACACCCCTGCTTCTTCTCAAAAGCTGACATGCAACATTCCCTCTGTACGCTGTGTGGTTCAGATTCTTGTCTCAGGCTCTGCTCTGGGGAACCCAAGACTTTTGTCCAATGAGTTCATTTGGTCCTGAGCGTGTGCACAGGAAAGTCAGAAGATGTTTGGCTCAATGTGGTTGGCTGGGATTGATAAACTGAGTACTCCATGAAGTACCCAAATATCCATCTGTCTATTTACTCATTCACTCATTCTTCATAGTGACCAAATATGCTAGGTACTAGATTTTATGTGTTTTCAGTTTGTGCCAATCCTGCTGATTTAATTTATTTAACGCATTATGAGATACAACCAGTATAATACATAAAGATATAGCTTTATTCATCGTTAACTACTACATGGTATTAATGCATTAAATAAATATGATAAAAATTTATTTTTCATTTCTTTATTCATTAAAAGATCTGAATATTCAGTCATTGAGACAGTTCAACAGGCTGAGAAGCTCCTGTCAGCTGCCTGGCTGGTCAAAGCTTCCTCTGCACTGTTGTTTACTGCCTCTGTAACCATGGAGAGGGATCCTCATGAATCTGGAGTGTTTCATCTTTCCCAGACCAGTGCACTCGGTTTGCTCCCTGAGTCTTGTGAGTCTCTCCCCTCACTCCTAGAGAGACCTTCAATCCCAAAGGAACGGCTACACAGCAGAGGAGAGCAGTGGAAGAGGAAGGGGCAATTGTGGCCTGATGGGAGATGTGATTCTGTATATATGTTTCTCATACTGTTAATAAAGCCCTATGGCCAATAGAAAACTAGATAGGTGGGGCTAAGAGACTAGGAGGAGGAAGAGGAAGTAGTAGGTGGAGTCGAGATGTAGCCCGGGAAGAAGCAGGAAGCCTGCCGCGCGGCTCCCAGATAAGACGACCACGTGGAAATACTTAGATAAGTAGAAATGGGTTAATAATTAAGACAGAGCTAGCCCATAAACAGTAATGGTAACTGGCCGACAGGATTATATCAAATATAGAGTCTGAGTGTTATTTGGGGCACACGTGGTTGCAGGACAATGGCGGAAGAACCAGCGGCAGCCGGCGGGGAAACCTGCTGTAACAGTGGCCACCTTTCATGGTTGTCTCTTGGGGCTTGGAGATGGTTCAGTGCTTAAGAGCACTGGCTGCTCTTGCAGAGGACCCAGGTTTGATTCTCAGCACCCACAAGGTGGTTCACAACCATCTATAACTCCAATTTCAGGGAATCTGACTCGGTCTTCTGACCTCTGTGGGCACCAGGCACACACATGCTGGCAAAATGTTCACATATTAAAAAACAAAAATCAGGTTTCCCTATGTGTGTCCCTCTTAGGGTCCCCTTTTTTACCTAGCTTCTTTGGGGTTGTGGATTATAGCCTAGTTATTCTTTGCTTTACATCTAATATCCACTTGTGAGTGAGTAAATACTGTGTTCGTCTTTCTGTGTCTGGGCTATCTCATGGAGCCCCAGGAAGGAATAAAATAGTTAAGATCTCCTGAGTAAACTGGGAGGGGGAGTAAAAGGCAGGGGATGGGGGATGGGAACATGAGGGATAAAGAAGACAGAGCTGGGGGAGGGAGGAGAGAGAGAGAGCAATGAAGAGACATCTTAATAGAGGGAGCCATTATGGAGTTCGAGATGAACCTGGTGTTAGAGAAATTCTCAGGAACCCACAAGGATGACCCAGATAAGACTCCTAGCAATAGTGGGGAGGATGCCTGACTGGGCCTTCCCCTGTAATCAGATTAGTGACTACCCTAATTGTCATCATAGAACCTATATCCAGTAACTGGTGGAAGCAGATGCAGTGACCCACAGCCAAGCACTGGGCTGATCCCTTGGAGCTTAGTTGAAGACAGGGAGGAGGGATCATATGAACAGGGGGGGGCAACAGCATGGTGAGGAAACCCACAGAGACAGCTGACCTGAGCTAGTGGGAGCTCAGGGACTACCGACTGACAGCTGGGGAATCTGCATGGCACCAAACTAGACCCTCTGAATGTGGTGACAGTTATGTGGCTTGACCGGGGGTGGGGGTGGGGCTGGCAATGGCACCAGGACCTATCCTGGGTACTTGAACTGGCCATTCCTTGTGGTGGGATACCCTCCTCAGCCATGATACAGTGAGGGAGGTGTGGAGCTTGGTCCTGCCTCAACTTGGTATGCCAGACTTTGTTGACTCCCCACCGGAAGGCTTTAGCCCCTCTGAGGTGAGGGGGGGTGAGGGAGGTGAGGGGAGTGAGAAGCAGGGAAGGTAGGGAGGTGAGAGGAGGGAAGGGAGGGGGAACTGGGATTGGTATGTAAAATGAAAAATAGTTTTTTTTTTAAGTAAAAAATTTAGGGTTGTCACTTGTATATATTTATAAATATGAGCACTTAAAAATATTGGTGGTTGATGGACAGGTATTTATAATATTTCCCACACAGTAAATAACTTTGCAGAACCCTCTAACATACATTATACTTCTTTCTAACTTAAAAAAAAATAAAATTTGTTAGTTGTTTCTTGAAGGAGCATATGATGGACTCGAGTCCTTTGGCTAGGTCTCCTCAAAATGAAATAACAATTTACATAAATATAAAAGATAACAGGACTGGCAAAGTCAAAAATATTAAGACAGTAGGGAATAAAAAAAGATATTCTTTTAAATGTTTCATTAGTTCAAAAATAAAGAGCCACTCAGAAAATTTTACTTTGCAACTGATAGTGAAATATTCTCGAATAATCTCAAAGCGTAAATAAAATTTAGGTCATGGCGAAAAGACTGGAGTGGATGTGTATAGATCAATATAAAAAAAATACCATAGCACGAGCAGTTACAGCAGAGGATGCATCGGTTTCTTTTCTTTGGAGACAGGGTGTATTAATTACTTTTTTCATTGATCTGTTAAAATACTCAATAAAAGTAGCCTAAGGCAGGTGGGGTTTATCTTGGCTGGCTGTTTAGGGGCATCGTCTCCCATAGGGGGCAGGTGTGGTAGCGGAAGCAGGAAGCAGGAGGGCTGGTCACAGCACACCAGCAGTAGTAACGGACTAGGATGCTTCTTATGGCATGCTGCTGCCTTCATTTACAACGAGTCTTCTCTTTTCATTTCTCTGCAAATGCTCTCAAAGACATGCCCCGAGGCGCGTCTCCTAGGTGGTTTCGGGTCCCTGGTGGCTGCTATTGATCAGGATTGGCCATCATATGGGGTGTCACAATGCAGTGCAGGTGGCTTCAAGTTCACGATCTTTCCGCCTCAGCTTCCCTGAGTGCTAGGGTTTTGAGTGTATGCCTCTTCTTAAAGTCATGCCCCAGGTATGTTGGACAGCGCCCCGGTATTGTCCCTGTGCTCTGTGCGTGGTTGCTCAGTTGTCCAGTCTCCTTTCCTGCTGTGTTGTTTCCTTAGCAATCCACCGTGCTCAGGCAGTCAGTAGAGGAGAAAAGGGCCTTGAACAGAGCTCTATATTCAGGCTGGAAAGTGGTGAGCAAGATGCCTTCCATCATGGGATTGGCCAAAATCCACTCATAAGACTCAGACTGAACTGCAAGGGATGCTGGGAAATGCAGTTTGCCAGTGTGGCTGCCAAGCAGAGAAGGGAGGGATTTGGATGCCTGGTGCTCTCTCTGCCGGAGATACGAAAGCAGGAGAGAGTAAAACAGCAGCGTTTCTACGTTATTTATTTAATATTTTTCCAGTGTCTTTCCCATGCCCCTCGCCCCAGGGGAAGGTAATCTCCATTATAAACTGTTGCCTGAGGTAAGGCCAGGTTATAATGGGAGGCTAGAAGGCCAAAGGGACACAGAGTTCAGACACTTGTAGAAACCTAATATGCTGGAGTCCACAGGGCCTGATGGCTTGTCCTGTAGGATACTGACTGAATCTTCAACTCTCATCCTGGGACTATTAGCTAGTGTTTTCCCAAACCACAGAGAATTGGAAAGGCCCAGGGTAACACCAGGGTGAGGGAGGTGCCCATTTTTTGAGAGAAAACCAGGATGGCTCTGGCAAGTTCAGACCTGTGAGCTCAACACAGATACCTGGGAATATCTTGGAGCAAATCATTAATTAACCTGATAACACCCAAACGGATATACTTTTTATTTTTTGGTTTCTCCAGACAAGATTTCTCTGTGTAGGATGTAAATTTTAATCTGTGTCCAGTGAAGTTTATGAACAAATGATAGTGGCAAATCAATTTAATACCCCCCCTCCCATGACTGTTAGAGGCTGTGCAGGTCAGTGGTAAGGACCAATGTGATCTATCTTGACTTTATTGAAGATTTGGATATTTCAAGCAATGACTTGGTTTGGATATGGTGGTAGGGGCTGGGGTCTGCACCCCAAAGGGTGTTATCAATGGCCGCACATCAGCCAGAGGGAGGACCCTTCCCACACTGCTGCTGTGAGAACCCAAGTGTGATATTGGGGAGAAAGTGCCTAACAGATCGACCATGCAGTGCCATATAAAGGATGGAGGTCTGCACCTATGCGAGGAAAGGTATTATTAGCTGCGAGGAAATATGTCATTTGAGAAAATATTCGCAGAGGTGGAGCTGCTTAGTCAAGAGAAGAAAGAATAACAAAGGACTTCACAAGTCTACCAATTTAGCACACTTTTAACAAGAGGGACAATCATTTCTTCTCTCTGTTTGTGTGAAGGAAGAACGTCGGCTCCAATGATACAGGATGACTTCCAGTTAGATTTGAGGAAGAACTTACCTTTTCCCCCCAGATGTTGTACTTGTTCGGCGTTGGACTTCCAAGTTCACTGCAACCCCCTCGAGGAAGGATTTCTTCAGATCTCTAAGAGCAAGAAGAAAATTTGCCATACAGTGTATGAACAAGTGTTAACATTCAAGGGTATAAAACTAATTCAGAACTTGCAGAGGGGATCATCACTCTGAAAGATCTCAGAAAATAGGAGTGACTGGACTGACCAGATGGCTCGGTAGTTGAAAGAGATTGTTGCAAAACCTGTAGACTTGGATTTGGTCCTAGAAACCTAATCTCTACACACACGCCATAGCAAACAGGAGGCTGGTCCCCAAATGAATAAATAAATACATAAGTATTTTTAAAAAAATTAAAGATGATTTTTATCAACACTGATCTTGTGATTATTTATTATAAATATATTCTTTATGCATATGAAGTATGGGTATTTAATGATGTATTTTCACTATAATATATAGTCTTAGCTTTGATCAGTAACACTCATGGGTAGGACTATGAATGAGGGTGGTTATAGGTGAGGGAGGAGAGGAGATAAAACATACTGCTTTCAGGTTCCTCCCCTCCCACCTAAAGAAAGAACCCTTACACAGAGCAAAGGCAACAAAGGGGGCGCTGACTTCCATCTCTGCTAAAACTTAGTCAATGTTTCACATCTCAGCTATTTGTTGCTACTCTTGGTTTCTGGAACCTGTGATCCAGACCATAAAAGCCAAGTCTGCAGCTTAGAATTGAGATATGTTCTTTGTGAATTCGCTGTAGGCCTCGCAGCGTGGGCTGGGCTAAGCAGGCCCCTCTGCTCATTGCTGTGGGGCTTTTCCTGGCAGGATCAGCTGGGATTCTAGACCATTCCACTTCTCATTGAAGCATTCTGTTTATAGATTATTGAATATTTAGGGTACTTCCTTTATGTAGCAAGCAGCATTTAATGCTTAAATGCAGCCACAAGTTTTACTCATGAGGATTCTCAAACTATGCCAATGGGAGTATTGTTATGGGCAGTCAGTCCGGATGGATGCTTTGAAGTGTTCCTGGTTGTGGGCAGCAACATCTTTCTCCAGTTTTCTGGCAAGGAACTCGGGCTGAATGTACACTAAGCCATATATCAAAATTGGGAATTAAAAACCTCTCGGGGAGTGGTGGTCAGTGAACGTTCTGTAGCCAAAAATGCATTTCCTGGGTCTGTGGGCATAGCCATTGGTTAACACAAACTCCCATAGGATTCTGGGAGAGTGTCAAGTGATGAGAGGTATGTGTCCAGTCAAGATGGATGGTACAGTGGTATCGGTGCTGGGGAGATCTGCTCCTAAGGCTTCGAACATGGGAGTGAGCTGAGGCACTAATCACTTAGAGGCCCCTTGTGTGGTACAGAATGCCAGCCAACACACAGAAGAGGAGGCAAGTCCTAAGAGAATGGATTCTGGAAAAAGGTTTGGCAGTCACAAGCAAGTTTTGTGTATGTAAACTTACTTTATTTTTCTAAGATAATTTGATTAGATTTATAATCAGAAGATCAAAGCCAGTGGTTAAAAATTGTGGACTTCCTCAACCATCATCACTCAGGGAACCTAGAGGATCAGACATCAAAACCCAGGATAAATGATGGCACAGAATACACAGAATTGTGTTTCAAGTCTAGGAGAGACCGAGGTCAGCCTTCCTGATTTCCAGCTCCTTCCAAGTGTTTAGTCTTCAGGTATTCCCCGCCCCCACCTTCCCATCTAATAACGTGCAATGACTTCCAAATATGCACCCCCTTTCCTTACTTGCTCATTTCCCCTCGCTCTCTTCTTTTAAGCTAGAATAATTGCACCTGGAGTAATGTTTACACTTTTATCTTCACTCTGAAGATGGGGAAATGGTGGCTGAGAGCTTTGGCAATGCCCCTGCCTGTGGAAGGGTAAGTGGCAAGTGTGTCTGGGATTTATTTTCATCCTTAGATGCCTGGATTATATAATATTCAGAGCAATGTCCTCTGGAAAGTGTCTCTCCTGGAGGCTTCTGGCTCTCTCAGTGCATTTAAACCATGCTTCTCTTCTTAAAAAATGATTTTAAAATCCCCTTTCAATCAGTAAGTATTCCCAAAGAAATTCCATTTCCATTCAAATAAAGTAGGGCTAGGAACTTAAGGGTGGGTGTGCTAGGAGGTCTGGGTACTTGAAGGTAGCAGGGGAAATACATTTTCAGGCAACAGGAGAGATGAATGGGGACTTCATATCCTATTGGTGAATATAAAATGTGTTACTGCAATATATTCCTCCAAGCTAATGTCTCCATTCACAGCCAGAGCTGTTTCTGAAGGGATTTGGCTCCCTCCCACCTCTGGCTACCACTGTTGACTTTTGCATAACAACAATAGCAGTAACACCAGTGGCAGCATTTAAGTCCCTATTCTCAGGGCTTTACACGCTTTTATTTTTAGTGTGTGTGTGTTCATGTAAGTGTGAGGGTACATGTGTGTGCAAGTGTATGGAGGACAGTCTCAGGTGTTCCTCAAATATCATCTACTTGTTTGAGACTGGGTCACTTCCACTAGCCTGGGGCTCATCAAGTAGACTAGGCTGTCTGACCAGGGAGCCCCAGAGATCTGGCTCTCTCCAAGGCTGGCATCACAAATGATTGTCACTGTAGCAGGGATCACAAATGATTGTCCTCATGGCTGGGATCTCAAGTGATTGTCACCATGGCTGGGATCTCAAGTGGTTGTCACCATGGCTGGGATCACAAGTCACCATGGTTGGGATCACAAATGATTGTCACCATGGCTGGCTTTTTTACCTGGGTTCTCAGGATCAGACTCAGGTCCTCACAGTTGTGGGGCAAACACCTTATTGAATTTGATTCCCCCCAGTTCTTTACAACTCTTAAATTAAAAAATATTTTGTGTTTTGTTATCCTCAAAGAGCTATAGTTTTTCACTATGCAATCTGCTTTTTATGTTTTAAGTCACTTAGTGTAATTCACTTAAAGTCACAATAACATTAGGTATGGGGTAGATAATACCCTCAATTTCAGGGATGCATTGAGTGAGGCACACGAAAGCTGAGTCATCTCTTTAAGGTTACATAGGGGCTGAGAGACAGACTCACACCCGGCTGCTGGCTCTGGGCTCTTCTCTGTAGGTTGCATGGTGCCTTCTGGGTAGTGTGGAAGTCTCCTTACTCCTCTCTCTTCTCATCTAAGGCATGCTTCCTACAGAGACCTCTGCTACAGCTTTTGCTTACAACACTCCATCCTTCTTGTGCAAATAACTGTAAGACCAAGTGTCAACTCCCCCCTTGCCTCTAGGGTCTCCTTGTCTCATTCTCTTTCTGAGATACCACTTTCAGGATGCCTTTTCTCTCAATAACATTTATAAATGGTTTCTGGGTTAGTCCAGCTTACATTGTTGTAACAACATTTCCAAAGCTAAGTGTTTACTAATAAGAGAGATTCATTTGGCTCGTGCTGGTGGCCTGAAGTTGAGGGGCTGTGTCTGGTAATGGCCTTTCTAGTAGACTTCTGAGGTATGTAGACCATCACATGGGACACAGGAGTATGCATGTTCCTTTAGATTTCATTTTCCTATCTTATAAAACCAACAGTATTCAACCCCGAGACTTCTTTTTGGTCATCTTATGTAATACCGATCACTTTCCAAAGGCTCCATATTTATTTATTTTTAAAATGGCATTTATTGTTCCATAAATCACGAGACCCAAAAAGGGAAGCGAATAGACAAGCAAATCTCTAAAAACAATGAGATAAATTCACTTCTTTCCAAATAAGAGACTGGTAGAGAAAGCATGTGATCACATCAAAGCAAAGGGAAGGGTGGAGGGGAACGTGCCCCTCCTAAAGGCCGGCAGAGCTACAGCACTGCAAGCCCAAGACGAAAATATTGAGACAGAGTTTAGAGTTTGTGACAAATAATTAACCCCCATTATGACTAAAATGCAAGACGTTAGAGCCTTCTTCATTGGCTGAAGCAGCCCTTCCTACCCGCCTGAACAAGGTCAGATAGACATCACAGCCAGCAGCTGAGCAAACGGGCAGAGATGCTACATAATTAAAAAAATGGGAAAAAAAAGCTTCTTAAAACTCAGACCTGCCACAGGCCTCCCAAGAAGTTTGCTGCCGAATCCTGGAGAGATGGTGATGAGGGAGTAATGGCCGTGGAGGAAGGGAAAGCCGAAGATCCCCTTTGAGAGTGGTGTGCGAGCATGTGACCCCGTAGAGGCACGCCTGTCACAGAGCAGCAGCAATGGTGCGGAACACCTTAACAGCCCCAACCAATCACCAGAGGGTACAGCCATGATTGTACTGAAAATCAGCATATGGTACATTTTAGTGTCCTGTGACCTCCAGTGTTTCCATGGGTACTTTCGTCTCATTCAAACACCAAGTGAGAAGCTATCGACAATAATACTTTGTTTCCCCCGTTGCATCACCTAGTTCTAATGTCTGGGGAAGGGCTTTAAACATGTTTAAGAACAGAGCCAGGCACAAAACAAGTGGGTACACTCCTGGAGTCTGGCTGCTTGGGAGGCTGGAGACGAGGGGCAGGTGAGAAGGAAACCACCTGAGTTTAAAATCCAGGGGGTTTCACAAGGAGAAACCTGGGGACTTAATTGCTAAAAATGGAATCAAAAGCCAAACACCCAAGTCTTTGTACCTATTAGGGTTTACGCTGATCACACACCTAGGTACTGCTGCTAGTTTGCTCAGTCTTCTCTGCTTGGCTCTTCCCTGGTCCGGCATGCTCGCCTCTGAGAAGGTGCTCAGCCCCTTACCTGACCAATGCTGCCGCATCAGCACAGCTCCCCGTGCACAGCACACCCTGTCTCCTCCCTGGGTCAGCATAAGGCTCAGGCAACAAAAGCCAAACCGGCACAGCAAGGTAAATGCCCACGGTTGAGTTTTTTACATTCATTTCAAACCGCATACAGTGTAAAAAGCCAGCAGAGACTCCTTCTGGGAACTCTGTCTGCTGGTCCCTGCTAGGGAAGTGGGCACAGTGCCCTGCCCCGCCCCCCATGGCCTGGAGCTGGTTGCTTGTGCTCTTGCTCTCACCAGGGTGCTGGGCTGTGGCAGTGACAATGAGGTGACTTGTCTCTCCTACAGCTCCTTAGGAGGGTCACCTTGCATTTTCAATAGGAAACATTTCAGTAAAATCCAATACCAAGACTTCTTGGATTCAGTCTTCACACACTTTTAAGCACGACTTTGTTTGGTACTGGATAGAATTCAGTCTGTATTAGGTATCATTTTAAAATTATGCGAATACCATTATTATTTTCAGCACTCACTATGGAGAATAAAAAGCAACTCTAGTCTTGGAAGTTCTGAACCATCTGGTTACTGGCAAGAATGTGGATACCAGTGGAAGGCCCCATATTTAAACACCAAAACTGGCTTGGGTTTCCACATTTTTAATATATCACACCAGGGTGAAATAACAACACACGATCCCTTGAGGGACACTTTCAGATGGTCCAGAAGATAGCTGTTACCTTTCTACACTGACAGACTCACAGACTCTTCATATCCAGCAATCGGCATTCCATGGTTCCTCCAGCAAGTTCAAGGGTGTAATGACACTGCTGTCTCCATTCTAGCTTGGATCTTAGCTTTGCCTGCCCAGAAAAACTGTCCTCCTCACCATCATCTGAAAGCTTTATGTTCTTCAAGCCTACCTTGAGGACTCAAGCTCTCTTTGAACTCTTCTACCCACCAGCCTCTTCAGTTATCAAAGATGTGGAATATCTTTCTTAAAGTTCTTGATCACTGAAACTCAGTCACTGCTAAGAAAGGGAACGCTTACCTATGGAAAACTCGTATCTTGGATGCATTTTCTCACTAGGAAAAACAGCAGAAATCAAAGTGATAACATATTGAAGATTCAGTGATTAGGTGTTAGTTCAAATGACTTCAGGTTTTAAGAGATTAGCCTGTGGCAGTCTTTTTCCTGCCTTCCACTCCCAACACTCAACCCCAAAGAAACCTGTCTTGTCAGTTTTAGGTTGTACTGAGATAAACAAGGGTGCCCAGGGATAGATTCCAACTACACTTATGTCTCAAGTAAAACCATGTGTGACTATCAATCAGTTGTTTTTCTGTTGCTGTATTGAAATATGGTTACTGAAAGCAACTTATGGAAGGAAGGATTTGTTTTGGCTTACGGTTCAAGAAGGGGAGTCCATAATAACCAAGGATGCCTGGCAGCAGGTGGCTGGAGCAGGGAGCTGGGGTTGATCTCATTTCCAGTGCACATCTGAAGCAATCAGTGAACTGGAAATGGGAACAAGGCTATAAACTCTCAAATCCCATCCCTAGTGAACCTCCTGAAAGCTCTACAACCTCCCCGCACAGCACTGGTAACTAAGTGCTTAAATGCACGAACCTCTGAGGGGTGGTTCTCATTCAAACCACCACAGTAACTCAATAAAGGAAAAAAAAACCCCTGAAAGTTATGAAGTGCATGGAAGCACACTCAATGGCTGTTCAGGAAAACCACTGTGAAATTAAACACTAAAAAGATGGCCAAAGCAGACAGCAAAGGGGCCCGCAGTTCCATATCCACAGGAATAGGAATCAAGATCTGCTGCTGTAAGTTTGTAAACCATCTCCATACCCACACAAACAAAAGTGATGGATATCTAGATGGAGATGCCCGAAACAGTTCTTACCATAGAGAAAATAATGCGGAGTTAAGAAGACAGATCCACAAAAGAGGCTGGTGACTCAGAATGTCCTAAAGAAAGCATGAAATGGAAAAGACCACAGAAATGATCAGCCTCACTTGATGACATCATTGATTCTGGGGTGAGGGTGAGAAAGCTTGATGGGGATGGAATGGAAGTCTCTGGAAAATGGCCAAAGCTCTGTTAGCCTCTGATGCTCACTATCTGAATGCAGCTCTTGTCACCAAAGAGGCAGTATTGTAACTGGAAGGTTTAGGAGTACCAGAAGAGATGGAAAAATGTCTAATATTCTTTTTTGGTTATCACTGGTATAGACCAGGCATACAATCCAAACAAAAAACACAACTGAAAACTTCAACAACAGACTAAATTAAGTAAAAGAATTCCTGAACTCAGGAGCAAGTCTTTTAAAAATAACTAAGAAAATGAGAGGAGGAGGAGGAGGAGAAGAAGACAACTATAAGACTTATGGAATACCCTCAAGCAAATGGATGTACAAATTACAGAAGCTTTAGAAGGGAAAAAAGGGTCATTAAAACCAGTGAAGTGGAAAGATAATTGAAAATTCCCTAAATCTTTGAAAGATTTGGATAGCCAGAAATAGGAGACCCCAGAGTTGACCAGAAAAGGTCTCACAGCAGCATGCCATAGATTAATGATCCAGAGCTTAAGACAAAGAATGAATCCTAGAAACAGTAAGCGAAATGTGCTAAACCATACTTAAGAGAATTTCTATTAAAATAATTGATTTCTCATCTGGCTCTAGGGAAATATCTATAGATCTACAAGGATGACTCCAACTAACAATCTAAGCAGTAGTGGAGAGGCTACCTTAAATGCCCTTCCCTTCAATAATGAGATTGATGACTACCTTATATGCCATCCTAGAGCCTTCATCTAGTACCTGATGGAAGCAGAAGCAGACACCCACAGCTAAACACTGAGTTGAACTCTTGGAGTCCAGTTGCAGACAGGGAGGAGTGATGAGCAAAGGGGTCAAGACCAGGCTGAAGAAATCCACAGAAACTGCTGACCTGAACAAGGTGGAGCTCATGAACTCTAGTCTCATAGCTGGGAAACCAGCATAGGACTGACCCAAGTTCCCTAAATGTAGTGTTAGTTGGGAGGATTGGGCAGTCTATGGTGCCTCTGGTAGTGGATCAGTATTTATCCCTAGTATATGAATGGACTTTGGGAGCTCATTCCACATTGAGGGATACTCCTTCAGCCTAGACACATGGGACAGGGCCTAGGCCCTGCTACAAATGATGTGACAGACTTTGAAGACTCCCCATGGAAGACCTCACCCTCCTTGGGGAGCAGAAAGAGGATGGGATGGGGATTGGTGGGGGGAACAAAGGAGGACAGGAGGGTGCGGAAACTGGAATTAATATGTAAAACAAGCTTGTTTCAAATTTAAATTGTGTGTGTGTGTGTGTGTGTGTGTGTGTGTGTGTGTGTGTGTGCACGTGCACGTGTGCGGGTGCAGAAAATACCATAAGAAGGAAAAGAAGTCAAGAAGATGTCACATATGATATAACCATAGCATTCTGTTTTGTAAGTCCAGAGGAGAGAGGTACACAGAACCAGAAAGGCCATTGGAGGCCATCTAGCATGGGGATAAGGTTGGAAGCTAAGCACTGGGTCTCTTTCTAGGTGATAAAATGCCTACAATTGATGCACAATATTGCAAATATGCTGAAAGCTATTAAATCTCATGCTTCAAATGCATAAATTGTAAGATATGCAAGTGGTATATAAATAAACCCAACTGAAAGTTATTTAAAAAAAAAAGATTTCTTGATAGAGAGAGACATTACAAGCCAGGGAAGAATGGATGATATATTCAAAGTCCTAACAGAACAGCAATAATGGCCCTCCTCCCAAAGAAAAAGCAACCCACTGTAAATCAAAGACAGTTTGTCCATCAAAATGTTCCTCTATTGTCTAAAAATAAACAAAACCTTAACAACAAAGAAAATGGAGGGAGAACAAATCACCCCCAAATCAAAGAAAAGACATTAATAAGGGAGGGCTACATACAATAGCAGGGACAGCATTACCAAACAGAAACACTTTAAAGTGAAAAGCCCACTAAAAGTGCAGCTACACAGAAGAGGAAAAGAAACCAAACCCCATAAATGCAAAAACTTTTAATTACAAAAGTTCACAAAAGAGGAAACCAGGAAAATTAAAACAATGGCAGGAGTAACTCTATAAATCAACGATTACCTTAAATGTAAATGGATTAAATTCCACCCTTAAAAAGATTTGGACTTGCTAAATGGATTAAAAATATAGTTATCAATGATATGCTGTCTACAAGAAACTCTTCACTAGTAATGACATGCACATTGAAAGTAAATGAGTGAGAAACAAATCCTACATGGTAGGAAACAAAAACTGAGCAGGAATGTACATGGGAAAAAAGTAGGCTTTAAGTAAAAAGTGTAAAAAGGAGACAAAGAAGCTCAAAAAACGACTAAAGGATTTGTTCCACAAATAGATAAAATGGCTATAATTTTCAGTATGCTAGACACTGGGACACTAAATTATATGAAGCAAATATTATATCTAAAGAGATATCCAATATAATAATACTTGGGGACTTCAACACTTCATTTCCTTCATTGAGCAAATCATTCTGCCAAAAATATGAACACGCAAACACTGGGGTTAAACTGTACTACATACCAATGGGGCTAACAAACTTTAGCAGAGCATTTTACCTAGCAGCCAGAGATGATACACTCCTCTTAATACAGGGGACCTTCTCTAGGTTAGGCTTATTTGGACCTAAAACCAAATCAAAAGTCAAAAATAAATCAAAGCCAAATCATTATATTTTATCTGATTATAATGAAATTAAACTAGAAATAAATAAAAACCTTAGAAATTGTACAAATACTCAGAAATTAAGGAACTTGAGCAGTCCTTAGTCATTAAGGAAATCAAAAGGGAAATGTGTTGAGATAAGGGATAAGGGGTGTCTTAGTTTTTTTTTGTTTTTTTTTGTTTTTTTGATGTGAAGAGACACAATGACCACAGTGACTCTTAAAAGGAAAACATTTAATTGGGGGCTGGCTTACAGTTCAGAGGTTTATTGTCATCATGGCGGGAAGCATGGTGACATGCAGACATACGTGGTGCTGGAGAGGTAGCTGCCTGAACATCTTGCACAGGCAAACAGGAAGTGATCTCAAACACTGGGTGTAGCTTAAGCATATATGAAACCTCAAAGCTGGCCTCCACAGTGACATACTTCCTCTAACAAATAACGCCACACCTCCTAATAGTGCCACTCCCTTTGGGGACCAATTTCTTTGAAATCACCACAAGGGGAAATGGAGATTGTACTAACCAAGACCTACAGGATTCTTCCAAATCAGAAGAGAATTCAAGCAATTTATAATCTATGCCAAACACAAGTTTTCAAACAAATAACCCAAAATTAGTGGAAGAAAACAATACCAAAATTAAGAGCAGAAGTAAATGAAACAGATATAAAAAAGTTAATAAAATGTTAACTAAGTGAAGAATTAATATTTAAGGGTAAGCAAAATCAGTAACTCTTTAGCTAGGCCAAGGGAATAAAGAGAAAGTCTGTCTTAGTTAGGGTTTACTATTGCTGTGAAGAAACACCATAACCATGGCAATTCATATAAAAAAAAAACATTTAATTGAGGTGGCTCATTTACAGTTCAGAGGTTCAGTCCATTATTGTAATGATGGGGAACATAGCAGTGTGCAGGAAGATGTGGTGCTGGCTACATCTTGACCAGAAGGCAGCAGGAAGTCAACTGACTGTCAAACTGAGGGAGGCATGATATAAAGAGACATTAAGACCCAACCCCACAGTGACACACTTCCTCCAACAAGGCCATATCTTCTAATAGTACCACTCCCTTTTAGGGTCATTTTTTTTTTTCAAACTACCAAGAAGACTAAATAAAATCAGAAGTGAAAAAGGAGGCATTGCAACCTGCATCACAGAAATACAAATGTCTTTATGGACCAACTATAGATCAGTAAATAA
This sequence comes from Cricetiscus sungorus, assembly GCA_030556225.1. NCBI lineage: Eukaryota > Metazoa > Chordata > Mammalia > Rodentia > Cricetidae > Cricetiscus > Cricetiscus sungorus. Next base: position 144,014,979 of record JANBXA010000651.1, read on the forward strand.
AACTAGAAGAAACAAATGGATTTCCAGACCATTACAATCAACCAAAATTAGGTCACAACATCAGAAAATTTAAGTAGACTAATAATGAGTAATGAAGTTGCCTTAGTAATAAAAATTCCCTTAACATTAAAGAACGATCTCTGAAAATGAAGACGTAGGGACAAGTAGTTCTCTCCTGTCTCCATGAAATGGGTAGAAAACTTTCAGTTGATGACATGAAGAGGACAGCAATTGGAAAGGCAAGAGGTGGGTGCAATGTACAACAAAATGGAAGAGATTCGACAGGACATGGACATACTGAACTCTACATCTGGAAGGGAAGTAATAGGCTGTAACTTTGAGCCAAACAAAAACAGTATGCAAGGGGGACAGCCCACCTCCCCACCCCTCTGGATTCACAAACCAAAGAGAAAACAAACTCACCAGAAGCAAAAACAGTAAATTCAAAATGACAGACAACAGACCGACAAGCTCCATGAGGCAGATGCTGAGCAGTCAGAGTGGCTACTGACCTGGTCTCCACGTATCCCACTGGGACAGGAAGAACCTAAACCCAAGAGAAATGCTGCCCTCAACCACTTGGCTGAGCAGTGTAGAAAATGCTGGCATAATAACTATGTTTTCAAACTCCAGATTAACCTCCTAACCCACAAAAAGTATGCAATTCACAAGCGAAGGCTGTGAGAGCTGACCTGAACTCAGTGGGGCAGCAAACTCCAGCCTGGGCAAGGTGAAAACTCCCACCAGCCATACACTTGTAAGTGGGGGTGGGGCCTCGGAATTCGAAATCCATGCAGGAAGAGCAGGACCACCCAGCGCTCTTGGAAAACATCACTGGCCAAATTTAAGTTCTTTAAAATCCATGCCAAAGCTTGGAAAACTCCTAAGGGAGGAAGGACTCTTGCTGATTCCAGTGTGGGAAGTCAGCTCCAGAAGTGACCTTTTGATTTCCATAGAGACACTGTGCATTAACTAATCTGGCCACATAGGTTTGAGCTGAAGGGATGGCCCATGGCCACTTCACCAGCTGAGTTGAATATGAGGTTATCTCCAGGAAGGAGAGATGTTCTCTGACAGTGTAAGCAAGGAAGGAATTTTAACTAATACAATACTTGTGAATTTTCATTCTTGCATGAATATTTGATTAATTTACTTTTATATTTACTGGGTGATATGATTGTTCTGCCAGTTTCTGTATCTATTCTAATGTGTTTTCTTGTGTCACGTATTTTCAGTCCAACTTTTTCTCATACATACTTCATTTTCTTCTCCTTCTGTCTCCCTGTCCCTTTATTTTCATGCTTAATTGTAATTTTCAATAGCTTTAACAATATTTAAGCTCTGTATTTGCTATAGCTACCACTCCTACTCTATATTTATTTTCTCTATTATTTCTCTAGTGTTTTATCCTAATCCCTAATTTCACCCATCCTTCCTCCTAGATCCATTCCCTCCTCTTGTAACTATTATCCCAGCATATGCCATCCTATTGTTCCTTTATTCCCCAAAAGGAATTGGAGTTGATGGGGATTTTGGTTTTAACTATCGCTATATCTTATCAGAGAGGCTGTCCATCAGTTGGAGGTCCTTCTGCAGTAAGCACTCTACTCCAAAGGGTAAACTGGAAGAAATTCAAGGCAAAGTCTTATTATAAGTATGCTCAAGGAAATCAAGGGAAATGAATGAACTCCTTAGAGGCAGAAATCTTGGAGGCTGAGTTCCGACTGTGATGTTTCCATACTTTGATCTTTTACAGAGACACAGGTGGGTTCCTCCGGAGGTTGTTCTTCCTCTGATTGGAAAACATGTCTCAAGGCTTGAGGTCCACCACAGTTTGAGCATAGACTTTAGTGCATGAAGGGGAATAGTGCCTAGCAAACTGATTTGCTGATGATATCCCAGTTAACCTTCCCACAATGACCACAGTGTCTAGGGAACCCTTGTTTAGAATCAGGGTCTATTCGCATGTCCATTGTAAGAAGCACAGTTCAGCCAGGTGGTGCGCTGTTAATCCCAGCACTTGGGAGGCAGAGGCAGTAGAATCTCTGTTAGTTCAAGGCCAGCCTGGTCTACAAAGCGAGTTTCAGGAGCGCCAGAACCATTTACACACTGTCTCTTCCTGCCCCGCAAAACACACAGTTCAATCCACTTTTGTATCTGAAGTCATGTGTGAACAGATGCAACAGCCGCCTACAAAAAAAGGAGTTCAAATTCCTACAACCAGCCAAGTTACAGATGATCACTTAACAGCTCCGGAGGGAACGCAGATTCATAAACATACTTAGGAAAGAGCAGCGAAGCTAATGCCTATGGAAGAAGTTGTTGTAAACAGACACAGACAAGTTTAGAGGGCAAGGGTGCTAAGGAGTAACTAACCTGATTGCAAGATTTTGGACTGTATGCTACTGTAAGGTACAGATTTACCTGCACTGAAGCTGCCAAGGAGGCCCAGTGTAAGTCTGGATGGGTGTTTGACAGTAGCTGGATGAGTACATATGGAAAGTGCCAAGATCATGGACAGAAGAGGAAGTTTCGAGGTGAGCCCCATGGCCTGAGGGATCCCTGAGGCTCATTCATTGCTGTCTGCCCTTAGCTTTTGGGAAGTATGTCTATGGAATCCATCATGAGTTTCTGGAAATGGCCTATGTGCCATATGAATCATTTTATTTATTTTTGATCAAGTTTTCTTCAAACATAGAGATCTGAGACAAATTTATTTGTTTTCATTTGTAAGTATTAGATCCCTCAAGTGTGGTTTAGTTCATTATACACTCACTGAGCAGCTCAGTTACTGTTCAGCATAGATGGCAGTCTGGGCTGTGCTCTTAGTCTACACAAGATGAATGAGAGCAGCATTCTCCTAAGATGTGTGCTGACTCAGAAGAAAAGGGCACAGCTGCTTAAATAAATGCACCAGAATATTATGGGTGGTGACAGGTATGAGATGGCTAGTGTCAACCAATGAGAGGAGGGAAAGGGAGAAAGATGGGCTTCTGGGATGTGGAGCTGGACAAGGAAAAGGTCAAAGAAAGTTGTTGACTTGAGTATTATAAAAGGTACTTAACAGGTAAGGAGTGCTTATGCAGGGCCAATGGAAGAAGGGTTTCCAGGAGAGAGAATGAGAGAGAGAGAGAGAGAGAGAGAGAGAGAGAGAGAGAGAGAGAGAGAGAGAGAGAGAGAGAGAGAATGACAGAGAAACACAGAAAAACAGAGACAGAGAAAGACACACACACATACACACACACACACACACACAGAGAGAGAGAGAGAGAGAGAGAGAGAGAGAGAGAGAATGACAGAGAAACACAGAAAAACAGAGACAGAGAAAGACACACACACAAACACACACAGAGAGAGAGAGAGAGAGAAAGAGAGAGAGAGGGAGAGAAAAACAGAAAGACCCACACATACACACACAGAGAGAGAGAGAAAGAGAGAGAGAGAGAGAGAGAGAGAGAGAGAAGAGAGAGAGAGAGAGAGAGAGAGAGAGAGAGAGAGAGAGAGAGAGAACATAAGCCAGCAGGTGCATCTGACTTAGCCCTGTGCACTCACTGAGATTCATATTGCTGGAAAAGAGGGCCGCGTGGATATTGGTGGCAGTGTCTCCTGTGCCCTCCGCAAGGCTGTATTTGCTATTTATACAATGGAAGGCTTTCTTGTTTGATTTGCCACATTGTTGACTGTTCCAGGATCAAACTCAAGATGCCCCACTGTATTTATTTGGAGCATCTCTTTCCTCTTCTTCAGTCTCCGGCAATTCTTCACCCTTCCCTGGTCCATGACTTTGTCATTTTCCATTTGGGTTCAACCCAGAAACTTACAGAATATCCTTTGATTTGGACTCCTTTGACACTGTTTTGTGATAACCAACCAGAATTATAGATGTTTGGGGATTATAGCAGTTTTGATTTTTTTTTTTTGTTGCTGCTGTGATAAAATAACTGACCAAAGCAACTTAAGGGAAAAAGGAATTCATTTGGCTCACAGTTTGAGAGTCCCTCATGGTGGCGAAGGCATGGTGATGAGCAAGGCTTGAACTGGGCCAGCATGCATGAGAGGAAGCAGTAGTCAGGAAGCAAGATGATGCCTCTGTCTCTCCTCCTCCCTGCCTTCCCTTTCTTCCTCCTCCCTCCCTTCCCCCTCCCTCCACTCCCCTCTCCCTCCCTCCCTTCCCCCTCCCTCCCTTCCCCTCTCCCTCCCTTTTTCCTCCTTCCCTTCCCCTTCCCTCCCTTCCCTCTCCCTCCCTCCCCCTTCTCTCCCTTCCCCTCTCCCTCCCTTCCCCCTCCCTCCCTTCCCCCTCCCTCCCTTTCTCCTCCCTCCCTTCCCCCTCCCTCCCTTCCCCTCTCCCTCCCTTCCCCTCTCCTTCCCTTTCTCCTCCCTCCCTTCCCCTCTCCTCCCTCCTCCCCTCCCTCCCTCTCCTCCCTCTCTCCTCCCTCCCTCCCCCCTCCCTCCCTCCCTCCCTTCCCTCCCTCCCTTCCTCCTCCTTTTTCATCCCTCCACCTTGTCCAGAAAACATGAATGACTGGTGTGGTGATATATTATTCATGATTTATTAAAGCTTGCCTGAGGATTCAGAAAGCAAAGTTAGCCACAAGCCAGGCACACACCGTTATTACCAGAAGCCAGAAGGTAGGGGGGGATGGTACATACCTTTTTTAAGTCCTAGGACTCGGGATTAAAAGGTAGACTGACCTCTGTGAGTTCAAGGCTACACAGATGTACACAAGATTGATCCAATCGTAAAGAGAAACAGCTCACACAAAGATGACCTCAGCACCTGGGATCACACACCTTTAACCCCAGGGTGAGGTAGGTATATAAGACAGGAGCAAAGTCTCAATGTCAGGCATTCATTCTCCAGCCACGTTGAGAACAGGAATGCCCAGCCCTGTTAGAGGTAAGAGCGCTCTGGTAGCTTGGCTGCTTTGCTTCCCTGATCTTCAGGTTGAACCCCAATATCTGTTTCTGGATCTTTTATTAATTCATGCTGCAGTGAGGAGCATAAGGAGGATGTTAGGAAGCAGAGGGGGAGAGAGAGAGAGAGAGAGAGAGAGAGAGAGAGAGAGAGAGAGAGAGAGAGAGAGAGAGAGAGAGAGAGTGAGATTGGCTTTCCTGCTTTTCTCTTTTCATCCTGTCTGGTATCTCATCACATGGGATGGTTCCACCCACATCCAGGGTAGGTCTTCTCACCTCATCCAAGCCTCTCTGGAAATGCACCCAATGGTATGCTGGGAAGTGTGTGCCTCCAAGTCAGCCAACTTGACAGTGGAAACTAAAGAGTCACAGGAGGTGGCATGCTCTTTCTATTGCGTTAGGGAAGCCTGTGACTGTTGCGCGCCTACCTAGGCCGGCAAGGAAACACGCAACCACGACTCTTCTTCAAGCAGTTTATTCAGGATCATTGAACATCAGCTTCCTCTGCTTCTCCCATCAGCTTCTGTTTCTTCCATCAGCTTACTCTGTTTCTCCCATCAGCTTACTCTGCTTCTCCCATCAGCTTACTCTGCTTCTCTCATCAGTTTAAGCTGTTTCTCCCATTAGCTTACTCCTCTCCCAGCCCCAGCAAGCCCTTAAATGTGCTCACAGCCCAGTCAGCTCCTGCCACCTGGTGATTTCGGATAGGCCACAGAAGGAGGAAGCGCACCAGATCCATCAAGCACTTCCAAATAAGGCTTGTTTACAGCTAAGCGTGAACTACCTGGCATCCAGCCAGGCGCCATCTTGGGGCTGTGGCTTCCCACATGTGACTAGCATTTGTTTTGCTGTGTTAACTTTGGCTACTTGGTCAGGGTTGAACCTGACACATTTCTCCATGTAGCTTCGTTACTTTCCCCTCTCAATATTCCATTCTTCAGAAGCAAGTTATCAGGTTCACACTCCAAGGCAGGAGAATTAAGCTCTACTTCCCAGAGGGGAATATCAAAGATCTGTTGGACACGTGTCAAAGCCTCCACAGCTATTATTTAATGCAGTTATAGATAAGATAACTTGAGTAAATACAAATATCCTTTTTTTCCTTTTAACATTTCATCTTTGAGTTTTAATATTCATCAGTAGGACTTGCCTGTAGGAGTCACTATGACAGCGCTTTGATGGTGATATCCTTGTTTCTCTTTCCTATTAAATTTCGTATCAGGAACTGTTCTGTAAGGCAAAGTTTTCCCTTCTCCTCCACTTATTTACTTACCCAGTTGCTTGTTTTTATAGCAGTGTAGAATCACAGTTGTTGATTGTGTATCCCTCGAGTTATAGCAATATTCATGTTCTCAAATTGCTTGTCCTGTGTTGCGAGAACATACGCCTGCCATTGTGTGCACACGTCTTTGTGTGTTTTGAGCACTTCCTTAATTTTTTTTACATTCCAAGATGATCTTGACCCATGTGATATTACCCTGCTGGCCTCAGCTCTGGAATGAGCTGTTTTTCTAGAAAGCCTTGGGCTATTTATTGAAGAATGATACTTAAGATTTAATATCCGGGTAGTGGTGGACTTACAGCTGCCATGCCATTATCTCTAAGATTTTTAGTAGCAAGCAGAACAATGCAACTGTAATTAGACATGATTGATTGTCTTGGCAAGGACTGAGGAGGTGCTGATGTTGGCCGTGGCAGCATTGACAGAAAGGTAGGTGAGGGATTTTAGCGGATTCATCTATTCCAAGCCCTACTGAATTATTTATGGGCAATGTCCTTTGGACGCTATGCACACCACTGGACAGGGCATCCAACCTTTCTCCATCTTAGTTTTCTCACTATATGAAGTCAACAACACCCATCGAGGAATCAGATTAAGCAAGTATGAAAGTCCATGTTGACTTCCCAGTATGAGGAACCTAATTTTAACATCCTTCAGCTCTTTCTAGTCCTTTGTGACAGCGAAGCGCCAAAAGCCTTAAAGGAGCATGGCACGTCTGTGAGAGCACACAGAGAAGACCTAAAAACCAGCTAAGGAACGAACATGCAGTCAGCCCCAGTGGAAGCCAGGAGTCTGCAGGCCAGGAGGAGGGGCCAGAGTCACAGGGAACGTTTTCTGGGCAGGCAAGGGTGAGATGTGAAGGCTGGCAGGAGGGTGGAGAGCCTTGGCCCATCGAGGTCTACAGTGTTAGTCCCCGAAGTTCCCCTGGGTCAGGATCTTGCCCTGGGTGTGGCTGTTTGAAGTTTGGAACTGGGAAAGACTGGCGAGGAGGCTTGGGTGTGCAGCCCATTTTAACCCGACACAGTCTGGCTCCAGAAGTTCCGCGAAGAAGCGAAGAACAAACATCTAAAGACACTGAGGGAGGTGACAGTGAGAGCGTTTTTCTGTCTCCCTTTCTTTCCTTTTTCCTTTTCTCTCTCCCTTCCTCCCTCCCTCCCTCCTCCCTTCCTCTCTCCCTCTCTCCCTCCCTCCCTCCTCCCTTCCACTCTCCCTCCCTCCCTCCTCCCTTCCTCTCTCCCTCTCTCCCTCCCTCCCTCCTCCCTTCCTCTCTCCCTCTCTCTCTCCCTCCCTCCCTCCTCCCTTCCTCTCTCCCTCCCTTCCTCCCCCTCCCCCTTCCTCTTTCCCTCTCTCCCTTCCTTCCTCTCTCTGCCTGCCTCCCTCCCTCCCTCCCTCTCTCCCTTCCTTCCTCTCTGCCTGCCTGCCTGCCTCCCTCCCTCCCTCCCTCCCTCCCTCTCTCTCCCTTCCTTCCTCTCTCTACCTCCCTGCCTGCCTCCCTCTCTCCCTCCCTCCCTCCCCTCCCTCCCTCCCTCCCTCCCCCTCCCTCTCTCCCTCTCTCTCTCCCTCCCTCCCTTTTTCTTTGTGTGCTTTACATCAATGGAGAAAAAGAAAACAAAATACAATAAAACAAGATGCCATTTTGGATACTCCAGGAAGAGGTAGATGTTGGGTGATAATGTGGATCGGATCTGGAATGTTCTGTAAATGCTCATGTATTGAAGCCTTGGTCCTCAGCAGGTGGTGCTGTTGAAGTGGTGGGGTTAGGAAGTGGGGCACAGATGGAGGAAGCAGGGCACTGAGGCGCGTGTCGCTGAAGGAGATATTTGGTTCCTAGAGCCTTCCTCTCCTTTTGCTTCCTGGCCACCATGAGGTGAGCTGCTTTGTTTCTCCATGGTGTTTTGTCTCACCATAGTCCAGAAACAATGGAGGCAAATAACCACGGATCAAAATCATGACCCAAAGCACGTTTTCCCTCCTTTAGGTCGATTTCCGGGGTTATTTGGTTACAGCCACGGAACGCTGGGGACACAAACAGCCTTGGTGCTCTGTCCTACTGCGTTGGCTCCAGGCATTTCTGTGGGACGGGCTCACTGGGCCATGCTTCTCTGGCCATACTTTTTCTCTCTCCAGGACAGAGCATCGTCCTTCAGATCCTCCCCTCCATGGCTCAGTCCCTGAGGGGCTCACTTCCCCACTCTTGTTCCTTCACTCCAGAGTGGCAGCTGAGAGGGTGAGGAGGAGCAGAAAGGGGAGATCCTAGCATTGAATTTCTCTCCTTAAGAGAAAATAGGCAACACAATCGCCTCTCTCCAGGGTTTGCTCTAACAACTCTGTGGGTGAATTAGGCTAACAGATATTTCTGTCTTCTTAGTTTAGTGTGTGCCCTTCCCAGAGGAGGAAGGGGGGAGGAAAATTTATTGTTTTTCAAGAATAATATATTAGTTAATCATTATAGGTGGTCGTGTCCACTATTAAAAAATAAGTTAAATTTGTCATTTGTAAACAACAGAATGCATTTCTCATAGTTCTGAAAGCTGAGAAGTTCAGGACCAAGGGCAAGATTTGTGTCTGGAGGGCCATTGTTTTCTGTGCCCCCTTTCATACTGGTGTAATCTTTCTTCTGGTCTTGTTCAGGCAGTCATGTTGAGACTTCATGGATGCAGTCTCCCTGTCATTTCTAGGAGACACAACCTCACAGCGCATGTCCTGTTCCTCTGGCTGTTGTAATCTTTCTGCCCTCTCTTCATGTTCCTAAGCCTGAGTTGCAGGAGTTACGTCATAGAGGGATTGGTTGGGGCTGGGAACCAAATGATCACATTATTCTCTGCATTTTGATCAGTTCTGGCTTTGTATCATTCTCTTTACCTGTTGCAAAGACAAGTTTCTTTGATGAGTCTTGAGAGATATAGTTCTCTGTGGATATAAGGATAAATACTTAGAATGCAATTAGGAACTATGCCAGTTCAGTAAAGTGATGGTTGTAGGCTTTCCTCCAAGATCTCACTAGCCCAGGTGGTTGGCTAGGTTTCTAGTACCTGTCATGATTTCTGCCTTGTTGAATAGGCCTTAAATCCAATTGGAGGGCTATTGGTTACCACCATGATTGCAGTAGTAGGGTTATTGTGCTACGCTGGTTGTTATTGTGGTTTGTAGGTGTCATAGTTGGGTAGGACTACTGTTGCTTCCTTCTCTTAGAAGTTTGAATGCACCAAATACCATTCCTGTTATCTTTTTTCCTTCTTTCTCTGAGTCTATATAGCAACAACCAGTTGACATTTTGGTCATTCAGAGGATATTCCAGATTGTATATTTACCACAAATCAGCAAGGGTTTTCAATATGTACAATGTACAAAAATTAATATTACAAACTTATTGATATATTACAAACCAACCAAAACTTATTTTTCTTTACAACATTTAATATCATAGATTTATTCATAGAATAGATTAGGGTCAGCTGGAAGGTTCTTTCTCAAGGTGACATGTGATTGTGGACTGAAGCAAGTGGAGTGAGATGGGAGCCATTGGGAAAACTCTGGAAAGCATGCCCACATGTGTCCTCATGTTCATGTGAATCATGTATGTGGAGTCAAGCATAGGAGAGTGAGATGAGAGCCATTGAAAACTGACCTGAGCAGAATGCCTACCTGTGTCCTCATGTTTGTGTTAGGCATGTCAGCTCAGAGGGCCTGACCAGCTGGGTTTTTTTTTTCTCTCTTCCCACACCTTGATTCTTCCTTCCTTCCTTCTTCTTTCTTTCTTTCTTTCTTTCTTTCTTTCTTTCTTTCTTTCTTTCTTCCTTCCTTCCTCCCTCCCTTCCTTCCTCCCTCCCTCCCTCCCTCCCTCCCTCCCTCCCTTCCTCCCTTCCTTCCTTCCTTCCTCTTTCTTTTTTTCAAATGATTTATTTTATTTTTTCAATTATGTGTATGCATGCATGTCTATGTGGGCATATGTGCACTCGAGTGCAGGTGCCTGACACATCAGGCCCCTGGAGCCAGAGTTAAGGCTTGTTGTAAGCTGCCTACTGTGGGTGCTTAGAACTGGATTTGGGTCCTAAGCAAGAGGAGCACTGATGGGAGATGTTATTCTGTAAATATGTTTCTCATACTGGTTAATTAATAAAGCCCCATTGGCCAACAGGAAACTAGATAGGAGACAAGGAGGAAAGAGGAAGTTGGAAGGAGGAGTCAAGATGTAGAGCCTAGAGGAATCAAGATGCCGGGGCCGCCGCTCTCCGGTAAGATGAGCCACGTGGAAATTCTTAGATAAGTAGAAATGGGTTAATAATTAAGACAGAGCTAGCCCATAAACAATAATGGTAACTGGCCAACAGGATTGTATCAAATACAGAGTCTCTGAGTGTTATTTGGGGCCAGCGCACCAGACCAGTGGCGGGCAGGCTGGCGGCACCTGCCTGTAACACAGCACATTCCTCCACTACTGCGTCATCTCCTCATCCTCCTTCCTTTCTGTGTTACAGGCCTCTCCTGTTCTCACAGTAGAGTTGGCTGTTCCACAGAGGCTGGCCTCTCCCAGAGCAAAATCTGCAAAGTGCTTGTGACATGAGTTTGGGAGTCATACCCAGTAAGTAACCTCTCCTGCATTCTCTTGGTCACAGTTTCTCTGTGAAATGGGGCTGCATAAGGTCACGAACACCAAATGATGTCATTTGCTGGAGTGAGACTGTCTTTGGAGGATAATAACCTTACAACAAAATCCCACCTACAAAATTCATGTACTTCTACAGCAAAATACAGGCACACCTCTCCACAAACTCCCTTCTCATCAAAGGCTGTCTCCTTGTGACAGCAGGGTTGGGGTTCTGGTTAGCTGTTGCTGAATAAGAAAGTACCTCAAAACTTAATATGGTAGTCTATCATTGTGTTACCATGGGGTTTGCCTGGGTTCTGCCAGGCAGTTCTTCTGCTCCTTGTAATACTGGTTCAGGCTATAGTTATCCTGGCGCTTGGCATGAATGGAAAGTTAAAAATAGTTTACGCTGAGGCTGGCAGTTGATAATCGAAGCCCAGGTCTTTACCATAGATTAAGAAGCACCTATAGTCCTTCCCCTCTCCCTGGACAATTCAGTGTTGGTTTAGACTCTATTTCTGCTAGTTAGAATGAGGCAAATCCAGTTGATGGACATGTGATATTTCCATCTCAGTAACAACATATTACAATCAGTGGTGGTGGCTCCAGGGCACCCAGAAACTTCGATGATGCCATGTAGCTCCTCTGCTCATTCAAAACTCACCAGCTCCTTTAGTAACTACTGCTGGCAAATGTCTTTTCTTACTCTGATTCACTCATAATCCTTCATCCATGGTAAATAAGATGCCCTAGGGTGGAAGCTGTGTTTTCATAAAGAAAACGTATTAATGATCAGCCACTAAGCCATGCGACGGCCATGGTTGCCAGAGTTCCCTAAACCCACCCAACACCTCTGTACCATGCATGCTCTTTTGCAACAAGCTTAGCATTAATCCAGGGGGCACTCCTTGCCAAGGATGGTGGGGACCTGAAAGTGGACCTGGAAAAGTCCCTGACTGTGTTTCGGAAACTCCCACTGGCTTCGAAAGGTGCCGACTGCACTAGAGGAGGTCAGAGAAGAGAGGTGACACCCAGTCCCATGTGCTGTCTTTGGTTCTCTGACCCCTGTACAACTTGGGACATTTCACTCTAACTTGCTGGCCTGGAAAAATGGGAGAAGCATATCTTCTTTAGGTGTCTAACTGGGAAGCCAAGAGAATCAGCACCAAGCTATCTGAAGTTTTAGAGCTCTATTTTTATGGTGCCCACACATGCATGGGATGTGGAGGCAGATGCAGTGACTTGGGCCTGTGTGCATGCGTGAGTGACTGCCACACTTCAAATGACGCCTAAGGGGTGATAAAAGGGAGGCCTGCTGGGACCACCACGTCCTTTTGCTTGTGCAAGGACTGGGCCCCTGCCTCACACTGGGCGGCTGTCAGTGAGTTCTCCGTAGCCTTGCAGCACTGCTGCCTTTAACTCATATTTGCATGTGTTGTGAGACCAACCCGGCAGCTGAATGACTGCCCAGGAGTGGAGCTTGTGAGGATGTGGAGAAATGAAATCACTGCTTAATGAGAATCGGTGAGATGAAGTCCACAGATGGACCATTCGGAGGGTTTGTCTGAACCACAGTATTCCATTCATTTTATAGTACACCTTACTGCGGGCTCAAATTGCATTCTTGGAAAATTTAGCCCAGCATGACTAGATTTCCTTAGAATAGCATCACTAATGTAATGTGCTCAACAAGCCTGTCGCATAAAAGGTTACCATGTAATTTTTACCATTACAAGTTTTCAGGGCTTGGAGATCTCTTCCCTCAGAACCATGCAAGGTGATATTTCCTGTGCACACAGCTGTCCCAGAGTGAGTTCTTGAGGCTGTGGTTGCCGGTATCACACCGGGGGTTACCATTTAGGTTGTGTGTTTTTTTTTTAAAGGAAAATTATTTTTATAAATCAGTTTTTTGAAAATAGAAACACATACTTGTGTTACTTGTGGCATTTTTATAGAGTACTTAATCTTTGATGTTTTCTGTCCCTCCCTCCTTTTAATTTGTGCAGGATATTGGAAAGTACAGGGCTCAGAGTTAAGAGTCTGAATCCCAACTCTTCAATACTTGCTGCGATCATAGGCAAGTTACACACTCGCTTTTTAGTTAATTTATTTCTTTACTCAAAACTGAAAGTGATGTTACAATATGTAAGTTATTCACACCTGTGCCACACACATGTTTTTTTTTTTTAAAGCAATAACTGTTTATTTGAAACTGGGTCGCACTAACAGCCTGGGCAGATTTGGGACTCACTCAGCTCCTCACTCTTCTGCCCCAGCCTCCCAAATGTTTGAAGTATGTATGTGTGCGAGCATGCTTGGCTCACACAATAAGTTTAAATAGAATTGAAAGGACCTGAGAAGAGGTTGGTTCAAAACAGAAAACATATACCTCTTCAGTTCTAAATATTCAATAATAAACTGTAGCAATTACTGCTGTCAATAAGAATATTTAAAAAATATTCTTTAAAAAAAAATAAGGTTTTTGACCTTAACTGTGTCTGGATCTTTCTTCACCGATCTCACCTGACTTTGGTTCATCTGTGTCCATACGTCAACTTTTCTCAGAAGATCACTTTGCATTGCTAATTCCAGGACCGCAAGTTCCTATGCACTGTGGGAAATTAATGCATGGCTTCAACATACATATCTGAAAAGGCTCCTGTGTTTGTACGTGTATTCACAGATTTTTTTTTTTAACAATGAAAAGTAGCTTGTCATTAGCAGTTCATTTCGTGAGGTGACTAGATAGGAACACAAGAACACAGCTAACAACGTCTGATAATGCGGTGTCTGCCAAGGCAGAGCCTCCCAGCCGCTTGAAGGCTTTCATGGCTGTCCAATGTTACACGGTACAGGGTACCAGGTGACAAAATAGCTGGCCACAACATGCATGTATTATTGGAAAAAAAAATGGTGAGTGTCTTGAAAGGAAAAAGACGAAGCCTTCTAGAATTTCTAATCACAGAGAGTTTAGACTGATGGAATCTGCTGCCATGTTTCCTCCAAAAAGTGTAGAATTTTATATTGGACTAAAAAAAAAAAAAAATTGGCCGAGGGAGGGAGGGCTTCTCAGGATGAATCTTTTCCAGGATCCCTCTTGCTTTGTTTTTGCCTGGGGCATTATTTTTTGTTTGCCAAGACCAGCTGCTTCCTCGCTGGCCAGGCTTCCATTTAGCGGCCCAGGGCTGCCTCTCTGATGTGGGGGAATTTGCCGCTCTGAGCTTGGACAGGGCAGCTGCGTGTCCCCAGGCTGGGCGAAGGGGGGTGGTGAGCTGCCTCGAGGCCGGGACGGAAGCATCCTCTCAGCAGCTCTTTCACGAGCATCCCTTCTCGAGTCTCCAACCAATGTGACCCCTTGCCAACCTTGCCTGAATTTCTCGGCTCTGTTGCCTCTGGGACCCAGGCCCGGAGACAAAGGGGCTGGCTCAGCGTTAGATGCCAGCCTGCTATTTCCTTCCACATGGTCTCTGGGAACAGTTACTAATCATATCAGACCCTGAGATGATTTAAGCCTTTCCTATCTGCTAGGCATGAGATCTGTTGCTGGCACACAGACAAATCCCAAACTACCTCCACAGGATAACATACACAATTTTAAATTTTAGCGTAAAATGTGTCATTAATCAACCATCAACAAGTACTCATCCATTTATTGCATGCTGTGCTCGGCAATGTGCAGGGGACAGAGAAGAAAGCTTGGCCTACTCACAAAACCTGGCCCAGAGCATTGTGGGTAATTCTGTTCCTCCATCACACCTGAAGGGACTCCTTAATCATGACTTTTTGTCCTGGCTGAATTGTGTCTTGAGAAATTCCATCCGCCAAAACTCTGGTTCATAGTACTGAATAAAGGTGAGATTTTGTTTAGATATTGGGTGTTGCCTGTGACACTATTTGAGAGGTATGTCATTCGACAATAGGGTTGCCTTTGCTATGATTTGGCTATAGTTTCTCCCTCAAGGGTTCATGACTGGAAGCCTGGTCCCCAGTGCAGCAATGTTGAGGTGACAACATCTAGTGGGAGGTCTTTAAGCCACTGGGGGTATTGCTACTGTTGGGGACATTGTTACTAGAAAGAACTAACCCTGCTCTTATGGAAGGATTATTATGAGCAGGGGACTGGTACTCTCTTCAGACTGGCTTTCTGTCTCACCACATGACTGGCCTCTTGCTTATAGCCCTACTGTGATTCTACCCACCATGTGATACACACAAGGCTGCCCTCATAAGAGCTAGTGTTATGCTGTTTGGGCTTTTAAGCTTCAAGGATATGAACTAAATGAACCTCCTTTCTTTATAAAACACTCAACCTCTGGTGTTTTGTTATAGTAATGAAAGTGGACTAATTCGGTATAACTGCAAGTTTCATAAAGTGGAAATTTGGATGGGGAAAGAGAGAGAGGAGACAGAAGAAGAAGAAGAAGAAGAAGGAGAAGGAGAAGGAGAAGGAGAAGGAGAAGGAGAAGGAGAAGGAGAAGGAGAGAAGAAAGAGATAGAGTAGGCAAAGGCCATGTGAATACTGGAACCCTCAATGACCCAAGATGGTCATGGACCAGCTCTGTGATGCATCACATCCTTAGGCAAGAGAACAGTGCTCCTTACTCCTGGTCAAGATTTCAGGACTCCTGAACTGGGAAGAATTTTTCTATCCTTGAAGCCACTCCTGTTGTAGAACTCTGCTCTGACAACCCTAGCAGACAAACACAACAGTGAGGCACATGTCCATCCATTTATACTGGGGAAAACTAGACTCACTATTGACTCAAGTATACATCTCCAGTAGACACTTCATTTTGCTGGCATGTGGCCCAGATGTCACCACTAATGAACACCTTCAAGACTGCATTACTTGGGGTGAAGAGTCCTGTCCCATCTGCCCCAGAACTCTGTCTTAGTTCTCATGGGTTTGTTCTTGTGTATCACGGTCTTGGCATTGTGTCCCACAGTCTTGCCTACTTTGCTCAAGGATTGTTTTTTAAATATATCTATTTTCTACATCAGAACTTCTGCTTGACACTCAGTAGATTCTAGAAAGCTCTTTTTTTTTTCCCAAAAGAAAGAAATAATAACTTAAATTCTCACTTGGGAAACAACTTTTGAGAGGTTTCAGAACTGCATTACTGGGAATTCCTGCTTCCGTCTCTGCCTCTTCTTTTCCATTCTACCTCTTATCTCTTTTGCTCTTTTTGAGCTGGAAGAAAGTACTTGGTTTTCTTTGTGGACCTGGCACTGGGGGCCCTCTCTCGTGGCCACCTGTGGATGAGGTAGCTTTGTTTCCTCCCATTCTTGAGGTATCTCTGAGTGGTGGAAGAAAGGAGGTCAGCCTGGGCCTTTCTTTTCCATGTCTCCTGGGAGGAAAGGAAGTGGGCCTGTAAACAAGGCTGAGCTGAAGAGTCAAGACTCCAAGGATTAGGGTCCAGGGGAGAAGAGAGCTTTCGTGGACCAGCATCTCAGGAGGGGTTTGAGGCTCAACAACAAAGGCCAGGGTTAGTGGGTGGCCACTGTTAAATAGTTCTCAGTAAGAAAGATGTACTTTGCAAAGACACACACACACTTTGAAATCACAGTGGAGCCCGAAAGGGGCTCACAACATCATTTGGTCACAGGGTGACAACGTGGCTGTGGTTGTGCTCACTCACCAGTGAGCACAGTGTAGAGCCTGGACTGGTGTGATGGGCAGTGAGTGGGTAAGGAGCATCAGGGAAACAGGGAAGTGTCTCAGTCATACACTTGTTGGTAACGGGCTCAACAGTGGGAAATAGAGTTGGGAGTGACATAATGGTTGATGATATATTTGGCATTTTGTTTATTTGTGTTATTTATCTCACCTGCTTCCCAGAAGGGCTTGAGGGAGGTTGACCAGTGAAGGATGATTTGAGAATGATGCTGAATCTTCAGACATGAGTGATGGGGAAATAGGGTGGAGGTCCCTATCTCAGGTGGGAAGGGCTGGGAGGAGACAATCCTGAGCAGGCAGTGATGTGTTTGGTTTCAGATTTGTTCCTCTTGAGGTGATGGAGGGACATTCAAGTAGGAGAAACTACTAGCTGATTGCAAACACATTATTTAGAGAATTCTATCTTTTGTAAGCAGGGTGCCTAAAAAATAAATCTGTGTGATTAGCACATGAACGGATTTGAAAACGGTGAAGCAGGAGACAATGACTTCTCAGTGAAATATCTGTGTTGCAAATGAAGTGTAATTTTGATGATCACTAAAGTGTACTGGAGCTTGGAGCAGGCTCCATTTGCAAAGTGATTGCCATTCAAGCAAAGGCCCAAGTTCAATCCCTAGGACTCCTGTAAAGAGTCTAGTATGAGGGCTCACAGTGAGCCCTGGGGATTTAGACAAGATGGTCCCTGGAAACTACTGGCTAGTCAACTCAACCTAACTTGTGAGCCCTAGATCCCAGTTAGAGATCCTCTCCTCAAAAACCAAGACAGGGGCTGGGGAGATTGTTCAGTGGGTAAGGCATTTGTGACACAGATGTAAGGCCCAAACTCAGCACACAATACATGTCAGGCAGGCATGGTGGGCTACCTGTAATTTCAGCACACAGGAGGTGAGGGTAGGAGATTCCCAAAGCAAGTTGGGTAGCCAGACTAGCAGAATTAGTGATGTCTTGGCTCAGTAAGAGACCTTGCCCCCCAAAATAATGTGAGAAATGATGAGAGGAGAGAGAGGATTCTTATCTTTAGCTTCCATGTACACACTTATGTGTACATACAAACAAGTCCATGTACATAAAAACACACGTGGGCATGCGCACAGCGCACACGCATGCACACATGCGCGCGCGCACACACACGCACGCACACACACACACACACACACACACACAAATCAAGGTGAATGGCTCTTGAGATACAGCTACACACACACACACACACACACACACACACTCACACACACGCGCGTGCGTGCACGCGCAAATATGCACACACCCGCACACAAACACCTCTCCCCCAAATGCATACAACCAATTTTCCACACTTGTGTCCACCCAGGCTCGTGAAATTTGAGCAAACTGTTAAAAGTTTGCTTTCGTGGGTCCTGGGAGAACCTTTGGTGTCCCGTCTCTGTGCTGAGCACCACTCCAGTCCAGTTCAGTGGCAAGTGTTTCTGCGCATCCTCCTGTGATGTCTCCCCTGTTTGTGTCTTGGGTAGTAGAAATGCATGCTGGCAAGACTCACCCTTCTGCGAGCTGTGACAGATTGCTACACCACAGGGCCCATTCAGGCAACTCTTCTTCTGCCTGCCTTCATTCTGAGAGCAGCTTTTAGTGTCCTCCTTGGAAAAGCACATGAAATGATGTGTGGTACCCAGGGCCAGGGCGCAGCAAATGAGCACCAAGTTAGGACTTAGAAGAAAAATAAAGGGGTTATAGCCACAAGAAGTGCTCTGAGGTTGCTGATGTGTAAAAACGTCTAATTGGAGGTATGGTCTCCTTGAAGACTGAGCAGAGAAAAGGCTTCCATGTACGAATTCCCTCTAGCATGAGTTCTTTCATGGAGTCCAAGACAAGACTTTATTTGTATTTTATCTATGTTTTTGAATTTAGAATGTGCCCAAAATGCAACAATATTTAAAATTTTCTATCTTCCCTCTTCTTTCTGGTTGTCTTTTAAAAAAGACTTTTTTTTTTATTTATGTGTACATGTAAATGTCTATGTGAATAAGTACAGGTGACAACAGATGCCAGAAGGAGGTGTTGGATCCCTTGGGACTGAAGTTTAAAGGAAAGCCTGCTGACATGGGTGTGGGGAACAGAACCTGGGTCCTTTGGAGGAACAGGAAATGCTCTTGACAGCTGAGGGCTGAGCTGCCTCTCTAGCTCCCCAGCTATCTTGTTGACAAGATACCACTTTGGCCCATGCTGGTCTGGAATTCACTCTGTAGCCCATGCTCATCCCAAATCCACAGTGATCCTGCTATGTCAGCCCCCGAGTTCTGAGACTGAAGGTGTGCACTGCCATTCTCAGCTGCTTTTTTTAACCTAAGGCTTTATAAGCTTATATGCATTCTTAAAAATATTCCCAAGTAAAACATTCAAGCATAAAATATAGGCTCACTAATAAAGGCTGCCATCTTCCACCTTGAATTTGGCACCTTGCTCTGTCAGCAACTGGTTCATCGTTTGGTATGAGAGTTTTGTACCCTGTCTGTATATTTAATATATGCCTGCAATGTGATACTCAGACGTCACACGATTGATTGATTGATTACTGTGTAGAGTCCATTTCTCCAGGAGGGATCTACACTTTGAAGAGGAAGTGTCCTGCACAAGGCTCAGGTCTCAAACACAGCAATGCTCTGTGGCAGTCATAGGGGCTTTGACTCAAACAGTGCACTAATCCATGTCAGAATCATAATACAGGGACATTACTAGAGAGTGCGGATTAAGGATAGGAAGCAGGTCACTGGGGGTGTGTCTATGAAGGACATATACTGGTCCAGGTCCCTTCTTCATTTTTCTACTTCCTGGCTGATGTTAGTGAAGCAATTTTCCCCACATACCCTTCTGTCTTAATGTTTCAGCCTTGCCTCCAGCCCAGTATGATGGAGCCAGAGGATCATGGACCTAAACCCAAATAAAGTTTCCCTCTTTTTCTTTCCCAAAGACATAGACTCGCTATGTAGGCCACTCTGCGCTGGGATTCACGACTCTACTAAACATCCCAAGAGCTGGTGGCATGTGATAAAAATCGACAACACAGAAGGTTTCTATCATACTCTAATCTAAATGAGCAGCTTTCTATATACTTCATGCTTATCAGCATTTTTGGTTACATCATAGTATCGTTTATTTTCATGGCTGAGAAATCCATGCCCCCATCCCCACAACCTGTGCAAACATCTCTTTTATAGCTAAATAGATTGAATACGATGCGATTATCTTGAGTTTTGGGGAGAGTCCTGGGTCATTCTCACAGATCTAACCTAACAATTCAAATCCTTAGAAGTAGAGTCTTCTCTGTAAGGACCAGACAGAAGAAAGACAAGACATGCACAGGAAAGAGTAACGTTACCAGCACTAACGGCTTTGAAGGTGGATGAAGGAGATACCAGAAAAAGAGTGCAGGTGGCCACTGGAAAGTGGGAATGCTAGTGAGGAAAGGGGACCCCCAGTCCTGTGACCACAAGGGATTGAATTCTAGAAAGCATTCAAAGGACACCGCTCTTTTCCTAGAGCTACCTGAAGGGTGCAGTCACTCCTAGTGAGACTTGGGCTGGACTTTGGATGTTTAGATTTGAGTTAATAAATTGTGTCATTCAAGACACTGAAGTTGTGTGTGTGAAGTTTATAAGCTTATAAAGCCTTAGGTTATGGCAAAGATAGAATCTCACACAATGTGTAGGCCTTACATTGATTTGCCATTTGTGGTTTGCCTATCTAACAGACAGTGAACCTCAGGAGAGACAGACATTGTCTCTTTGGCCTACCACATCATCATCACTTAACAGAACTGTTCTGGATGTGGTGGGTATCAATTGTGTTGTTGATGTTGAGCGAATAAAGGAGTAAAAGTGAACATATTTGTAGATTTACCAAGTTATACATATCAGTTGATGACTTAATTATATGTCAGTTATCATTGGTATAACAATCTTAAACAGTTGGAGTACCTCTAACGCACAATTTGTATGTACAATTATCTTAACTAGCCCCTGATTAATTATAATTATTTTTAAACTAGTTTTGTAACAATAGATATAGGCTGTTTTTAGTTTTTCATTTCCTGCATCTCTTGGCACATGTCTACTTAATTTTTTTTTATCATCCATCCGTCCATCATCTATTTGTGTGTGTGTGTGTGTGTGTGTGTGTGTGTGTGTGTGTATACTACATGCTCCATGGCATATGTGTGGAGATTGAAGAACAACGTGTGAGAGTTAGTTGTTAGGCTTAGTGGCATTTGCCTTTACCCCTGCATTGATTTTGTTTCATCTACTGTCAACTGGGAGGAGGAACCTCAACTAAGGAATTGTCTCAGATTGGTCACTGGTCATGTCTGTGGGGCAGCCCTGTGGACTTTGCCAGTCTTGGGCAAGTAATTGTGAGCTGTAACATAACTGGGTTAGCCATGGAACAAGCCAGGAAGCAATGTTCCTTCCTCCATTTGTCTTTCTCTGAAAGAGCGCTTCTGTGTTCTTACTGAGACTCATTCATATCCTGCATTACCTTCTGTAAAATATCCAGTCACTTTCTCTGTGTTATTGAAATTCATTGATACTTTCTAAGATCTTTTGACTTCTTTATCTGGCATGTCATCTACTTTGAAATCAGTTTCCAGAGACTTACATACTTTGCATTGTGATGAATATGATTTCTGCCTTTAGATATGACCCTGTGTAGGGTGAGAAAGAGAGAGAGAGATAGAGAGAGAGAGAGAGAGAGAGAGAGAGAGAGAGAGAGAGAGAGAGAGAGAAGAGAGAAGGAGAGAGAGAAGAGAGAGATTAGAGGGTCCAGTTCTGAAGCTTCCTTCTCTTTTGGTTTTAATACAGGGAGTCTGTGTGTCCCTCCAGCTCGCTGTCTATCCAGAATGAAACTTGATGTCTGCTCTTCACCACCTCAGGGAGAAAGTGCTGGAAAGCATTGCTGGCTGCTAATCTGCCTATTTATATACATTTTATGTTTGGCTCTGGAGTTGCCTTGAGATTTACTTCTGAACAGGGAATCATATAGAAATCCAAGTCCATGACATATTCACACATACGGAGATGAGCCATTTCTATGTAGTTTTTCTATTTTTCCTGCTGAATATTTTTATAAATATCACACCATTTTATTTTTGTAACTGTGTGCTATACTTAAAATTTGGTAATACACGTTCATGTTCTTTGTTCTTTGAGTTTTTTTTTCTATTTTTCTCCTTCTCCTTCTTTCTCTGCCTTCCTTTACTCACTTTTACTTCCTCCCTTCTTTCCTTTCCCCTTTCTCCCTCCGTTATTTCCTCCCCTTCATTCTTCCTCATTTCCCCTCCCTCGTTCCTTCCCCCTCCTTTCTTTCCTCCTTTTCCCTTCTCTTTTCTTCCCTCTCCCCTTTTGTCCTTTCCTCCCTGTTCTTCCTTCAGTACTCTCTCTTTGCTGCTGCTCAACAACTATGTACCAACCCTGACCTTGAACTCAAAACCTTTTCTCCTATCACCTCTTATGTTTAAAGGTATATACCACTACACTCAGCTTCAGATTAAACAACAATATCAACAACAACAAAAATCCTTTCCCCATATTAATTTACAATTGTGGTGCAGAGTTTACTGTGATGGATTTTAATGTGGAACTCCATTTGAATATATCGATTGCATACACACTATTGCATCTTATAAGCAATTCATTATTGATTGAAGCATTTTGTTATCATTGTAAGATCTTGGCTCATGGGCTTTTCTAAGGGGATGGAATTAATAGATGAAGCTGCTTTTGTGTTTTGTACATAGTTATTGTATCTGGCTATCTTATTTATCTCTCTGATTTATTAAAACAGTTTTCTAGTTGATTCCTTATGTTTTTAGGCAGATACATTGCACCACTCACAAACAGTGACAACTTCATCTCTGCATTTTCCCATCTCTTTTCTGTGACTCTCATTTGGACTACGACCATCTATGTGATGGTGACACTGATGGAAAAATTTCTTGCACTTTCCTTGATTTTTGCAGGAGAAACGTTTCTTCCTTAGTTAGCTTGTGAGTAAATAGACTTTTAGAGCTGGTGTGGTGAATTTAAAGTGATTCCTTCTTTACTCAGGGAAGTAGACACTGGCATGGGGAACGGGGAGCAGGGAAACAAGCAAGTTTTTTGTTCAGTATCATGTGGGGGGAGGGGTGGGAAAAAATAGAAATACATAATGAGAAGTAAGAGAGCAGAGAGAGAACTGAGAACAAAACCAAACCAGAAGATGATTCAAAGTCAAATTCCGAGGCAGTGATGGTGGTAGACATGGGGGCTGGACCGCTCATCACCTTATGGATGGGGAAAATGACACTTTATGGAGCATGATCATGGAGGGTTCCTTCACAGCATCTGGCCCTAGATAGAGGAAGTGTCAACATCAGAGCTTCCTCAACAAGCTTCCAGAATCTGTGCTGGTCCAGGGAAGAGTGCCTCTCTCAAGTCACTTGTGATGCTGGTGTGGCGTGGACATGCTATCACCAGCTGGATTTAGGATTGGGTACACAGGTTATTCTCTGTAACTTGGACTTTTTAGTATGTGTTTATAGATTTCATCAGAGCATTTAATAGGATGTTTGATGCTTGCCACTGATTGACAACTTGGCAGGATCTGGAATCATTTAGGAGACACTTTCAACAGTGTATCCTGCCTCATCACAGGCTCCAAAATAAGATTTCACAGTCGTGAAACCTTTAAAATATATAAATCAAAATAAACTTTCACTGCTTTTAAGGGGATGTCTCAAGTATTTTGTTACAGTGATAGAAATATAACAATCACAGATCAAATACAAAGTATTTCTATTATCTATGCATCTCCATATCTATCATCTATCTCTCTACCTACCTATCTATTACCCGTCTGCCTATCTATTACATATCATTTATCAATTATCTATCAATTATCTATTTACATAACTGTCTTAATCTCTCATTTATTTATCATCTATCTTCATCTATCATTTATCACTATCATCTATCTTTATCTATCAAATATCTATTATCAGGTGCTAACTTTGGAAAGAGTATTATCATGCAAAGGGCATGGGTACAAAGCTGTGGCTCTACACCTTACCAGACTGTCCCCTCTGTCACACATATTGCTGTCTGGCTAGGACGACCAGCCCCAGCAAAGGTCACTTCTTAGCCTTCCGAAACTTAAAATGCTTAACTCCTTTACTTCAAAGCATTTGCTCTGTCAAGTGTAGGAAATCTCCCAACTTACAATGTCAAGGCTTTCTCAGACTCAAATGCACTGGTTTTCCTTTTTGCTTTTAGAATCGTCTAAATAAGTCTTCCCTGTTTCAGTATCTTCAATCAATAGCCGCTCTATGTGTGTGAGCCCACTCACACAGTCAGAGACAGTCTCTCAGGGATGACGGGAGCGACAAGCTGGCTGGAGTGGCAAGCAGGAAGAGGAGGCAGAGGGATTTCAGGACAGCTGTTAGTGGGTGCTGTCCTGTAAACAAGGTTGACTTTGCCACCTTGGCAGCTTCACCTTAACTGGGAAAAAGAAGTTCTGAGACAACAGGTTGTTGAACCATGAAGCACACATCCTGTTTTGTCATTAGGCAATCAGCTCTTTCAGCGTCTACCCTGTCAACATGTAGGTCATCATGCTTAGTTTTTGTGACACATTTTCCTTCACACGCATCCCGGGTCAGAAGGTAGAGGCAGGTAAACGGTCTTAGCTGCCCACATAACTTCCCCTCTTGGAGGGCTGTTTCCCTTCCTGACAGCTCTGACAGCTCCTCACATAAATCAGCAACAAAATCTCTTGTGTTAGCAGACAGTTGAAAGGTTTAAATCATTTTCTGTGAAGTCGGTTATGTTGTTCAATCTCTGATGCTTTATCGCTTCTTTTTAGCCCTCCCTTTGGCGAGGCAAGGATATCTATATTAGGCAAATGAAAAATGAACTGCACTCTTATCCTCTTGCTAATACAGCTGGTGCTTTTCCAAAATCATACACTGCTGTTGACAAATAACTGTAATAATCGCAAGCCCAGCTCTAATTTCTTGGACCATATTTTTTTTTTCAAGCATTCATCTTTCAGCTATGAAGATGGACAGAATTGATTGTTTTGAAAAAATGTCTAGGACTTGTAATGCTTTCTCACTTGAAGTCTGAAGTACATGGTTGGGGGCTGGTCCTATTGCTTTCTTTGGCTAGAAGGCCTGTATTCCCGTGCCTCAGTTTCCCTGTGTATAACATGTCGTATCCTCGCACTGTAATTGATTTAGTGACAGAACAGCAGCCAGTCTTTTAAAGGAAGAAATCTGTGGCTTGCTGTTACTTTTCTTGATTGTTTGTGGCAGGGTCTCATGTGGCCTGGTTGGCCTCCAGCTGTCTATGTAGCTCAGGATGACCTTGAACTTCTAAATCCTCCTGCCTGCACCTTCCTAAAGCTAGGGTTGCAGGCAAGTGTCATCGTTCTTGCGCTCTAAAGTGCCTGGGGGAGTCACACCCAGGGCTTGTGGCATGCTAGGCAAACACTCTCCCAACTGAGCTAAATCCCCAGTCCTGATATTTACTTTGAAATTGAGAACATGTACGCTTTCCTTTCAGAAGACATCTTTGAGAATTTAAGAATTCAAAATTATACCTCAAAATGAAATAGAGAGTTTCCCCAAAGGACCTCCCCGAGAGAACCACTTTGGCTTTAACACAAACTGCTTATTGCTATAAGCAAATACCTTAGAAAGAGATGAACTAGGCAAGCTAGAGGAGGAATCGGGCCTCTTATGGGCAGAAGGGGCCTGTTATTCCTTGTTCTGTGTCCCAGAGAAGCCACTTAGCTGTTGTCATCCAGCTGAATCTGAGAAAGAGGTGCGGTTTGTCTCAGAAGATGTTTTGTTTTCTTCTCTCTCTCTGTCTCTCTCTCTCTCTCTGTCTCTCTCTCTGTCTCTCTCTGTCTCTCTCTGTCTCTGTCTCTGTCTCTGTCTCTCTCTGTCTCTCTCTGTCTCTCTCTCTCTCTCTCTCTGCCTTTCCTCTCTTTCTCTTCTCTCTCTCAGTCTCTGTCTTTGTGTGTGTGCCTGGTGAGGTCAACCTCAGGTGTCATTCCTTAATGCTGTCTGCCTTGTCTCTCTAGGACAACGCTCTAGGCTGGCCAGCAAGCCTCAAAGCCTCAGGGTCCTGCTGTCCTCTGCCTCCCTAGGGCTGATTTTTTTCTTTTGTCAAATCTGTTCCTCATACAGTGACAAACACTTAGCAGCTAAGTCATCTTCCAGGCCCCTTTCTCTCTTTGTAGATTGCCTTCTTATCTTAGGTACCGCCGGGCAGCTACCCTTCTGGGATTCCCAGCTCTCCCTGGATGCTTTACCTAAGGAAGGGCTTAAACACCCCATCCCACGGAGCCCCCCTTTCTAGTAGAATCAGCACCATGTTGTGACTTTTCCTTCATTGCTGGGAGCATGCCCATCTGCTGAGGTAATGCTGAAATCTTCAAGCACTGGCTACCACTCCCTGGTTTCAGAACCCTCAGATCCAATTCCCAACTGGAACTCCCAACAGAGAGAGAAATAAGGTCACCAAGGCCTGTCAGTTTCCATGAGGACACGGGTCTCGGGACCCACCTGAGAACAAAGAACAAAAGTTGCCAGGAGCTTATGCAACTAATTTTCAATATATGGTCTTTTTTATTGCATGTGTCTAAAGCGAGGGCCTAGGCCAAGGATAGCAAATCTAGCCTGCTGTGGATTTCCCAGAAATGACTGAGGTAAGGCTGCGGTACTGAAGAAGCTGAGGATCTAGAGAGAGCAAGGAACTCATAAACGGGAGAAGGGGGAGGGATTAGCATATGAACTGTCTGTCTCCCCGGGCCAATGCTCCTTTCATGCATTTTTTTTTACTGGGACTTGGCTCTCCTGGTCTGACAGGACAGCTGTACTTCATTAGCCATGTTTCATTAGGTTTATAATGTGATTTAAACAGACCCCTCTAAACTGCAAAATAGGGAAGCTCCCGACATTCCCAAGTCCCTGGTCCCTGGCCTTGCAGGATGCTCACAAGATGGCTACATGAAGCCATGAGTGTCGTGGGGCCTGAGACAGCTCTCCAGCTAGAGTGAAGTCAGACATTTTTGTGTCCAGTTAAGATCTTCAAAGAAGGTCCTATACATCTGAGAGCGTCTCTCCAGAGACAGAGCAGAATCTGGACATAGGGTTCGCAGGGTCCTGCTAATCCCAGCAGTCTGGGCTTTCTCACCCTACCCTGCAGCCTTCAGGTCCCTCTGCTTTGGAAGGGGCGGAGGCAGCTTGGTGGGGCTGCAACAGGAAGCAGGAAGCGGCCACTTTTTTTTGAGTGTTCCCTCCAGCAATGATTAAAGTAAAAGCAGGTAGTCAGTCATGTGACAGGGCTGAAATGTATAAACTGAGTATCACACTGCTCTGAGAGTAGTTGCTATGGTAACCCAGACAGAGACGGAACAGCAGTAAAGGGGAGCTGCCCTGAAAGCAAATGTTATTGATTAAATGAGATTTTCTTGGGGGTGGTGATGGTGGAGGGAAAGAGCCTGCAGTGGTGAGAATGGGAGTAGGAGGCAGGTGAACCCGGGGTAATGACCATGTGGAGAGTCTGGTTTGCTTGTATATTGACAGAGCTTGTCAGGATTCCGCATAGAAGCGGGAAGTAAAATGATCATCTACACAGGCTACTGTTTCTGGGGATGAACTTCTCGGTTTCAACATTATATAGTAAATCCATTGTTTCTTAAGAAAACCTTAGAGGTGGAAGGTGGACAGTATTGCTTGCCTTGAGTTAAAGACTCCATCGTTGGAAGCAGGAGTATCACTCCGCAAGGTTTATTGGCTACAAGCTCCCAGTCCCTCGTTATTTCTAACTGGACCCCTTGTTCTGTCTTCACTTGTTCAAGCCACCATCGTAGAGCTTGCTGCTTGGTTTAGAAGGCAGAGTAGGTGGCCATTTGTGTCTTTATGCCAAGTGGGGAATGCACACTCACTGTGAACTTGCCACAGAGCATTCTCCCTTTCTTCAGATCATTGTGGAGAGTGATCATGTGTGGCCATAAAGCAGCCTGGAAACAGGAAGACTCTCAAATGCATGCACATGGGTGACACTATCAAGACCACCGAGGGGGTAGGGCAGGTGGCCAGGGTGATGAGCATAGACTTCTTTTATAGCGGTCCCCAGTTTGGTCCGATGCTGGGTACTCTCAACCCACTGTACCTCTAGCTCCAGAGGATCATACTTCCTCTTCTGGCCTCTGAAGGGAACTGCACTCATGTACACATACCTACATATACAAACACTTAAGTAAACATTATACTACATATATGCACAAGTGTGTGTGCGCGTGTGCGTGTGCGTGTGCGTGTGCGTGTGTGTGTGTGTGTGTGTGTGTGTGTGTGTACTGACTATAGAGAAGGAGAAAAGAAGAGAGAAGACAGTCTTTGATATCTTACCAGGTTAAAATCTGAGGACAGCTAGATCCCACGACTCCAGGAACTGCCATCTGTGTGTTCAAGTCTGTCATCTCTGGGGAGGAGTTTCAGATTTGGTAAAAGCTTTCTTTAAAAAAAAAAAAAAAAAGGAAATTGTCAATCTAAAATTTGTATCCATTCTGTGCCCTTGACATGACTTCCTGAAATAACCGCTCTTCCCCCCTGAGACTCATGACCTTTCCTATGTCGCCTCACCTTCCTTTTATTTTTTATTTTTCTCCAGCAAAGCTGTACAATGCGATGCAGCCCTCTGCCAGCAGATCTGTTACTAGAGGAATTCATGCATCTTGCATCTTGAAGATGCATTATTAATGCCTGGACAAATCACATCAGGTGAAACCCAGCAAGTCCCCGGCACTGAAGAAAAGGAACAAAGCCTGCTTCTACAAGAGAGCGATGGATGAGACAAATTATAACAGCTGGGAGTTTCCTGTAAGTAAGATGACATAAAAACCAGAAATGTTAAAATTGTGTGCGCGGACAGCAACTTTGTAGTTCTGCTGTACGTTCAGATTACACATGGCGCTGGGAGGAAGCCATTCTAATTGTGGCTTCCATCAAGTCACAGTGATGCAACTCTTTGAATTTCCCAACAAAAGATGCCAGCTTATTGGTGACCAAACAACTTCCAAGCAAAACCCCAGGCTCTTGCACACAGTTTACAAGATGGACTAGGAAGGGTACATTTTTGAATAAGGCCGGTAGTCAGCTCTGCATGCACAGCACGAACAGTAAAATTCAGCTTGGGAGAATATACTAAAAGGGCCTGGGGAAAGAAAACCTGGGGGATAGGTGTGGTAGTTTGCCATGAGACAGAGAATGATTTTCCCTTCCGTGTGTGCCTTGCAGACTGGATGATTGGAGATAGATAAATATCAGGTTTATTTCAAATGGATTAGGAAAGGCCATGAGTGCACAATCATTTAGCTGTGCAGCCCCATGGATGTGTTGACTCCCAGTGGTCACCAATGACACATGACCTGCCTGAGAGCAGCTGAGCCTCCCTGCTTTTTCCTGCGGGGACAAGGCAGGGAGGATTTGTCTGCAGTGGTAGGCAACAGCTGAACTATATGATATCAACCTACTTGTAAATAAGAATTCTTACAGCAACTTGAAAGTAATGCTATTGTTTTTAAACATGAGGGCTGGGGATATTGTTGAAGGAAAGTGTCAATGGTTTCTTTGTGTGTGCATTCACATACGCGTGTGCCTCATGTGCACACAGATCTCTTGTGGTTTCCGTGCAGTATTGTCCAGGTTTTCTATTCAGAGTGTCACTTTGGTTTTTCACAAGTCAATAGCAAACATGTTAGCATGTAATTATGTTTTCATAATCATTGTTAAAAACCATCTAAATCATCCTTCTGCATGCACTCAGACAATCTGTTGATTGCTTTTGATGTGTATCAGAACTTCCTGCATGATCACGTCAGATGATTCTCTCCATAATGAAGTAAAGGGGAAAACTCTTGAATGTGCATACTCTTACTTAGAATACACATACTGCAATCCACAATGTGTTCATTAACCTGCATCAGCACAGGCCAACAGCCATGAAATAGAATGCTGAATGCCTTTACACATTATCGTTTATTTCATATATACATATATATATGTGTGTGTGTGTATGTATGTGTGTGTGTGTGTACATCTGTGCATATACATGAGAGTGTATATATGTATATATATGAGTCTGTGTATGCATGTTTATCTGTGTTCATATGTATATGAATGCATGTGTATATGTGTGTATATATATATACACACACACACATATATATATATATATATCTTCATAGTATCTGATTGATCTTCAACAGTACTCATTTAGTTTTTAGAGCCATCAATTCCTACTTTTGACATTCTGTGAAAACAACTGTAAGATGAAGATTTAACTTTAGTTTTATGACAGGAATCTCATGTATATTTTCTTCCTTCCCTCACATTTATTCCTTTGAATGATGGAAATGATGGAGGGATTCTGGACCATCTCACATGATGAAAAGGCAGGAATTAAACACCATCTCCAGCTTCAGCTCTTCTTCTTGGCTCCTTATGAACCAAGGCCAGGGCTTTTGGGGTCTGGCCACACACAGACACTCTTGATTCTCCTGTTCCACACATTGGCTTATCCCAGAGAAAGAAGATGGTACTTGAGGGCTGAATCGCATTCCCTAAAGTGGACACATAATAAAATGTGTTTTCAAATAAGACCCTTCAGTTTCCATGCTTGAGTTTCAACAGATACATCAGACATGCACAGGTTATTTCCAACAGAAATGTTTGTAACTGCTAGTAGTTGAAATTTCATGCTGTAGTGAGTCCCCACAGGATTCAAGGCTCATCTGCCCCCTTTAGGGACCTGTTCCTTGCTTTTGGAGACCATGACCTTAAATCAACAGTCAGTTGATAGGAAAGCCTGCCTATAAGAAGTGTAATGAAAGTGGAGAAATGAAACATGATTTCTGTGTTAAAAATAAAAGTGATGACCAGTCCCAACAAGATGCCAGGGTTTTCAAACTTTAATGAAAGAGAGAAGGACTCATTTATTCACTCACCAGTCACTGAGACATGGGTTTTTCCTTTTTCTTTTCTTTTCTTTTCTTTTCTTTCTTTTCTTTTCTTTCCTTTCCTTTTTCTTTTTAGGCAGAGGGTAATCCTGAAAGGTAATGGTAATTAAACCCAAGAACATTGAGATATGTTTACTTTCCTGGATAGGAAAGTTGCATAACAAGGGTGCAATACAATACATGTATTGATGTGGTAGATATTTGTGCAGAAGAAGATAGAAGATGTATTTCTTATACTTCATAGATGTATAAGAAAAGGCCCTTGTAAGAGTATCTCAAGGTATAGGTTTTATCTTTCCTCTTAAAGAGGCATTTGAGGCAAATGTATAAAATTTTGACATTTTATACATGTCAAAAGCAGAGTATGAGAGAATATGTTGAGAAATTCTGTTACTGCATTTGAACTTGTGAGGTGGAGTCAGGCATTCACATCAGAAGGGCAAAGGGCCAGGG
Organism: Cricetiscus sungorus; assembly: GCA_030556225.1. Lineage (NCBI taxonomy): Eukaryota > Metazoa > Chordata > Mammalia > Rodentia > Cricetidae > Cricetiscus > Cricetiscus sungorus. Next base: position 144,045,924 of record JANBXA010000651.1, read on the forward strand.
TGTGACTTGTCCACAGGCTGCTCTCAGAAGTTTGGTTTTTACTTCTAAGGCAAACATGCAGCTGAAGAATAACACGATTGTATTTGACTAAATCTCTTAGATTGAGTAGGATAAATTGAAAAGGGAAAATGAGAAGAGTCAGAGGTAGTGCTCTCTCCAGGGTACCATCTAGAGCCCAATAGAAGAGTGACCACCAGGGTGATGAGGATGGAAAAATCAGTCCCCTGTGTCTCTACCTGAATTAAAAATGCCAGGGTGAAAACTCTGTGGCTTCACATGGAAGTCCCACCTTCGTCATGTCTCCTGCAAATGGAACATGGCTCACCTCGAGTGTATCCAGCTATCACTGGTGTTACCTCCTCTGGTAAGCATTGCTCTCTCTTGTTTGAACTCAAATGGAACAATGAGTACCCATAGTGGAGCAGTTGCCAGAACATGTGCAATTTGCTTGTGATGCTTCTGATGGTGGGATTGTTCTACAATACATATCATCAAAATGGCCTCCATCCAGCGAGCACCTCCTGACTATCCTTTAAAATGATAAATTCAGCAGCCTAACTGCCATTTCATCAACCAAAAGAAACTAAGAATGCCTGCCATTTGATATTTATGGCTAATAAATGCTTCTGTCAATTCTGCACTTGTGAATGGTAGCTGCAGAATGCAAGCTCATGTTGGTTTGAGATTCTATGGTGATTTATTGCATCTACCTAGTCCAACAGAGAGAAATAAGATAGGACTCCTGAATTTGTAGTCATCTTGAACTTACTGGGCCGTATATATGTAGATATAGGTATATATTCTCTCTCTCTCTCTCTCTCTCTCTCTCTCTCTCTCTCTCTCTCTCTGTGTGTGTGTGTGTGTATGTGTGTGTGTGTGTGTGTGTGTGTGTGTGTGTGTGCAGTAAATGGAAAATAATAACTGAGGTTAATTTCCTTGGACTACCATCTACTTATTCACTTTCATTTATGTTGTAGTATCATAGGTGCTGAGTTTCCTCTGCTCTTTAAGTACACTTACGGTTGCATTTCAGGACAAAATTTAATACACATTATTATTACTATTTTGTCTTTCCATGCTTTGGGAAACATGACTGGTGTTAAGTGAGTAGGGTTAAAGCTGGTTTTCTTTTCCTCTTGTTCTACGTGTTTTCTCCATTGATTCTTTCCTTAATCATTCTGGAAATTGAAATTGTTATTTCCTAACATTTCGTTTTTGCCTGCAGAGACACTTCCTGTGTCTGCAATACACTCACTGTGCTGAGACCCTGTCTCCATGGGCTCTCTGTCTCCATGTCTCTGTAGAATCTTAGGTATAATAGAGAACTTGAAATTGCACTGGACTATGTTCTGACTTGGTTCTGCACACACAGATCTTGGTGACACTTTCGATGTCCCCTGAACATCAGAGCTGTTTTCTTTTCCTGGGCCCCAGACTTGTTGGATTGGAATCCTAATTGTTCTTTCACTTAAATAAACAGCTTGTTCAGCAACATGTATCCACTGATAGTCTGTAGAGAGCCCTCTTCTGGGCAAGACAGGAAGTGCCAAAAATGAATGAAGGCATAGGAAAATAAGCAATAAGATAGATTCCTAAAGCTTATTGATCTGCATAGACATGTTTCTTCTGGTATTTGGAGGCAGTGGATCTTCATTTTTCTTAGTATCCAACTTCCTTTCATAATAAATGGTGATGCTGCTTGTAGCTAGGGCTCAAAGGGAGTTTAAAAGTCATGTGGTTGAACCTTATAGAACACAAAGTGGCAATCCAGTTGTCAGGCGTTTCTCAAATACTTTCAGAATAAGGCATTTATCACGCGTGAAGAAATCCCAACATTTCCTAGTTATAATATTTTTTCTTGTGTTAAAGCAAGACATCTCCACGACATTCCTTTTTCAAATTCTTCTATGCACTCATGCCTGGCACGGGCAAGCATTTAAAGGGCATCCTACCTGTGTGAGGCATGATGTGAGACCTATAACTTGGTCCTGGACTAGAGGGTTTTACAGTCTACTGGAGAGATGGGCAATTAGTCAGAACATTACAATGCGTTGTGACACCCCACAATAGAAGTACGGATGCTTGAGAGACGCGCAAAGGAGGGGTGCCAGCTCCTCCTCTGAGTGATCCAGGAGCTTCTCACGCATTCCAGCTGAAGTGTGTGAGACACAGCAGTGCATTTAATATCTCATGGTTGCCTTGAATGCAGCGCCTCCCTGCAGTCCTTCCTGCCCTCAGATTTTGTAGGTATGCCTCCAGCACCTCCTAGTTTCTCGTGAAGTCACTTCGTTAGTGAAGGGATGAGGCTGCTTTGGCTGAATGTCATTTTATAGAGCCCACGCTGGCTCCAGCGACAACTGTCTTCATCCAAGCGTGCTCGCCCACTTAACTTGGTTGGCCATCAGTTTTATTAGATTTTATTAGAAAGTGTTTGTTACTTAGGAATTACAGTTTTTTTTTTTTTGTTGTTTTTTGTTTTTTTTACCCATTTGCAGCTCATTGGTCTCTCTGGTTCTCTGGTTCCACAGGATTGTTCAAGAATTACCGACAGTGGCTCTCCAACTATATTTGCAAATTCTTTCTCCTGAGGGCAATTACCTGAGCCAAGACACAGTTTTCCTATCATCTCCACACTCTTAGTCTTGATGCCTTAATTGTGTTTACTCTTCCCTTTTCTGTTTGATGATCACCCTTCTTGGAAAAGATGATTATAAAGCAAAATCAGTTTGTTTTACACCTCCTGATAATATTGCACCACTTTTTAAAAATAAGACAGATTCTTTTATTTTATTCTTACTTCTCTGTTCCGAATATAGCATAGTGAGTTTTGTTTGGAAACAGGCTCTTAATATGCAGTATATACCCGATCCCTGCCTCCACCTAAGTGTTGGGGTCCCACCGTGCATCACCTGGATTATATATACATTTTTTATCTCTGCACTTTTTGTCATGCTAAGTTCAGCTCATGGCCTTTGTGCTCATCTTTTCAATGCTTTTTTGTCTCTTTTTCATCTTCCTCTAAGTCTTTGGTAGTGTGACTGTCCCTTCCTTTTTATTCATTTGCTTAAATAAATTGAATTTACTAGAAGATACGCTAAGTAACCACTATGCTTCCTTGTACCATTTCCCCTTTGTTAGTTTTACTCAACCATATACAATTAGATGTTTATTTTTGGTTCTCCAAGACTTCATGGGTCACATTTGGGTTATCTATTATAAATCAATCAATCAATCTATCTATCATCTATGTATCTATTATCTATATATCTAATCTGCACTTGTATCTATGTCTATGTATCTATGTGTATATATACCATCTATCTATAATTTATTTATTTACCTGTGGTAGTTTCAATATAATTGGTCTCCTTAATCCCATCATCTCATATGGAGTGGCACTATTATGATGTGTGGCTTTGTTGGAGTGGGTATGGCCTTGCTGGAGGAAGTGTTACTATGCGGATGGACATTGAAGTATGTCAGTTGATTCCTGTTCCCTACAACATGTAGCACTCTCAGCCCTGGCACCACCGGGAACATGGCAGGCACATGCTCCCTGGCATGATGATAATGGTCTAATTCTCTGAAACTGTAAGTGAGCCCCCTCAATTAAGTGTTTTCTTTGTAAGAGTTGCTGTGGTCATGGTGTCTTTTCACAGCAATAACAACCCAAACTAAGACATTATTTATCTGCCTATCTACCAATAATCTGTCTGGCTGTCTATAATTTATCTATCTCTGAAAATGTACTACTTTTATGACTCAAAGAGAAAGAGAATTAACATTTACTGGTACTTCTTATATTTCAGGCCCAATTGTACTGCATTTTGCCAACTTCCTCAACATTCTTGGGGTTGCTTATTTCAGTGGTTCATATAAGTACATGGAGACTCATATATTAGCCAAAGTAGTAAAGAGCAAAGCTGAGGCTTGAGTCTGGATCTGTGAATCTACCTTCCTCCAAAGCTCCTAATTGGCAACAGGCTAATTACTCCCACTCACTGTCCATCTCTGTTTTCTTTTATGTTCCCCAGAATATCAATTGCTACTATTTCTTTAGAGATTCAGAATTTGTCCTCCTTGGTGGGTACAGGGAGTAGCTGCCAACAGTGCTATTGCTTCTTCTACAGTTCATGCTGTTCTGCTCAGCAACATCTTGATATAAAATCTGGCTCTCCGTGGATCCCCATGAACTTTCCCTACATAGATTTTGTAGTACATGTGGATGGTGACCACACTGTGTAAAGGAGATTCTCTCATGGAAGAAAGCAACTTGTCAAAATCCTTGGCGTATATATTCTGTTTACTACTCTGTGATAACACCATAGACTTGGCATTTTCAACACCGTGGGTGTGTTATAGTGGTGTCCATGGGGCAGTATTCTGGGCACAGCATGGCTGGCTTCTCCTCTCAGACGGGACACAAGACATGAGTAACAGGGGTTGAACTGTGGAGACAATTTTATAGTACATTGGCACATTCTTGTTTTTTGATATAAACACAGACTCTATAGTTCTCTGGAGATTTCCCTTCCAGCATCCCCTCTATCATGGGAATACTTTTGACTTTTTTTAAACCTGTTTTTTGTGTTATCTTCCTCTAGTATTAAATGTGATATTCTTGTGTGAGTTTCCAGAACATCACAAACTCTGTGATAATGCTATATTACTACTAGTTTATCATATATTCATATATACAGTATACACCAACATAAATATACCTATATACAAGTGGACACACATAGAGCATATCACCTACCTCATTTCATAGACCTTCTCAATGAGTAGTGACCTGTCACATGGTCACCTCTGACACCTGTCTGGGGCATGTCACTACTGTTCATATATTTCTTCCCCAAATTGGATTCCTTTATTCCTATAATATTAAAGGAAAAAAAATTGTTTTGTTCACCATGACCTTTCCAGTCTTGAAAGCTTACTTACATGCTTTGAAGAATTCACATCAACATCATACCTCTTGCAGGATCTTTGGCCAATTTCTTCATTATACCCTGCAAGAAATAGCCTGTGGTCAAGTTAATTCAAGAGAGAATGCATGAAGTCAAAAGCGCTGGCAGGCAGGAATGACAGTATTGACCCAAGTCTCTGCTGCTATCAGCCAAGTGGACCACTTATGTTGTAAAGAAAATCAGCACGGCTGGACTCTCAGCTGTTAGGACTCAGATTGCTAGTTGCCTTTTTGGACTCTTTGTTTCCCACGAAATACATTTTATTTTATTATAGGAAAAATAATTTAAGACTTTGGCAAAAACAGTTCAATAATTCAGAGACTAGTGATTATCTTCAAATTCGTTGCTGAATGAAATATTTATAAGATGTAGATCCGTAGGTACATTTGATGGGTGGGAAATGCGGGGACAGCCAATGCTACCTCAGAGTGTGGCTGACACAGCTTGAAGTCAGGCCACCGTAGAATTGGAACTCAAGTGAAGAAGTCTCTCTGCACTTTTGCTTTCAAATCCACTCTTTCCTGTCTCGACCTCGGTGCTTCTCACTCAGTGTGGCTTCACTCAGTGTGGCCTCACAGCTGGAGAGTCAAACACATCTTTTGTCTTCTAAGGTGTTTCTTTTGTATGCCATTAAGTAAATTTTTAATGATACTTTCAATTATGGCCAAACTACATTGGATGGAGTGCACGCTGGTCTAATACCAGCACTTAGGCTGCAATGATGCTTTTAGACAGCAATTAGAATTCACAGTGCCACCATGACATTCGGGGCATACTTTAGGGTTAATCTTAAGCATCTCATTAAAATAGGTTCTGCTATTTCCCAGCCACAGATGTGATAGTTTTCACCAGAGATATTGAGGAAGAGCACCAGCTAACTCATACTTTGCTTTCTGGGACTTGTCGCTCTTTGGAACCAGTCTTGGGAGCTTTTAGCTGCACCAACAGTATTGCCTGTTGGTGCAGCATGAGGAGAGAGATGCAGCTATACTATGTGGAATATTGAGGACAAAAGATGCTAACATGGTATCCTCTGTAAACATTAGTTGAAACAAAAGAACTTCTACAAGTTTCCAGAAACTGGAAGGCATGACACATTGTCTTAGATTGTATTTTGCCTCATCCATAAACAAATTGAAATGCTCTCAACAGTGTATAAGCTTCTTGTAGATGTATAACAGCTGTCACCTTTGGCTCAAGTGGGTTCATATGCATAGACTAGCTAAGATGAGCAATTTTTGAGAAAATGGCTACATTCACACTCAGAATCAACAGGAATGAAAGTCTGGCACTAATTATTCTGGTTGGCATTCTGCAGTTTCCATCTTGGGGTTGGTTATCTTGAAAGTGACTCTAGGTAAAAGCTTATGTCTTAATAGTTGGTTGGGTCCCATTAGAGGTTGGGTATTGATGATAAAGAAATCAGGAGGCTATTGGGTCCAGAATAAAGGTACACACCCCTTCTGGATTTGAGTAGGGAAGTAATTGATTGCAATCATTATTTTTTTTATTCCTGAACCTTCAGTGATACACAAGACAATTAAGTGCTGGTGAAAACAGCATACTTTTCTGTAGTGATCACATTGTCTGCTAGTTACAATAGTCAAGTCTGTCTTGGGGGACTGGCTCCCCACTCCTTTACGAGGAATGTGCCTTTGTGGGACTGGGTGAGTGAGAGGACAGTGGAATTCAGAGAAGTTCCTAGTGTTAATTTAACTTATCTGTAGAATATATCTGTGCTTTCTGTGCGTGTTCTTCGCCTAGAAACTGAGTTTTGTGATATAAACAATGGGCCTGGCCTTCAGGTAGTATGGATTCTATATTTCTGTTTTCCCAAACAAGGGGCTTTCTATCTTGAGTTGATAATTAGCCATGTTTCCACGTATTTCTGCTTTCCCATTGGCTTGCTTTCACATCATGGGATTTGCCAACATTCCTTCGGCCTCAGATATTTTACATATCCTGTTTCTCATACCTAGAATACTTGCGTTCCCTTTTGCTAATGTTAATTCACATTTAAAACTTACCTCAAGGAAGTTTTCAGTGAATATCACAGGAAACCCTTTAATTTGCCACAGAGCTGGCTAGTTTTTTTTCAACTTGACACGGGCTTAGATGTATCTTGGAATCTCTCTTTTTATCCCAACATAATATTTTTATTAATTATTTGGGAATTTTGTACAATGCACCCAATCACGCTAGCTTCCCATTCCTCCCAGGTTCACCCTCCCACCCTTGTGCCTCCCCCCTCCCCAAATAACTCCAAGTTCAATTTGTGTTGCCCATATACTCACTGGAACACGGTCAAACTCCCAGTGGCCTGCCCCTTAAAGAAAACAGTCTTTCCCACCCTACGGCGCCGCCATCAACTCTGAAGAGCTGCACCTCATCTTTAAGGACTCACTACAATGGCTTCCTGTCTGGGCTGTTTCCTTTTATTTGGGGACCAGGGAGTGGGCGAGGTGGAGAGGTTGCCCCAGAAGCCGTCAATGTTTCTTATTCTTCGTTGTGAGTCTGCAGGCATCGACACCACTGAAAAAGATGCTTCCTGTCCTGCAGCAGCCCACAGCATTACGAATCATGGACATCAACACAGCCCGCAGCAGCAGCATGGACTACGGAGGTCTTTCTAGGACACCTAATCCAGAAAATGAACATTCTTCATCTCGGATATCTTTTTGTTCGGAGGCAGCATTTCTGGGGGCAGGACTTGCACAAGCTCCAGGTTGCAGTGCCCCACGTGGATGTCTGCATCCCAGGCATGACCATCGTGCAGGGATACGGAGGCCCGGCGCTCCCCACCCGAAGCTGGGTGAGCAGTGTGAATAGCAGCAGCAGCAGCAGCATCTCCACTGAGGGTCGAATGGCAGCGCTGTCTAAGCAAATGGCAATGGGGTGAGGTGGGCCCTGGTAGCCAATGCCATGCTCCTTCATGCAGCCTGATAGGCTTCTAAAGATGAGCTATGGACGCTTTAGCTGTAAGCCACAGATCCATTTAATACACTTCTTTGTTACATGTACTCATTACATTTACTTATGTGTGCGTGTGTGTATGGGGGGGGGTGTGCACAGCATGGCACATTTTGTAAGAGTCCTCTCAATGGGAAGTTATCCAAATTTGAACTCCCGATAACCAACGCTCCTTCTCTCCCAGGGATTGCCTCCTCCCTTCATACATTGCTTTGGTTAGTAGCATCATTCCCTATCCGAGGATGGTGGAGTGACATGCCTTTGATCCTCAGACTCACTCTCACAACCATTCATGCCATGGTTTGTTCAAGTTCATTGACCTCAAAAGTGAGCCTCTTCTATCTCAAGGGATGCTTTCCCATCAGGAATAGTGACATTTCCCAGAACTCATGGTCCCGAGAAATGAAGCAGTGGTAGCCATCTCTTTCCTCTCTCCTCATGCCCCTGCTCCCTGTTAAGTGTCTGTCCAGACCCCCTGTCCTGTCCGGTGTCTGCTGTATACCCTTCTGAACTCAACCTGCACCAGTACACAGACTCCTAGCTGCTTTCTCTGTGGCCAGTCTTGCTTCTCTCTGATCCAGTCCAAACCAGTCCTCAGGTCACAGGAATACAGAGTTATCTGGTCTTGCTGGTGCCCTAGTTAAAAATCTTTGGGGACTCCTTCCAGGGAGTTCCTCTTCTGGACTCTTCATGATCTTCTTCATTCGTCTTTCTGACCTCAGGTCCCAGTGTGCCCCTCTCTGAACTTGACACAAGGTACCATTTACATGTACTGTGTATTCTTTACTATTTCTTCATGCTTACATGTAGAGTCCTCTGCCAATTTCCTCAATTACTCCTCACAGTTCATCATGTGTAACATGAACAATTAAAAAAATCTAGAGGCAGATATTGTGGTTTATGCTGAAGATCAGAAAAACAAAGCCAGTAGCTCTTACCTCTACCTCAGACTGAAATGGGTAATCCTGTCACCTTGAATCCTCAGACTGCAATGCTCTTACTGTCTGGAAACTGAATCTCATATGAGACCCTTTGCTGGAACTAAAGGTGTGAGCTCTGTAAATCTTGGAGACTGATTCAATCTAATGTAGCCCTAGGTGGTTTTGAACTCACAGAGGTCCATCTGGTATGTGCTACCACTGCCTGGCTCTGTGGCTGTGGCTAGCTCTGCATTCTGATCCCCAGTGGCTTTATTAGATCATAAGAAATGTATCACCACACATGTATGCACCTAAGTGTGATGGTTTGTGTTCATGTTGTTGTGTCCAAATTCTGAACCCCCAAATCACCAAGAGACCCATTCCAATGCAAGAGCAAAGAGTCTTTTATTGTTTAAGGAGTTAACCCCATTAACCTGGGCCCTATGTCCATCCAACAGGGTGGCTGTCTTTGGAAGGACCCCAAGAAAACTCGAGGCCAGGGCAGAGTAAGGGGAGTGTCTAGGGGTATGCAACAGTCTCAGGATTGGTGGCTTCCAGGCTTGGATGACCTGTCCTGCATTGATTGGTCAACTGGTTGCTATGGCCTATAGGCCCTCCCAGGGTGGTTGCTATTCTCTGCACATCATTGTTATGCCACTTTTACCTTAAAGCACCATAAAGCACACCAGCTAACTTCTGATTGGTTCCTTGCCACGTGGAGGGTATCTGACCTAGGGCAGCTCCTGCAAGGTCAGTAGGCCAGAAACCAAGCTTATGTGCCGAGTCAGGGGCCTTTGTCTTTCTAGGTCTTTTCTCCAGCCTGTCGTGGATGTGAAAGCAGGGGGATGGGTGAGGGTCTGGTCCCTTCAATGGGCATGTTTGGAGTAGTATCTACAACCTCACCAACATTTTTTTGTTACATGTACTCATTACATTTACTTATGTGTGCGTGTGTATGGGGGGTGTGTACAGCATGGCACATTTTGCAAGTCAGAGGATCACTTGCGGGAGTTGCTCATCCCCCATGTGGGTTCTGGAAATGGGATTCACATTGTCAGGCCAGGTTTGGTGCTAAGTGCCCTTACCTGCGGAGCCATGTCAAAGGCTCCGTTCTTTGTTTTCTTAATTACTGCAATTCTGACATGTGCGGCCAGAGGTTGAGGTCAGATTTTTTTCTCTACTGCTCTCCACTTTGTTTTTTGAGGCAGGATCTTTCAATAAAATGGAAACTTAAAAATAGGTTAGGCTGGCTGGCCAGTGAGCCCCAAGAGTCTGTGTATCCATTACCTTCAGCTTTGGTTATGTACATTCTCTTCTGTGCCCAGATTCGACATGGGTTCTGGCGATCTGAACTCAAGTCCTCACGCTTGCATAGAAAACTCATTATCCACAGAGCCATCTACTCAGCCTGACAATTCCTCATATTTTAAACAAAGCTTAATAAACTCCATTGTCTTCTGTGTAGCATTTCCCACTCCCCCTTACTTCCTCTGGCACCCTCTCTGCATATCTGTGTTAGCTTCTCTACAAGCTGTAGTGCTGTAATTGTTCATTTACTTCTCTATTTCCTGCATTTCTTGAGGTCAGTGGCTGTGACTTATTTGTCCCCAGTTCCTAGCACAGTGCCTGAAACCAGTAGGTATCCTAAAAAACATCTGTTGATATATAAATGAGTGACAATTCAGCTGATCAAACTTTCCAAATGGGTAAGTTTTTGATAGCTGCTAACAGTTTGAAAACACCCTCAGAGCTACTGGAGTAGGGGATTATACAAACTCAGGGTTTTATAGCTATTAGAACGTCTGGTCTGAAGGGGGTCATATAAAATAATGTTCCAATACATTACTCAATCAAGTACATTGATCGAGTATTGCTAATTCATCATAATGGCAGTATGATTCTAATTTGAATTAAAATAGAGCCAAGGACAACTGTTAGAAGAGAAGAAGAGGCTATTTATCTTTTGTTTAAAGTAGGAAAAGTATGTTTGGATGTTTCCTTGTACCGGAAGAGAAATTGGATGTTAAAAACACTTAATTGGGACAAGCAAGCAGTGGTACAAGGAAGACCTACATATTTGGAGGTAGATTTTGATACTGACCCAGAAGCTGAGGCTGGTTATTCATCCTCATAGCGATGTTTGAGTTTTTGATGGTTTTAATGCTGGTTGCCTTGATGGAGTCTTTTGTTGGATAAAAATCTATGCAATTCCACTCTAGCTAGGCTGAGTTCAGAAGGAGGTCCCTTCCCTTGTGGTCTTAGCTATGTTTTTATACACCAAGTGTCAAATCAAACTGGACAGCCCACATTGAAACCAAAGAATATTCTCTTTAGACATGAACACAATGATGGTATTTAAATTTTCTAGGTGATATAAAGGATTTCACATTTTGCTAAGAATACATAAAACTTTAACATCTCTGATGCAGTTATAATTCTGAAGTGAATGTTGGAAGAAGCAATATATGTTAACTGTGAGACAGTTGATGGCACCATCTTGGAATAACTCCCCACCCTCAAAATCATATTAAACTTGGATTTTGGAGCATTAACATGTCTTAATAAGATAACACTTTTTTCTGGCTGAGGTCCCCCTGATGAATATCCATACTTTAATTCCATGTGAATTTTTTTTTATTTATTTTAATTTTTAAATTTTTTCTTATTTTACATATCAATCCTAGTTCCCTCTCCCTCCCATGTCCCCCGAACCCCCTTCCTTTTCCATTTCCCACCCACTCCACAGGGAAGGTGAGGCCTTCTAGGAGGGACCATCAAAATATGCCAAGTCATTGGAGTAGGGCCTAGGCCCTCCCTCCTGCCTCTAGGCTAAGGGAGTATACCTCCATGGGGAATGTGCTCCCAAAGTCCTTTCGTGCACCAGAGACACATCCCGGTTCTACTGTCAGAGGTCCCATAGACTGCCCAGGCCTTCTAACTGAGACCCACATTCAGGGGTCTGGGTCTGTCTGTCCATTGCTGGTTTTCCAGATATCAATCAGTCCGGGGGCCATGATCTCCCCCGTTTAGGTCAGCTGTCTCTGTGAGTCTCTGCAGCTGGGTCTTGACATCTTTGCTTATCACTCCTCCCATGTGATTTTCTTAACAACTTTTAGGTACTTAGCCAAGAGCACAAATGCAAGGCCCTCCGTACCTGGTAGTCTCGGGGATCAGAGCAGCGCTTTCAATGTGTGTGTACAATGGTGTGGTCCAGTGAGAAGAGGACTCTCCCGCCCCAGGGATTCTCCTGCCGTAAACCACAATGTAAATCCCCATTTCTTTTGTGTGCATTTCATTTCCTCAGGGATGAGACTGTGTAAGCACTCATAGTTGCATCTCTCAAAGGGAAGTTGTTTCTGTATGCGGCTGGAGAAGTAGCCAGGGGTAATCCTATTGTCATAGAGTTTAGATGTTAACTTTATAGAGTTGCACACAATTAGATATAGTACACAAGGTGCATTCTTTAACTCTAGAGGTTTTTTTTTTTAAATTAATTAAAAATTTTGTGTTGCTAAGGATTGACTCCAGAGTCTTACACATGCTAGTCAAGTGTTCTACAACTGAGTTGTAGTTCAGGCCTGGGGACATTTTTTTTTTCAATTAATATATTATTTTATGTTTTAGACAAACTATAACCTGTATATTGAACATATTCCTGCTCACATTCCCTTCCCTACCATTAGTACCATTGTCCTGCTAGCTTGTCTTTATTTTTATGTCATATTACATGCATTATTTTATATCTCTACACAAAATCTAGGACCCTCAAATGAAAGCAATCATGATATTTATGTTTCTTAGCCTGGCTTATTTCATTGACTATGATTATTTCCAGCTGCATGTATTTTCTTGCAGATGACATAACTTCTTTATGGCTTAAGAAGCTTATTTCTTCCATTACATTCTTGTTGGACACCTAGATTGTCCAATGGGAACAGTGCTTCAATAAAAAAACATGTGCAGGTATCTCTGTGATATTGAAGTCTTTTAAGTGAATACTCAGGAGTGGTATAGCTTGTTCATATGCCAGATCTGCTGTTAGTTCTGGAGGAAGCTCCACACTAATGTCCATAGTGGCTGCACTCGATTTCAGTGTAGAAGGGCCCATTTTCATATGAATCACCACAAACATTCACTGGGATTTCTTTTATTAATGATATAGAATCTCAGTGTTATTTTGATTTGTATCTATTTGATGCTAAATGAAGTTGCACATTTTTCTTTTCTGTGCTCATTGCCCATTTGAATTTCACCTTTTAATAATTGTTTATTTCATTGGTCCATTTATTGACTGGGTTGTTTGAGTTCTTGTTGAGGTCTTTCTGTGTTCTAGACGGGAGTCTTCTGTTATATGTCTAGCTAGTAAAGACTTTCTCCCAGTCTGCGGGCTGTTTCTTTGCTCAGTTCACCCATTTCCTTCACTATAACAAAACCTTTGGAATTTCATGAGGTCCTTATTTTCTCAATTCCTTACTGAATACAGGAGTCCTATTCAGAGAGGCCTGATGAACCTGCATTGTGAAGTGTTTTCCTCATGCTTCTCTCTACAAGTTTCAGAGGTTTAAGTCTTACACTGAGGTCTTTGGTGCATTTGGAGTGGGGTAAGAGGTAGGGATTAATTTTCTTCTCCCCCATACCCAGTTTTCCTAGTACCATTGTTGAAGAGGATATCTTTTTTTCCCAATATGTATTTTTGGCATCTCTGTCAAAAATCAGGTGGATATAGCTATATGAGCTTATATCTTGTTGTTTTGAAGACTTAAAAAAATTTAATTTTTAAATTATATGAATGTCTCTCTCTCTCTCTCTCTCTCTCTCTCTCTCTCTCTCTCTCTCTCTCTCTCTCTGTGTGTGTGTGTGTGTGTGTGTGTGTGTACGTTAGTTCAGATTGTTAGAGGGGCCAAAGATATTGGATCCCCCAAAACATCACAAGTGTTGGGGTCAAGCTCAGGTCTTCTGGAAGGGAAGGTTATGTTCTTAGTATCAGCATCATCTCTCTAGTTCAACATATTTTAAATTAAGAAAAAATAGTTTTTCTTGTCTTATAAATAATAGATGGAGGTGTAAAAGGCAGTGAGACAAAAATTTGGGCATTCTTCTTCATTATTATTTAACTATTGTTCAATCACCTTTTGATCTGAGTAGTCTCCTCACAAATGAAGTATTTTACAGTAGGGACTCCGCAGAACCATTGTTCTATCTTCTGTGTCTTTATACCGTAGCCAAGGGTGGCTGAAAATGAGATGAGCTAGTGAAGATACTCTTATCTTCTGGTCTGTGGTGACACTACCAGTTACTTTTGGTCAACCTGACATAAACCTAGATATATTTAGGAGGGGGGGGACTCTCAGTTGAGGAATTACTTCAATCAGATGGGCCTGAGGGTGTGTTTGTGGGACATTTATTAATTGCCTATTGATTGGAAGGGTCCAGCCTACTATGAGTACCTTCACTAACTCATCTCATCTCAGCCACCCTTGGATGTGGCATAAAGTCACAAAATAAGCCATGAGGCTAAATAAGCCACGAGGAACATGACAGTACACAGCATTCTTCTATATACCGGCCTTTGTTCCTGTTAGAGTTTATGCCCCAACTTCCTTCAATGATGGACTGTCGTCTGGAAGTGTAAGCCAAATAAACCATTTCCTCCCCATGTTGGTTTTGGTCAGCATTTTATCACAGAAACAAATAAACAAACAAACAAACTAGGACAGCCTGTGATAACTCCATCATAAAACTGTTGGATTGTCCCGGTACACCAGCATCGTTCTTTGGAGTAGCATTAGGTGAGGGAAGACTGAGTTTTATTTCTTTCTTAGAACCAGAGCAATTTATCTACAGCTGCAAGTTTTCTGTCTTGTTGTGCTAATTGATTTACTGACAGGGGAAAGAATATTGAAATACCACATCAGGAAAGTTAGCATACTTCCTGGAATAGTTAAAAGGATGTGGTCATTGTCTGATTATGAATTCCAGGGCAAGGTGTCATCTGTTGAGCCACAGAAGCCACTCAAAGCCATTTGGTCACTTTGATAACATTACTTAAATACTATAGTTGGCTACAAACTGTAAAACAAACGGCTAAGTCATACAAGTACATGGAGGGTAAAGGAGCTAGGGTGGGTTTCTTTTGGTGGCCCTAATGTAGGGTAAAAGGGCCAGCAAAAGGAATCAACCCTGGCTCCAGAATCCAAAGCCAGTGCTTCCAAAGAAGCACTTTGGCCCTGAAATCAGAACTAAAGAAACATACTCTGACCCTGAAATCAGAGCCAAAGATATACACGTTTGCCCTAGAACCAGAGCCAGTCAAAGAAACACAACCTGACCCTGAAAGTATAGCCAAAAGGTTGAAAAGGGACAGTGGAAGAAACACACTTTGACCCTGAAACTAGAGCCAAATTTGCCCCTGACTAACTGAACATGAAACCAACCAATCCCCGAAGAGGAAAACCAATCAATCCCTGAACAGGAAAACCAACCAATCCCTGAACAGGAAAACCAATCAATCCCTGAACAGGAAAACCAACCAATCCTTGAGCACAAAATCTAGCTCAAGGGGATCTAAATCTGACCAATTCCCTCGCTGAAAATCTTTCCCTGTAAAAAACTGAGTCCCTAAAACGCCATATATAAACCTCTCTGCCTGTTCAATTAGCAGCTGTCCTCCTTTCTCCACCCTGGCAGAGGCAGCCACTCTCCTGGAGTCCTCCTTCCCAAATAAATCTCCTGCAACAAGAATTTTGAGTGGCAATCTTCTTTTGCTTGTGTGGAGCAGAATCTCTGTTGGCAAACTCCCTTAGCAAAGCAGAGCAGAAGTAACAACTTTTCACGGGAGCTAGCAGATTGCTACATTTCTGCAGGGGTTTCCCTCTTAGCAGAGTGAAGCAGAAGAAGAAACATCTTGGGCCACAGTTGAGAAGAAATGGACACCTCTTCTGGGAAAGCCCCTTGGGGTGGGGAGCAGAGGTCAGCTGTAGTGGCTCTCTCTTGGAGAGGAGTTGGATTGCCACACCCTGCAGGCAGACCACCCTCCACTGGACCCCAGCTTCAGGTATAGCCTGACTTCTGGACAAGTCAGGATACCTTTGTCTCTGGAGCTGTAACAATTTGAGGATGTAATTCATCCTTCTTACGGGGTTTGTTTGACTACTAGAAAGCTATTACACTGTGAGAAGAACAACAGAGGGGATGAACAATGAAAGTTCTAGGAAAATATAGTCAAGTCTTTCAAATACATAGTCCAGGCTCCTGAGAAGGGTGAACAGACATATTGATGCATAGGAATCAGAAGATGAATCCATTCATTAGGAGAAAACGGCTAAGGAGTGGAGTCCATTGGATTGACTTTGATGATGGGACTTGCCTCTATCATGAGCAAATTCTATATTTGACCTTACCACACCGGAAGAAAGCAAGACATGTTTCTAGAAGTTGGCCAATCTTCAGCTCCATACCAGTGCCCACAAGAGCTTTAGTAGCCCATAAGTGATTTGTGGCAGACAGTAAATTTATGTGGGGTGACTGCCAATGATTTCCATTGCCATACAAATCCTCTCATTATGTAACTTCAGAAGAAGAACTTTTTCTTCCCTTCATTTCCAAGGAAGAGCTGAAAGAATAGCTCAGAGATGGTCCATTGGATGAAGCAAGGGAAGGATGTGAAACTTGGCCATGATGTGACAGTACTATAGACATCCA
The DNA here is from genome assembly GCA_030556225.1 of Cricetiscus sungorus. NCBI lineage: Eukaryota > Metazoa > Chordata > Mammalia > Rodentia > Cricetidae > Cricetiscus > Cricetiscus sungorus. The sequence continues at coordinate 144,062,485 of JANBXA010000651.1, forward strand.
ATTTATACACAGCAACTAAATTCTCAGAGCAAATCTGCAGCTCTCCACTTAAAACTGAATTTGAGAGTGTTATTTCTACATCTTGATTTGGGAGCCCCTAAAGACTGAATATTTGGGTGAGCCACTTAATCTTTCATAACTCCATTTACCCTGTCTATAAAATTAGAGAAATAAATGCCATAACCTATAAAATAGCATCACGTGGTCAACTAAAAGAGCCAACACAGAAAGACCTTATAAGTATGGCTGGTACATACAAACCAAAAATCAGTCAATAACGGTGTTTCTAGAATATGATTAACAGGGAGAAAAGTTGTTAAGATAGACAGAATGAGCAAAGGTAGTTTTGCTATAGAGTGGATAGAAAAGAGTGTTTGGCTATTTCCCCTTTAGTGTCAGCAAACATGTAAATATTTGAGGTTTAAGCCCTATTTTCCTGTTTTAAAATTATTTCTATTTTGTGTCATATGTATGGAAGTTTTGTCTGCATGCATGTGTGTGCATCAAGTGCATGCCTGGTGCCCACGGAGGTAGAAGATAGTGTTGGCTCTCCTGGAACTCCAGTTACAACTGTCCTTTCCTGTGGACATCACACAGTCTCAGAGCTGAGCAACTTGAATCATGTGGTTCCTCACAGCTTGTGGGCTAAACACTGTACTTTACACTTGCCTGTGGCTGTTTAGAACCTATCATAGCTTGTATCCTGACTCAGTGGACCTGGAGGTGACATCAATGATGCCATTTTTCTCTAGAATGAGTAAATTCTATAGTTGACCCCTACCACATCAGAAGAAAGCAAGGCATGTTTCTAGCAAGCGCCCACAAGTGTTTTAGTAGCACATGGAGGATTAAGAGGATACTACCAATGAGTCCCTCTGTCATACAAGTCCTTTTGCCATGTAATTCAGAAGTGGGACTCTTTCTTCCCTTCATTTCCAGAGAAAAGGCGCCTTTTGGATGAAAGGGGGATTTAAGGTTTGGTAATGACTTCAGTGAGCTTCTTTCTGATGCAAGCACTTAGGTGAGAAGAACTGTTTTTCTTCCTGAAATAGGAAGTTGGTTTTGATAACTAGGACCTGGCAGACTGCTACCAATTTGGCAAAAGTCCAAAACATTGGTCATGCACTCCTTTGTTGAGCCTGGAATGATAGGTGCTCTCATATACTGTTGTTGGAAGGAAAACTGTGTAAACCCAGGGAGAGAATTGTGCAAGACAATGGTATCCATAACAGTCTTTCTATGAGGCTTGTAAGTGAATGGATGTGAACACCTGACTATTCATTTACTAGTTGTCCTCAGTCTATTTAAAAGAGAAACTGGTAAAAATATCAAAGCAAATACACAAAGCTGTTCACCATAGGAATACTTGCAATTTTAGAACACATAAAGATCCACTGCTTACCAACAACAGGTTAGACTAATAAACTACCTTTTAATGACAGGATAGAGTACAATGAAACTGAACATAAAAATGTTCACTATCTATATGTTGCTATGGATCAATTTTCATAGCTGGATACAGCAAAGTGCAAAACATTGTATGATGGGGATTCCTGCTGTGTGTGTTTCTTGGTTGATGAATAAAACACTGTTTGGCCAACAGAGGCAGGAAGATAGGTGGGGCTGGGGACCAGGAGAATTTTGGGGAGAGAAGGCAAAGAGAGGCCATAAGGAGAGACACCATGTAGCGAAGGAAGGAGTAATAGGCCCGGAACATTCTCCAATAACATAAAAATCACATTAAAATATTTACATTTATAGCAATTGGTTAATAATGAAGACAAAGCCAGCCAATAAAAAGCCCTAGCCATCAGCCAATGGTTTAATAATTAATATGTCTCTGTGTGCTTATTTGGGGTTGAAGGGCAGCAGGACCTGGCAGAACAGAAACCTCCATCTTCAATTGTATCTGGTAAACTACTTTATACCAAAGAAAGATGTGTGCTAGGAACACACAAATATATTGTTTATACTCAGACAATCAAATGACAGCATAAAGTCTAACAAAAATGGTTACTACTATGAGCAGTCAGGACCAATGTTTTGTAAGACTGATATTAGAGATACAAGTATGCTTTATATAACATGAGATTAAAGCAAAATGAAATGAGCAAATGAAGAGGAAACTAAGGCAAATTGATTAATAAAATAATATATTCCTTACAACACAGTTGGACTCGAGTTGGAATGGTGTAGCAAACCACACATTGTGTAGACCTGGACAGCTAAGGCACTGAGGGCTGAGCTCTGGTTGATGGGAGAAAGCCTGGTGGAAAGCCAAATTCATTGCCTTGGCTAGTTGACCAGCTTCCTTTTATCACACCTGCTCTCATTTTTGGAAAATGGGCATCTCATAGGAATGTAACAGATCTCTCACACAGCCAACACACTTCCGCAAAGTTGTACTGTAATGGTGTCACCTGGTCCATTCACTACTTGTACCAGAGAATGCGAGGCCATTGAAAGCAGCAGCTTGGGATTGAAGCCTGTCACTGTTTCCTGACAAAGATGAACTTGAACTATAAATTCTGTGGTGGACTGTCTGAGCTGCCTTTCCTTGGGTATCAGCCTCAGAGCCGTATTCCCTATATGCAGACTCCATTTTGCAGAGAAATGGCATCTGGCTCCTTGGTAGAGCTAGCCAGAGAAGTCAGTCCCAACTTCCAGGGCAGCTTTCCTCAAAGTTGTTCTTGATGAAGATTCCAAACCAGTGCTCCTAGCACTTTGTAAAAGCAGCTGCAGCCATGGGAGAGAGTGGATGGATCTGCATAGCTAGCTGCCAAGACAGTATTCGCTCCCTCCTGGAAGGGCCAGAGGAGCCAGCTTCTTAGGAAGCAGCCTACTGCTTCACGATGACACGGGGCCTCAGCAGTACTGAAAAGTCTCCCGCTACCCAGAAGTTGGAGACCATCCCAGGGAATCGATGCAGCATACGCCGGGGTGGGCCAAATGGCCACTCGGCACTGCCAAAGGCTGCCTGGATCACTAGTTCACATAAGCTTGGGCTCAGCAGGCTAAGCTGCTGGCATTTGTTCAGTAGGGGGAAAATAAAATAAACTTTGTGTGGCCAGTGATAACCCTGACATTTCAATATATTCACCACAATGTTGTTTCCTAGAGTTGCAGAGCACAACAAATTACCATGACAAATACCATCCAATTTTCCTAACAGCTCTTTTGAGTTATTAGTGGGAGTCAAATCACCTAAGTCAATCGAAGGCAGCTTAAAAGCTACCATGATGCTCTCGCCAAAGGTGCAAAGGCCCCTACCACTCCTCTGCGGTAGCTTGGGGACCTAGATTTGACAGGGACTGAGAACATTTGCATAAATCTGAAAACTAAGTCCATGCGTTGCACACCTACGAAGACCACGCTCAAACCTGACTTCTCTGAGGTTGGATCTAAAAATCTCATCATTGCTTAACATGTTTTCTCAAGAATTTGTAGGCGTGAATAGAACATGTAATTATCTTTTTGTTGTTGATGATGCGTGTGTATGTACGCATCTGTGTGCATGCTCATGTGTACGTGTGTTCCTATGGAAACTGGAGGCCAATCTTGGAATCTTCCTAGTTGTTGTGCACCCTGTTTGTGCTTTTCTTTGTTATTTAATACAGCATCTCTCGCTAAACATAGAGTACATCAGCTGATCAGTGAGCCCCAGGGATCCTCCTGTCTTTTCCCTCTTCATTACTCAAGACCGTGCCACCATGCTTCATTGTTCAACATGGGGCTCAAACTCAGGTTCTTATGTTTGTGCAATAAGCCCTTTACTTTTACTGTAATAATCCTTCTTTGCATGGGAGTTGTTGCATTAGGGCAGAACAATCTATATGTACTAAGGAATTTAAAATCAATGTGTATTGTGTGTAGGATTGGGGCCATTATTGTTTCACAAGGAAACCCTTCTGGCTGAAGAGCCAGACACTCAGAAGCCTATTTGAAGGGAACCTTTCATCCCAGCAACCCTCACCTGAGAAGGAAGCAGAGAGGCCCATGGTCCTCTCACAGACATGGTTTGGTGTAATTGCTGAATCCTTGGATGAGCTGTCAACTTGATAACTGTTTGTCATGTCCTCCTTAATTGGAGCCCATACAACAATAATGAAGTAGGCTCTCCATGCAGATGACTTTGTGATTGATGACCCAGCTCAGGAAATCACTAACAAATGCAAGCCAAAATTCAGGCCGATGATGGATCTCATCTGATATTCTCCTGGTCCTTTGGGTATGGCTCTTTGATTGACACCCACAGTATTGTGATAACCCAAGAGAAAAATCTTGCCTCTAGACACAACAAAGGCCCATAAATTGACTCACTCTTATTGAAATGGAGTGAAACTTGGTTAGCTTCTGTTCAAGCTGACTGAGGGTTTAGTGCATATATATTTTTAATGCAGTATGAGTGAAAATATTGCATTGAAAGTAATATCACTTGATTGACATTTTTAGAAATTGAGTTCTGTTTTTGCAGAGTCATTTTATCCACTAGACAGATGGAAGCAAGAGGGTGCTACAGGCTTTGGGAGGCCCATCACGGTGAAGCCTCCTGTGGGAGGAGGGTTTGTAAAGGGCACAGAGGACGCCTTAATTTCAAGATCAATTTCTGCTGGCACATGTTTTCCTAGCTCCTTTCAATAACAAATTAAGTAACACAAACACATTTCTTGTGTTTTATTGTTTGGCTTTTCATAACTCACTGTCAAAAATATTTGGGTTAATTTAAAAATTATAAATGAAAGGAAGAATAGTTCATGAAAGTGTGAATTAATAACTGGTGGCAGTCATTTGCAGAGGAATGTGTTATTAGTCCTAAAAAGGGAGGTTGAGGGACATGTGTTTTTCTTCCTAAATCAAATGGCTGTAGTTCACTAGGAGCTGTTCTCGATAAATACAAAGGAATCAATTCAGGCAAGAGGGTTCAGTAAGCAATGAAAGACGAGGAGAATGTAGAATTTCACGAGCAGCATTGTCCCTGGCTCTATGAAGTGCAACTCACTTGTACATATGTAGATATATTCCCGAATTTGTGTCTTCCATTTAGAACTGTATTTAAGTAGAATTTATGTTGTTACTCTTAGGACCTACAAGCATACCCCAAAGAATGTGAAGAAAGATATTGGAAAGAATATATAGAGCACCTGACAATAATGGGTAGTGGCTTTTGATATCTCATTCATCCAGTAATTTATACAAGGTGGAGGGACTGTGAGTTCAGGGTTGAAGTTGGATCTATATCAACCATTGGATCATTAGAGTGTCTGTGGTTACAGATAGTTCAGATCATTTACAAATGCACTTCTACGTGTATTTCCTTTGCTCGTTGCTGGGCACCCATTCAATGTAGGGTGCTGTGCTAGGCACAGCCTCCCACACTGATGTCTCACCCTTAGTAATCACTAGTCTAGCTGCACAGAGAGGCAAAGTTCTGTCAAAAGAGAGACAGCTCCTGTCTTTCCCTTTGAGAAGGCATGGCGGACTGGGCAGCATTTGAGCATGACCTTTGGCTGGATTAGATCTCCCTAAGTAGGGAGGGGGAAAGAGAAAGTAGATGGGACTGTTTTTTATTATGAATAATACATTTTGTTCCTTGACAATTTCACATGTGTGCAATGTAATATGGTTACGCTCTATCTTTCTTACTTCTTCCCTGCCACTTCCAGGCCCCTTTCTTCCTTACAAATCTCCTTCCACGTGCTTGAATATTTGGTTTGTTTCGTGCCCCTTAGAGATGAACCAGGGTTGTCTGTCATCATGAGTTCTGGAGTATCCTAGAGCTGGGTGGGCTCACCAGTAGGCATATCTCTCTCCCAGAAACTGTCAGTTGCTGATAGTTCAGCAGCAGGTTGTAGGTTCTGTGAGCCCATTCCCCACCCGTAGCTGGCTGTAGATGGGAGAGGTCTGCCTCCTGTAGATGGGTGATGTAGTGGGATATTCACTTTGTTTGCTTCTGTGGCACTGACCACACCCATTGGGGGTGAAGCCAGGGGCGGAAGTGACCTATGGAACTAGGTCTGAGGAGAAGCCAGGAACACTCCCTTGCTGGCGGTTCGGGGAGAGGAGAGCATCAGGTTCAAACTGCTGGTGTTCATCTGTCTATGTTGTGAATTGTTTCTCCTTGAATAAACATCTATTTGGCCTATTTGTTTATCCTGATCCTTATTAAACCGCAATAGGGTGAGGTCTCTGACTCCTGTAGATGGGAGAGGTCTGTCGTCTCCTGTAGATCCAAAGCCAAGTTAGCACAACTGCTGTGAGTTCATGGCTGCCCTGGTGTGTCACACGTGGTATTTTGTGGGACTTCTCTCTGTTTTTCAGTCTTTCTTCCATTTTCTTTTCTGCAGTGTTCCCTGATCCTTAAGGGGTGGTATAAAGTGTCGTGCTCGGCGATGAGCCCTTAACTATCCTATGTTCTCAGCATCACGTGCAGCCATGGGTCTCTGAATTCACCTGTATTCACTGCAAAGAGAGGCTTCTCTGATTAAGACTGCTATTAGCCTCTGGTGTTCAAACTTAGATATTTAGAAAGTGATTGGTGTTATGTCAATTTAGATGAGTAGCAATAGTAGATTTGTTTTTTCCCTTGAGCTTAAGAAGTTCTGAGTCATGGGGTTTTGGCTGGGTTTACTACACCAAGCATGGATTCTCTCCTGTGGTACAGGCCTCACAGCCAATCAGGGAGCGATTGGTCATCTCCATAACAACTGTGCTGCTTTTGTCTCAGTGAGAAGGTTGGTATCACAGATCATAAGGTTGTTAGCTAAGTAGCAGTACCAATACTGTTGCTTTCCCAGCAGCATGCACAGCACCATAGAGACTGTGAAAGTCACCCAGGAGAGATTCTCTTCCAGCCTCATTCCAGTCTCTATCTCCAGTTCAAGGTGTGCGATGTCCCCAGACAAAGGGTCTTATCAACTAGTTCTGGCAGTCATAGAGGAAGAATTGCAAGGGGCTATGTTTTGAGATGGCTTCTAGAACCCGCCTGACAACAGCTCCTATGAAATAGCTCAACCCTGGCATTGGGTTTTGTGCAGTGACCTATTACTTCTTGGGCTGGCATTGTCTAGCCTTGTGGGATAATCTGCTTTCAAACAGTGTCTTTTTTAACACACACCTTTGTTTTGGCTGACCCCTACATAACCGTCATCTCCTACATTCCTCAGCCATCTCCCTGTTTGAACATCCCTGCCTCCAGGATTTCAGCTGTCAGTGTTCACTTTTGTCTTTGTGCCACTGTCCCTTTTCTTGTGAGGTGGCTTCTGAAGACACTCCAAGTTAAACTCACAAACCTAAGTTGAGGGAAGGCATATGGAAACAACACATAGCGCTTATCTTCTCTCTCTCTCTCTTTATATATATATGTATATATATGTATATATACATATATATATATATATTCTAGTTTCATCCATGAAACATAGTTTACCTATAAATTTCATGTTTAATTTTATACCTGAATAAAATCTAACTGTCTATATAAACCGCATATTCATGATCTGTTTATCATGTGATGGGCATTTAGGCTGATTCCACTCCTCAGTTAGGTTTAATTATTTATTTTGTTTGTTTGGTTTTTGTTTTTTTCAAGACAGGGTTTCTCTGTGTAACAGCCCTAGCTGTCCTGGAACTACTCTGTAGACCAGGCTGGCTTTGAACTCACAAAGGTCTGCTTGCCTCTGACTCCTAAGTGCTGGTGCACACCTTAAATTCTCAGTTAGTTTTTAAGTCAGTTTACACAGGCTAGAATCATTTGGGAAAAGGAACATCAATAGAGAAAATGTGCCACCTATTGGCCTATGGGAAAAGCCTGTGTGTCATTCTCTTATTAGTGACTGATGTAGGTGGACCCATCCACAGAAGATGGTCGTGGATTATATCCCAGCAGGTTGAGAAAACCATGGAGAGCAAGCCAATATGAGCGCCATGCCGCCATGGCTTCTGCGTCAGTCAGTTCCTGCCTCCAGGCTCCCACCTTGCTTGAGTTCCGCCCTCACTTCCCTCACTACTGGGTTGCTTCCTGGAAGTGTAGATTAAATAATAAACCTCTTTTCCCCAAGTTACCACTTATGGTGGTTTTCTTTCTTCCTTCCTTCCTTCCTTCCTTCCTTCCTTCCTTCCTTCCTTCCTTCCTTTCCTCCTTCCTTTCTTTCTTTCCTCCTTCCTTCCTTTCTTTTTTTTCTTATTTCACAGCAGTAGAAACCTAACTAAGACATTACTCATTGTAAATGGAGTGTCAATACACCCGGATGTGCAAGTGTCTCCGTAGCTGCATATAAATTCCTGTGGGTGTATCTTGACAGTTGTATGGCTTGGTCATATGATAATTCTAGTCCTAGTTTTTGGAGAAACCTTAGACTGGTTTCCAAAATGGCCACCTAGTTTGTACACCCACCAGTAGTATATGAGGGTTCCATTCTCCCCACGTCCTGTGTGCAAGGCTACCTTTGCAGCCTTGAAGGTGGTAATTCTCACTGGTGTGAGAAGGAATTTTAAGTGGTTATCATCTTCACTTTCCTCATAGGGAAGGAAAGTGAGTGCTCTTCAGAGTGTTTTCTATCCTCTTCTATTTCTCCTCTTGTGAAGTCTCTGCTCAATTCCATATGCCAGTGTCTAATTAGATTGTTTTCTTGGAGTTTAGTCTCTTGCTTCTTTGTATGTTGTAGTTATTCATCCTGTCAGAGAATGATAGCTGAGGACTTCTCTCCCATTCTGTAGGTGCCTCTTCACTTGCTAGAGAGTTTTCTTCGTTGTGGAGAAGAATTTTAGTTTCATGGCTCCCACTTGACAATTATTGGTCCTATTTCCTGTTCCACCTGGAGTCCTTTTTGAAGGTCTTATGCCTGCACGTCGAAGCAGACTCCCAACCTTTTCTTATAGCAGTCTTGGAGAGACAGGCCTCGCATGGACATCTTTGATCCATTTGGAGTTTTGTCATTTTTCTACATGTTGATACCCAGGTTTCCCAACCCCATTTACCGAGAACGTTATCTTTTTTCCATTGCTTACTTTTAGCATCTTGGTCAAAAGTTGGATAGCTTTAGTTTCATGACATTTGTACCTGGGTCCTCCATTCTATTCCATTCTTCTGTGTGTCCATATGAAGGATAATACCACATTGCTTTTGTTACTATCACTCTAGTATAACTTGAAATAAGGTGTGGTGATATCTTCAGCAGTGTTCTGTTTGGCTACCCTTGGTCTTTTGTGTTTCTCTACAAAATTTAAGATTATTTTTTCTATGAGTACAATAAAGTAAGTGTTCAGAGACAGAAAATGGTATGGGATGTTGGAGAATGGCATTCAATAGTGTTGGTGCACAATGTGTCACAAGCCCAGCTGGACAACTGAGGTAGGAAGAGACTCACCCAGAGCAGGTGTCACTTAAATGCTGAAGAACAGGATTTGGGTTCTCTGTTTACCTGTTTGTGTATGATTTGTGTTTCTTGGGGATCGCCTGGGCTCTACTAACTCTCTATCTAAGCTGGTGGGGGCAGCCCAGCTGAGATGGGCTCACCTGGCTGACAGAGAGCTTAAGGATGTAACTGACCAGAGCTTCAGGACACACATGAAGCTTGACCACTCACTGAGTGTGGTGAACAAACGAGGGAGGAGATGTAAGATAACACACAGAAAAATAGAAATGGGAAAAGTTCGGGGCTAAAGATGGCGAATCTCACAACAGCGTGCGAATACAACAGCAATTTTTGCTAAGAGGGAAAAATAAAAGCTTTTTACTTCCTAGAGGTAAATGGTCGGTATTTTCCTAAAGTGGATGTCTCTCAGTGAGCAATTTACTGGGCCAGGAAATAGTAGTCTCAGGAATGTGTAATGCCTGATTATTTAAATTTTAGGAAGTGTAGACAAGATTGTGCCTAGGGGAAGGTGTGTCAGTAAAACGTACTCTGCAGATCCCTGCACCCCTCCGTCAGCACTGATGGGACTGAGGGCAGAGGTGAGGCTGCTGGCATGAAAGCCCCTTGGAGTTCTCCATCAGCGTCCCTGTCTGGGGTGGTGTGGGGGCTGGGAGGGAGAATGAAGGGCACTGCTCCCATTACTCACAGACGCCCCACCCCTGCTTCCTTTTGTTCTTCCTGACCCCTTTCCTCCACCCCCCAGAGCTTCCTGTTTGTGTTATCTGTTTTTGTTTCCCTTCTTTCAGTTTCTGAGCAATTCTAACCTTATTTACCCACAAATGTTAACATTTTTTCTCACTTGCATTTGTTTTATTTTTGTAAAAGAATAGATGGATCATCTCTCTCTTTTCCTCTCTCATCTATATATCTACCATTTATCTCTATCTACTATCTATCTACCTATCATCTATCTATCTATCAATCGTCTATCTATCTATCTGTCTATCTATCTACATATCCACTGATATATCTGTTGTAATTTAAAAAAGCAGCTTGAGAGAGAAAGACACCATGTGACAGAATTCAAGCAGATAAGCAGAGTTGTTGTTGTTTTTTTTTTTAATTGAGGGGAAAGGATTGTAAAAAGGGGAAAGTGAGGGGGCATTCCTGCCTCTGGGGACAGGAGCAGTAGGAGAGAGGAGAGAAAGAGAGAGAGAGAGAGAGAGAGAGAGAGAGAGAGAGAGAGAGAGAGAGAGAGTTAAAAGGAAACACAGTGAATGTGCACAGGTGGTGCTCTTTGTGGCTGCAGCTGAGGGTATACTCTGTCAGAACCCCAAGGGAAGGCCAGTACAAGTACCTAAATACTAACAATATCCACACAAGTGGCTAGTTTTATATATTTCACAGACTCTGTCTTGATTGTGTCCTTTTCATTTGTATATGTACTTTGATTTTATTGCTAGAATATCACAATATATATATATATACACACATACATACATACATACATATATATATACACAGTGTTAAATAGTGCTATTTTGTACATTTTTATTTTATACTGGTAATATATTGTGTATAATCTGCAACTGCATTTTTTTGGCTTAAACTAATGGTTTTGAGGCTTATTTATGCTGGCAATTGCAGCTTTAATTCATTTATTCTGGTTGCTGTGTAAAGTCCTTTGTATGTCTCTACTACAATTTATTTATCCAATTTTCTCTAAATGAACATTTAAATTGTTTGCATTTTTTCCCAAGCGCAACAAAAATTGCTGCAGTGATCAGTCTCGAGCATGTCACATGGCAGAGAATTGATCAGAATTATATGCCGAGGATTGAGCTGTTAGGTCATGGGGACACTGTCCTTGCTAATGATTTCCTATTGATCTACAAAGGTGAAGAACTCACCAGCACAGAGTGTGGTCTGTTTTGCTTTGTTTTGGAAAATGATTTATTTATGTATAAGTGATATGGACACTTTGGTTGTATGTTGTGTGCCACCTGTGTGCAGCTTCCACAGAGATCAGCAAAGGTCATAAGATCCTCTGGGTTTGAAGCTGCACACTAGGATGAGTCACTGTGGGGGTGCTGAGATCCCCCGGGAGACCAGCCAGGACCTCTCTGCTGCCCCATGACAGTGTGGCCATTCCCTGCTCAGCTGTCTGCTCTTTCTCTGTATTCCCCTCCGGGTCAGTGCTGCAAAGGCTTGCCGACAGATCACAAATGCAATGGCATCATCTCCCTCTTTGCATTTCTTGGATGAGTGATGACATTAAGCACTTCTTCATAAACATATTGCCAATCCTGGTTTCCACTTTTGTGGCTTCTTTGGGTGTTTATTTTACCCATTTCCCTGTCTGTTCTTTGTGATTTTTGTGTATTTGTGTATTGTGCTGTTTTATGTAGAACATAGACCTACAGTAACTTGTTTCGCAAGTGGGATTTTTTTTTTTTTTGCCAATGATAGCTTTTGCTGCATATAAGGTTTATTTTAATAAGCCGCATGCTCAGAATTTCCCTGTATATCCCCTCTCCTGTCCTTTATGCTGTCTTTGATGTTTTGTATAGTCATCTCCCGAATTTAATCGTCTCACCCACATGGTTTTCATTTCTGAGATGGTTTTGTGTAAGACAAAAATAAGTTTCTCGAAGGTGTGCGGAATGCCATCTGTAGCACTGCTACCCTTTCTGAGAGAAAAGAGCTTGACTGTGGCCTTGTGGCTCTTTCTGTCCTGCCACCCACTCCCTTCCCTCCTCCTCACCCCCTCTCTTTCTTCTATGACTGCTTTATTGGTCTGCTTTGGTCTTCTGTTCTTCAGTGCTCAGAAGTGGTGTTTTTAGAGGAAGTTATTTGTTAGTGTGAACTAATTCAGATATCTTCAATGATTTTGACATGTCCTTTCTGGGGTTTCATTCTTCTCATTTCAGTGTTATGTTAGGGTCTTGTTTTCTGAAGGCAACTTCCGTTCACCAGCGCTCCCCTCTGCTTCTGTCCCCCACCCAGCCCCTTTCGCATTTGCTCCATCTCTGTGGACATTCGCAGGGTACTTTCTGGGCACTTCATTTAGTTTCTTGACTTAAATGTGTAATTGTTAGAAATACTTAAAATTTTGGTTAACAAAATTTTAAATTATTATTCTTATTTTGGGAAATTTTCTTTCTTTTTTTATTAATAATATAATTTAAAAATTTTACATGTCGATCCCGGTTTCCTCTCCCCTCTACCCTCCCTCCATCCCTCCCTCTCTCCCTCCTTCCCTCCCTCCCTCCCTCCCTCCCTCCCTCCCTCCCTCCCTCCCTCCCTCCCTCCCTGTCTCTTACCCTCTTTTCCCTATGACATGCACCCTGGCCACCCTCCACTCCCATCCCCCACCCCCATTCCACTTGTAGGGCTATGCTATCCAGGTTGGGTCATGTAAATCTGTCAAGTCATTCATACATTTACACAAATATGGTTTGGCCATTCATTGGTGGGCATACATTTAAATATAGGTACTATTTTTACTGCATTGCACAAGGTTTTAGCTTCTAGTATTTTTTTAATCTGTGTATACTAAAATGCCCAAGTTTTGGTTCCCAAGTGTGTATTCCTTAGCATTCTGTGCACATTTGAATGAATGATCTCCATAGGTTCCTGTATTTGACTGTTTGGTTCCCATTGGTGGAACTGGTTGGGGGGGTCAGAAGGTGATGGGGGGGTCAGGAGGTGATTGGAGGAGGTCTGTAATTGGGGGAGATATTCCCAGTCTCTCTCCTTTGCCTTCTACCTGGGGATCAGATGTGAACTCTCCATTATCCCTGCTGCTGTGCCCTCTGAAACCTTAAGCCCTAAACTAAATGGTTAGTTCAGACATGGTTACTTTATTACACCAATTAAAAAAAAGTAGGATACATACTATAACTTGGCATTGTTGATTTGGAGTTTAATTATACTGTGTAAGAAAATTTGCACTACATACTATAGGTTGATTGGAATTTGTCAGGGCAGTCTTCCCTCTCCTTCCTCCCTTCTTCCCTCTCCTCATATCGTTGCTTTTTAATCATTATATACATATATAAGATGCACATTCTTTTTAAAGCAAATTATCTCTACGTTTGTGTGTGTGTGTGTTGTGTGTGTGTGTGTGTGTGTGTGTGTGTGTGTGTGTGTGCGCCAGTGTATGTCGTATCCCAAGGATACTAAAAGAGGTCTAGTGTTGGATCCCTGTCGCTGGAGTTACAGATAGTTGTGAGCTACCTTGTGTGGATGCTGGGAAGAACAGTACATGTCCTTAACTGCTGATCTATCTGTTCTGCCCCAAGATATATATTGTTTAATTGGGGGACTATAAGGTCTCTCTATATTTATATATAACAAATATAATTAGTTTAGTGTCAAATATTTAGTATTCCTACTACTTAAAACTCTGTTATGTCTATAACTCTGAACAGAGCGACATAGTATGCAGATCATTGGTTTCTTTTTAATTCTCTCATTATTTGTTTAACTAGTGCTTATTTGTTTAACTACCTTGCTTATTTGGGGTTCAAAATAATGAGTTCAGGCTTCCTTGCTCCCATGTTTGTGTATATCCTGATTAACTCATTCATTTGCGTATTCACTCTTGTCGGCAAATATTTAGAGTATTTATAGCGGACTGCACTGAATTAGGTACCAAAACACACACACACACACACACACACACACACACCACTTTAAGTCTTGAGTTCCAGGGAACTTCTGTCAGTAGAGGAAACAGATAGTTCCTTGCAAACATCAGTCAGTGTCAGAACTACAGCAAGTGATGTCCAGATGGATAAAGCTGGTGAGGAAGAGGGAGAGGCTGGGTGGGAGATGGGAGCAGCTCATGTATGGCGTGGTCAGGAGCCAGTTATGGGAAAGCTTAAGTGTGTGTGTGTGTGTGTGTGTGTGTGTGTGTGTGTGTGTGTGCACCTATGTGTGTGAGTGCGTATGTCTCTGTGTATGTCTGAGTGTGTGTGTGCCTATGTGTGTGAGTGTGTATGTGTCTGTGTGTGTGTGTGTGTGTGTTTGCAGAAGCCTTTCCAATCATGTACTAACTAATAGGCTCTAAGGAGGAACATTGAGTATTGAGAGAATACACAGTGAAGGCCTTTGGAGAGTGGCAAGGTCAAGATGAAAAGAGATGCTTTTATTTTGAAAGGATGCCTCTTTTGAATGTCTGGAGCTCTAATGGTAACTAGACAGGAAGGGACAAGAAGAGCAGGGGTTGGCTAATGTGAGTTTATGCCAGAAATGTAGTGATGGTTTGCCCTGTAGCAACAATAATCAGTGAGAAGCTTTGAAACATGTGACTTCACTTCCACTGCTTTTAGCTTTGCATAATCAACCATGATTCAGAACATGGACTGGGGAGTTCTGGAAAAAAGCGCTTAAGGAAATAGTCCAGTAAATAGAGTACTCTACTAACATACATGATCACCTGGATTTTATGCCCAGCTTTTTTAGTTAAGGTTTTTATCGCTGTGAAGACACACCATGACTATGGCAACTCTAATAAAGTGAAACGTGTAATTGAGAGAGCTTACAGTTCCAGAGGTTCAGTTCATTATCATCATGGTGGGGAGGATGGTGGCATGTGGGCAGATGTGGTGCCGCTTATGTCTTGATCAGAATGCAGCAGGAAGTTGACTGAGACACGGTGGTATCCTGAGCACAGGAAACCTAAAGCCTGTCTCCCCCCCAGTGACACACTTCCTCTAACAAGGCTATATCCACTCCAACAAAGCTATATCTTCTAATAGTGACACTCCCTATGGAATCATGGGGGCCGATTGCACTCAAACTACTAACCAGCACTGCAAAAAAATGGGTGTTGCAGAATATGCCTGTAGTCCCAGAACTTGGGAGGCAAAGGCAGGTAGAGTTTTGTGAGTTCAAGTCCAGCTTAGCCTACATACTGAAAGGATGAAAATACAGCTTAACTCTCTAATGACCACTAAAAGTTAGAAATTTAAAAATATCCACCAGCATGTATTTAAAAATCACCCTAGCTACATGCAAAGTTCAGGAAAAAGAAAACACATGAAATAGCTTGGTCACGATGACCGGTTTCTGGAAATTATTATTGTTATTATTCATAACCACCTAGTTTCTGAGGAATGTTGTTATTCTCAACAGCAGTCTGGGAATTGTTATGGGTCATCCTGTCCACAAAGAAAATTAATAACTAAAAGAGATGGGACTCATGGCAAGAAGGGAAAACTAGAAAGAACCAGTGCCTCTGCCAATAGATATAGACAACTCCCTGACTGGAGACTACATTCTCCCTGCCCCCATTATCTTAGGGACAAGGCCACTGAGCCCGCTGCTACTAGAGAAAGAAAAGCCCCTAACCTTGCATGTGAGCTAAATATCCCACCTTGTAAAAACTGTGTACTCTATGAAATCTCGGTAACCTTGGAAACCTTATTAACCATTCCAAGTTTTGAACTGTCCCACGACCTTGCTTACCTTGCTTTTAGGCCTAGTGAAAATAACAGGCTAGCTTTGAAACTGGCCTTGTTAACTTTGATGTAAATCCTATAAAAGCTATCTCAATTCTGCCCTCAAGGTCCTCAGTCCTCTACCCCTATGTGGTGTATGACTGTGGACACCAGTGCACTTGGAATAAAAATTCCTCATGCTATTTGCATCGAGACCAATTCTCGTGAGTGATTTGGGATGCCGCCTTTCCTGAGTGGGAGCGTGGAAGTCCACACTCTGCAGGTCTTTCAATACCAAATCCTAGCACAGCTGTGACTAAGGGAACAAGACGAGGCAATGGTGTTTTGAATAAGAATAACTCCCTCCAGGTCATAGATTTGAAGGCTTGGTGAGCAGGGAGTGGCACTATTAGGAAGTGTGTCTTTGTTGGAGAAGGGGTGGCCTTGTTGAAGTGAAGGCCTTGTCACTTGGGGTTAGTCTTTGAGGTACCAAAAGCCCAAGTCAGGCCCAGTGGCTCTTTCTCCTATAGTTCCAGCTATAGTAGAACTCCCCAGAACCATGTCTGCCTGCATGCTGCTATGCCTCCTGCCTGCCCTGACGATAATGGACTAAACCTCTGAAGTGTTAGCCATATCCAATTAAATGCTTTCTTTGCCAACTAAGGTATTTGAGTTGTCTTAGCGACTAAGACAAAGACCTAAAAAACAAACAAACAAACAAACAAACCAAAGAAAGTTCCAGAAGTGATCCACAGATGTCTTTTATCACTGTACCCATTTTACAGTTTTCCCTCCGCAGCTACTTCCTGTTCCCATGCTCTGTCTTGCATCACAAGAGACTGCCACAAGCAACCCCCCACCAAGTCTGTACCTTTCCAGCTTTACCACAGCTGTTCTCCAGTGGACCAGTGAAGACCCCAAGCCGGAGCCTTTCAGCTGCCCAGCATTCTGAGCTTGGCAAAGATGGAGCAGTCAGTAACTGAGGAGGGAGAGGGAAGTCTGCTACAACCAGGAAGAAAGTAAAGGAAGGACGTCTTCAAGAAGGAGGATGTCTCCAGCTATGCCAAATGCTGCCCACAGGCACATGGGCTGGAGTCTGGAAGTCAGCCATCTTTGGGAATACTGACAAGAGAGGCTTGGAGGGAAGGTTGGGATGGGTGCTTGAAGGAAGAGGGTTCAAGGGGGACTAGATTTATGTCTTGGTGTATTGGACCTTTTTCATGTGCTGTCCCCACTCCCACGCCACTCATGCTGTCAGGCTTTAGTTCGGTCTTATCTGACATTAGTAACGCCACCACTTTGTTTCAGCTTGCTCAGGCTCCCATAAGGAGACTGAACAGACTGGGTGGATATACAACAGCCTTTTCACTGTTTTCGAGTTTAGAAGGCAGAGTGCACAGGGTTCCTTCACCCGTCTTCCATGAGTTGCAGATGACCGTCCATCTTCTCTGTGTCTCACATGGTTCTCTGTGTGTGTCTATTCTAAGCGGGGCACATCCTAAGAGCCTCTTTGTAATTGATCATTAACTCTGTGAAGACTCAGTAGACAGTTTGGTGCATCAGCTTTGAAGATACAGTTGAGCTCAGTTAGTTCACTCTAGTGCCCTGTATCTATCTCTCCTGTGTATGCACACGTGTGTGCATGTTTGTGTATGTCTTTCTGCTATCCACTGTTTTCTTTGTTGTTGCTGTTTTCTTTTCATGTTTTACAACAACAAATAATTAGATTTAGAAATATATATATACATACATATATATATGTATATATATATATCAGGATTGGTTTGATTAAACTGATTATCTCCTTGCAGTTTGTTTCTTCCATTTCACTGCAATTTTAATAATTTGACCTATTAGTATTCCTTCCTTCTTTTCCTTCCTTCCCTTCTTTCCTTTCTTCCTTCCTTCCTTCCCTCCCTCCCTCCTTCCTTCCCTTCCTTCCTTCCTTCTTTCCTTCCTTCCTTCCTTCCTTCCTTTCCTCCCTCCCTTCCTCCCTTCCATTCCTTTCTTTCTTCCTTCCTTCCTTCCTTCCTCCCTTCCTCCCTTCCTCCCTTCCTCTCTTTCTCCCTCCTCTATTCCCTCACTCCCCTCCTCCCTTCTCTTCTTATTCCCTTCATTTCTTGTCTTTTTTCCCCCTAATTTCACTTGTATTGGGTAAGTCTTTAATAGGTTGCTGTAATGTTGGTTTAATATGGGTATCATAAAATTAAACATATGTAATATCAGGACTTTTGAACAAAGCTTTCTAGAATATGCTTTAATTCTCCCTGGAATGTACTCCATGTTATTGTTGCCTAGAGAGTTAGATGTTCATTAAAAATTAGTATTTTCTAATTGATTTTTAATTAAATTTCTCAGTATATTTTATCAATTTCTGTAGTCTCTCCAGTTTTGCATAATTTTCTTCACAGTCACGACGCTGTGGTAGCCAACAGCTTTAGAAGCGGTGGCTTTGCAACAATGCTCTATTTCAAGCTTGCATTCCCTGTCAGCTGAGTTTCCAGCCCTGCCTTCTGAAGGTCCCCTAAAGCAACAGTCTTGTCTGGGAGTTTGTAGAGGGGCAGAGACAACAGGGCAGAGAAAGTATTCTAGTTCCTTAAACTCAGAAGCCAGAAAATTGTATCCTGTTTTTTTTTTTTTTTTGTTTTTGTTTGTTTTTTGTTTTTTTTTTAAATGAATAATCACTTCAAGAGGGACAGGAGAATGTGGCTTTTTGTGGACAGGCTAATGAGGTTCGGGTGAGCTGAAGAAGCTCATGGACAGGGTCAAAAGATGAGGTGGCTGTGGAAGCTTCTGGTTGGCTTCTGCTTCTTTCCTAATGGGACTCATTCTTCAGTAACTGTTTAATTAGCATATGTGAGCAGCATACTCTCATTTTCCCATGTGTAACAGAGCCTTTCTCTTCCCCTCACTTAGTGAGCTGCCTGACTGTGTCTACAGCCTGAGACTGTCCACGTCTTTCCAGAATCGCTTAGAAAACATGCAGCCGTCTTGGCTTGTGCTGAGAATCCACATTCCGTACCAGCCTCGCTACCGTGGTTTCTCATGCCATTTTTTATTTTTGGCATCATTTAGACATTGATTTCCAAGCTGGGCTGATTTAGTGTCTGTTATCTTCTCAAAGCTTGAAGTGAACACTTAGTGAAAGGCCTGTGTCTGTCTTTAGCTCTGAAAGGCCCAGGTATTGCTTGCTCACTTTCACTTTGCTGGAATGCTCCATAGACCTCTGCCAGAGCTGCTCAGATTGCCTGCTTCTTCAACCCTGTCTAGAATTTACCCCATTAACTTTTCCACTTTCTCACATACACATAACATAATAATATAATGTATACACAACTACATAATACATTATACATAATATAGTATATACAAATTACACATATCGCTAATAGATTTCTATTAATTTTCACAAGCATCTTGTTTTATTTAATCATGCATTATATTTTTCTGGGTACTCTCCTTTCTCTTAACTTCTTGTCCATTTTAACCATATTTCAAAGTGTCTGATCATTATTTTGTGACAGTGATTTAATTCTGAGATGAATGAAATTATTTTGGAATGAGTTTAATTCATTAATTAATGTATTTTGATGGCTCTCTTCCTGGCACTATCCTTCTTTGTGATTCCTGGTTTGCATTTATGAGCTCTTGTTGTGTGGAGAGACAGTTTCTTTTGTGCTTTCGTCTTCTTACATGGAGGTTGTACCCTGTGTCCACTCAGGCTCCCATGAGCCAAGAATCACACAGTATTCCTGAAGACACAGGGCTTCTGTTCCCAATGACATTGGGCATATGGTCACAGAGAGGAACACTGTCTTTTCTTTCTTCACTAGACCCTGTGTTCTACTTCAGGGTGGATGTTCAGACTTTATTCTTCAGCTTTCAAAGCCAATCAGGAGGGGTGGAGAGTTTCCACAGCCCAGGCCCCAAGCAGTGAACTCCAGCTGTCTGTCTGTCATGGAACATGCTTAGTCTCCATTATCCCTGGTAGAAACAAGCTCAGCAACAGCCAGCACTTGAGTCTGCTATGTGATGTACAGTCTTCCCTTCATTGTTACGCGTCCCCCTCCCATTCTTTGATACCCAAGAAAGTCTGACTTCATTTTGAGCTGGATACATCTTTCTTGTATGTATGTATGTATGTATGTATGTATGTATGTATATATTATTATTATTATTACTGCTGAGTTTTGTTTTTATCTATTGCTTCTAATTGCTTGAAGCAGGGGTAGTAGGTCATCTTCAGGTTGTGAACTTACTAAGTCTATATCACCAAGCATCAGCCACAACACAATCCTCTATAGCTGCTAATGCAAGGGAACTGAAAACTGCCACGACTAACAGGCACATTTCAGAGTAACAAGTGTCAAATCCTATGCTGGTTTCCTTAACAACACATTCTTATCATGTCAAGCAGAGAACAACCGCTGTCTCAAAATGCTTTTGGCCAAGGTTGCAAATGCATATGGAAATTCAGCAAAGATCAAACATAATTGACACCCACGACTAGCTGGTCGGGCTGTGATGCCTTTGCCTGCATTCATGCATTTCAGTCCTTATCCTAGAACTTCTGGATGGGACAAAAGGGTTAGGCACTAAATCACATGCAACTTTATTGCTTTTTTTTTTTTAATTTAATTTGTGTGGTGCTGGTGATTGAAATCCAGGTCTTGTACATGCTAGGAAAGCACTCTACCACTGACCTTCATTTCCAGCCTAGTGGGCCCGGATTCAATGCAACTGGTTTCCACAGCATAAGATGTGATTAGAACACAATCCAGTACAGTGGAGGACCATGTGAAGACAGCTCTAATGGGCATCTGCCAGCGAAGGAGAGGGGTCTCAGAAGAAAACAACCCTGCTGATGTCAATTAGGGACTCCCAGTCTCGAGAACTATAAGAAAATCAATTTCTGCTATTTGACCTAATGTTCTGTATTGTTGTGGCCACTCTACCAAACTAATTCAGAACGGGGCAGCTCTACTGTCCACCTGCATGTCTCTAACACAAAGAAGAGCAAATCATCCTGTTTTAGCCTGCCCGGATCCAGGGACCAAGGTCAGTTCTCCTGGGTCTTCTATAGCCAAGAATCGTGTTCATAGCAACTGAAACAAAGCTCCACACTGTCTCTTTCCTGCCCACCACCAAGCTTCTTTGTGGTCATCTTGTTCAGATAACAACGGCTCAGGGCAAGCATGTTGAAAACATCTCTTGTCCCTGCTGGTGACAGTGTACTGATTAGTCTAGATAGCTGTGCATCTCTGCACTTCTTCCCTCAAGTTAGATCCAGGCACTTGAACCTGAGATTTGTTTATGAAGAATTTGCTCTCGTATTCTAACCAAGTTATGCATTATGGATGTGTTAGATTCTAAACAAGTGATCAAAATGTGTGATAATTCTGTTGGCTACATAACCATAGCACATACTCCTTTCTACTCTATCAGTCTTTGGCCATTGTAGAAATTGTGTGTGTGTGTGTGTGTGTGTGTGTGTGTGTGTGTGTGTGTGTGTGTGTATACACGTGCGCTTGTGAGCATGTGTGATTATACATACTAGATGTTCTTCTTCAACAAAGACATCATGAGAAGATATGATAAGACATTCATTATTTTCTCTTTGTGCGTGAAAATTCCTAGGATGTACAGATTGTTTTAAGCTGTGTTCAATTGAACTTCCCAGTCGTATTTATGAGGAGTGGCATCTCTCTGAGAGCCACTCTATCTGCGTGGTTTTACGGGGTCTTGGTGCTGCAAGTAAAGATGCTTCTATTTTGAACACTTGGGGTTTCAAAAATATAATTTATCCTGAAATCCCCTCTGCATTTTAAAAATTGTGTCTGAATTCTCAGCGCAGTCAGAATGACTGTTTGGTAGACAAAACGTATCCCCCCTAAACCATCAAGGGATTTTCCTAAGCAATTGGGATTACTCCAAAATACATTGCAGATTGGTATCAACTATCATATTTGAATTTGTATTCTAGCGCTGAGAGCAATTTGTAGCGCATTATAAACCGTGGCTCCTCCCTCGAAATTTCAAAAGGCTTCTGTCTGTGACAAGTGCTAAATATGCTGTTGCTACAGTAGCACTATCAGAAATGGCCCAGAGACATCACGCCAAAGTGAGTGACAGGACGAGATTTCTTAATCACTTTGTAAATACAAACCTTCAGGAAGGCCTGGTCTCCTTAGACTGGGGAAAGATGAAGCAGTGTCTGGACTAAGGATGTTGATTGCAACCTGAGATGAACTGTGTGGACTGGGAGGCAGGGCTTTCTGGCCCAGGGTCCAAAGGTTGGCAGGGCAGTGTTCCCATTCCATCGGCCACAGGAAGTTAACTTCCTCCTACCACCCCCTGAAATAAAAAGAAAGCTCCGATTCAGAGTCCAAGCCAAATTTACTGGAAAACAAAACAAAAAACAAAACTACCCTAAAACGGAGAAGTCGACTGCTGTGAATGAACTTTAATGCTGGCTTTTAGTATTTAGATTTAATAAAACTCTGAGTGATCTGCAGAACAGTAAGATCTCTAGTTAAGTAGGAGGCTGAGGTTGTTTGGACTGTGTTATATGAAAACCATCTGAGACCATTGAGTTTTGGTAGATATCCATTCTAACATTCTAACATTAACAATATATCACACTCCACTGCCAACTGAAAACCCATGATGTCATTCACAAACTATGTATTTGAGATTGGGGAGCTGGGGATGTTTTTGCAATGATAATGGAAGAATCCCCTCCAGAGACTCTGAGGAACCTGTGCCTGCATTTTTCATGTACACCTTACTGCTTGATCATGTGATTGGCGGAGGAGATGGACGATTTGGAAATTGTTGCCTGACTACATCAACACAAACTCCTGAAGTGCCATCTGCCCATGCCCAAAGAGCTATGTCCCGAAGTGTTCTTCCAAACCTGCACTGTGGTTCATAGACTTTATCTACAGATGTCTTCATGACTCTATTTTCAACTGTAAGTCACTTCATTTTTAGGAAAGTGTTGCTTTGAACAATGGGCTGACAATACGACCAGAAAAAAATTGTAACTGAATGTCATGCAAATAACATGGGCATAGGGAATATTGCTTAAGATATGGTTTTATTCTTACTGTTTTGATTAAAATGATACAAAAGCTACAGAATAAAAGCACAAAGCAAAATTAATAGCAGGTGCTTTTATAGAGTCCTAAAACTTTTAAGTATCCCAGAGGAAGTAGAATTAATTTATGGTGAGGCTGGAATCTTTGATATCTCTATTAAGATGAACAAGAAAGAGGCATATGGTGGGGGAAATAACAGAAAGTTAGACATGTCTGACTAAATGGTGTGAAGTTGGAGGATTAATTAAGATACATAGACAATAATAATAACAAGCACTGTAGCATCAGCAGCCAGAGATGCAACACTCACAGGGAGGCGGGGTTGGGTCGAGGTCATCACAAGATGAGTTGTGGCTTTCTCCAAGGGGTGGTCCAGTCACTAAATGGACCCTACACATGATTGGCTTAGCATAGTTCTTACCATTCACCAGAATCTAGGTTGCTGATTGGGACAGGACTGGGTTAGGCTATCAGAGACAGCAAGAAGAGATAGAAAGGCCATCTTTGGAGAAAGATCAAGGATGGAAACAATTAATTCAGTCAGCTTTTAAACTTTCTGTTGGGCAGAGATAACACAGAAAGTTGTAATCTTAGGAGAATGCCAGAAATGCATTTCGACTCCAATCCCTTTTCCCCAGTCAACATATATTTGAGCTCTTGACAAATGATAGAATTGATAAATCTGACTTGCACTTTTGTCTCTTTACCCTGTCTATCTAAGTAATGCAGTTTGAAAGGAGTGAGACATAGAGTATCTATCAAACTGCAAATCAATGCTTCAGCTTTCATTGATCCTCAGAGACAAGGAACTATTGTGGGCAAGGGCTTTGGAATCAAACATATCTGGGTGTGAGAAGACAGGCCTGTATGCCATTTTCTCACCTATAACTTAGGGCCTCCAGGATGGCTCAGCAGGAAAAGGTACTTGGCTGCAAGCCTGATGACCTGTTCCATCCTTGGACCCTGCAGGATGGTCAGAAAGAACTGACTTTTGCAAGCAGTTCTCTGGCCTCCATACATGTATGGTTGGGCAAGAATGCTCCCCTACCCACCCAGGGGGTTAAGCAACCGGCCCTGGGTGTTACAAGGGGTCGTTATGCAGTTAACTGTCTTTAGCCATTATAATATTCCAATTAATATTTTATTATTATTGATTAAACATGAAAATAAAATGGATGCACAGGAATTATTTATGTTGGGAAAATTGAATACATTATTCTAAAATTCATTGTACATCTTTAAACACTTGAAGGAAAATATTATTCTTCAATTAAAGATATGATAAATACTAATTTCAAAATAACATCCTCAGAGATATATATTCATATGGATAAGTATTTTACTTTATGTAATTTTCATACCCTAATGCAATTCAGATCAGAGTTAATATATAATGAAAAAGTAGCTTTTGTGAATAACTTACGCTCATTGTAGAAGTTGGCGAACAGTGTGAGTGGGATGTTTAAGAAGCCTGTGGAGTCTGCAGCCACTCCATTTGACATTTAGTTAATGGAACTGGCTTCTATTTGACAGTGAAAAGGGAACATTACACAAGTCACCATGTTCTAGAGATTTCTTGCCAGCTTGCTTTATGTTCATTTGACTGGTTACTTTTCATAATTATCCGGTGCCTGGCTAGATTTCAAGCTTCAGAAAGGCCATTTGATTTTGTTATTCTATGTTGCCCTTGGCTTTTAAGCAAACAGGATTTTAAAAATGAATATTGGCCCTAATGCAATCCCTCCTCATAAAACAACCAGAAACAAAGAAAGTAAACTCTTTTGTTGAAACTTAGTGATTCAAAATCTTTCCAAGCAGAAAGTAATCAAGATTTCTGATCCCTTTGCTGCACAAAGGGAGACTGAGGACCTAAGAGGGTAGAAGGAAAAGTTTGTGCCAAACCTGGATTCATGTGGAAAGCAACAAAAAAAACACACAAGCATACAGACAGATGCAAGCACATATACACACACATATAAAGACACATCTACGCACAAAGATGCAGACACACTTGCACATACAGACAGACACACACAGAAACACAAGGCAGATAGACACACACACACACACACACACACGCACACACACATACACATAGATACACACACACACACATACACATTGAGACACACACACACATACAGACCACATATACACACAGATACATACACAGAGACACACAGACAGCTATACACACATATACACATGACACAATGACAGACAGATCAGGCATATAGACTGATGACACACAGACAGACAGACAGACAGACAGACAAACATGCACACTTGTGCAGAAATGAGTAGCAGAAGGACTGACATTGTGGGGACAAAGAGAACACATGGTGATGGGTGTCACTGTTATTTTATTTTTCTGGAGATTTTGTTGTCAGCCAAATCTGAGTATGTTGATTGGCTCAAGCAGAAAGTTCCTGCTGGAATTTTTAATAGAAATTTTGGTATTGTATAAGGTTAAAATGGCAAAAATCAAGCACTTGAGAGGCTTTAAGTTTCCTCTCAAGGTACTTGCCAAATTCTGAAGTTACATGTGGTGAGCTTAAGAGCAAAGGATTTCCCACAGCCTGAGGATCTACCGAAGACACTCATGTTCTCAGTTCAAAACTCTTGATTTCAGGGGCAGCTTATGTTAGAGTGAGAGTCAGTCTTACCACAGTGCTAACCCAGCCTCGAGTCATGTCAGTCCCATCTGGATAAAGACTGCTCTACCCCTAAAATATCCAGCAAAGAGAATGTAGAGCATCCTTAGGCTTCATGTCTGTCATTCAGTCAAAGATCAGAAACACAACTGTAAGACAAAACCTTGACAGAAACCACTGGAGATGGGGCGACCACGGCACTGGAGAGCTGGACATCAAAAGAGTGGACCCAGGTAAGTCAGGGCACTGGAGAGCTGGACCCATGGTGAAGGGCACTGCCGGCTCTTGCGGAGGACTGGGGTTTGATTCCCAGCACCCACATGGTAGCTCATAACTGTCCATAACTTCAGTCCCAGAGTTTGCACTTATAACCTTCATGGGCACCGAGCACACACATGTTATTATGCATACATGCAGGCAAAACACTCGTACTCATGAAATAATTAAAAAAGCAAATCCATTAAAAAAAAATCTGACCATGGAAACAGACTCACAAATGGCCTACCATAGTTAAGAGAGAGCTTTTCTACAACCGTAACTGTAATGCTTAGCACAAACAGAAGGAAACAAAGAAATGCGGATTAGTAGGAAAATTTACTGGCACCTTACAGAGAAAGAACACTGAGAAATAAAAGTCTAGGATATGCAAAATTAATTGCCTCATAGATGGATGTTAGCATAAATTAGACTCATAACAAAACGGGAGTTAAGAATGAGAAGACAGTTAACAAAAGTTATCTAAATACGAAGACTATGTAAAAGAATGGAAATAGGTATGGGTGGGATTGATATGTTGGGCACAATGGAAGCATTCAGTATACAGACTGAAATTAAATGGAGGGCAGCAATGAATTAGATGAGTGAAATCTAAACAAAAGTAAGCTGGTATATATGAACCCAATTACGTCGTATTAAGTCTAGACTAGCTCCTGGCAGTAAGACTAAGCTGGTGTGATGACTGGTTTTAAATTTCAACTTGGCACAGTCTGGAGCAAGCCAAGAAGGGGGAGGGTCAATTAAAGAACTACCTATGTCCGGGTGGCCTGAGGGTGTGTCAGTGGAGCTGTCGTGATTGCTACTGAGGTGGGCAGACTCATCCTGAATGTGTAGAGTAAGAGAGCTAGCTAAGCAGCAAACGCAGCAAGTGCATTCATTTCTCTGTTCCTGATTGTGACTATGGTGCCAGTAGCTGCTTGAGTACCCGCCTTTTCTTCACTGATGGGCTATAACCCGGAGTTGTAAGCCAATCACCCTCTAAGTTGCTTTTGGTGTGGTATTTTATCCCACCGACAGAGATGAAAGTAGATGGTGATATTGGAAAAGAAGTTTTAGTATATGATGTGGTCAAAGGGACCACTTTATCCCTTATAAGGCACACAGTACGGGTGATGGCTGGAGCTGATTATCAACTAGACAGGCTTTAGATCACCCAGGAGACACGCCTCCAGGAGCAGCTGAGAGGCGTTGTCTTGATTAGGCTCCTGAGGTAGGGGGATCTGCTGGAGAAGAGAGTGGTGCCATTCCCTGGACTTGGGTTCGGGACTGTATAAAAACGAGGAAGCTAAGTGAGCACCAACTCTTCCTGACCGAGGGCACAAAGTGACAGCTGCTTCAAGCTCTTTGATTTCCCAACCACGATGGACCATTCCCTTGAGCTGTGCTAAAATAAACCCTACTTTTCTTACGTTGCTTCTGTTAGGACATTTTATCACAAAAATGGCAGAAATAAGACAATAAGACACCAATAAAGAAGAGGAAAGCTGGTAAATCTACACTAATATCAGAACAAATGGTATTTAGAGGTCAGATGAGTCATTGCATGGCAGTCAAGAGGGTTCCAGAGGATGTTACAATCTGATTTTGCATGGGCCTGATAGTATGGTTTACAACAAAGCAAGCATTGAATTAACAAAGAAATAAAACCCTGTCTTCATCATTAGGAATTTAGAATATCTGCACGAGTTTACACAATTGACATGCATAGAATACCACAGCAAGCAAATTCTGCACACATTTTATTTTCAAAAGTGCTGTGCACCTGCGCTGTTGGTGATGACACGCTGAGTCACCACACAGGCCCAGCGAGTCAAGATTGAAATTATTCAGAGCATGTTTTCTGTCTGCAGTGTAGTGAGTTGTACATGAATCACAAGTAGTTCTTTACAAAGTACTCAACTGTCTTTGGAAGTTAAATTACACTCTCCTGAATAACCAATGGGTGGAGAAGAAACCATAACAGAAATTAGGAAGTTTGAGCTGAACAATCAGAATACATCAAAAGAAATTGCATGGGACTAACTCAGTGCTCAGGGAAATTGATAGACATTAAGTGGCACATTAAAACAGGTAAAGGCGAAGATCAAAGCAGGCAGAATGCAGGGACATCAGTGCAAATCCAAAGAGCAGAAGGGAAGAAACAATAAAGATGAGAGCAGAACTGATAGATGACAACAACGGAATGATGCAGTAAATTAACAAAACCAGATCTGGAGTCTGTCAATGAATAGAATGGGCAGATTTTTAGACCAACTGAGAAAGAGCTAAGGAAAAGTGAAGAGACCAACTCAGGGACGAAATAAAGGAGGTAATTAACCAGCCAGTTAACACCGAGAAGAAAGTGAACTATTATAAATAATTCTACATCAGTGCATTTAGTGAGTGAGAAAGAAAGGCCCCTTCTTCAACAACACAGTCTACAAAACCTGACAGAGCAGACTGAAACATTCAAATGTCCTTGTAGCGGTTAAAGAACCTGTCTGTGTAGAATGAAAACTTTACCACAAAACCGAGGTGTCTTTATACGTAGATTTTTTTCCCCAATATGTTATAAATAGCATGAATTTAATATAGGCACTTCAATAGATATAAAAAACAAAACAAAAAATTCCTAAACTTTTTTATGAAGCAATGTAGCTTTGATTTCCAACTGATAAGATCATTGGTAGCTAAGAAATTGTAATCTTATCTTTTTTAGTCAGCCAAGAGCTAATAAAGTAATAGGGATAGATGAGCTTTAAGTAAAAAGACATCACAAATTTGACTCAGGAAATAAATTGGAAGATCTGAGAGGAGATGGGGGAGGGGGGATGGATATGGTCAAAATACACTGTATGAATTTCTCAAAGAATCAATTAAAAGTATAGCATTAGTTCACGGAGAAATCGTCTCGAAAAACAATATATTTATATATACATATATGTATGGATATATATATATAACACACACACATATATATATAATTACTTAATTAAAATTAAATAAATACAAAGACTAATACCGTAAAGTTATTCAAGAAATGTGAAGGTTTTATTATAATAAAATTAATAAAAGTAACTTACCATGTTAGTATATACAGGAAAGGAATATTGCAAATTGAATACTGATTTACTTCAACATTCTTGACAAAATGACAACAGAAAGGAAATACCTTAAGCTGATAAACATTGACTAAAAGTTAAAAATTTCAATAGTAAAAAAAATCATTGAGTGATGTCTAGTGAGACCGAGAACATGACGAGGAAAACTTTCATGACTATTTCTGTCCAACCCTGAACTGAAGGTCTCTAGTCAGGGTAGGGGAGGAGGGAAGACATAGGCAGGTGTGAGGAATGAATGAATGAAACGTTAGAACTGTTTGTAGATGATATGGTTCTGTCCCATACCATTCTAACTGGAGACCAACTACGATGTTCCAAGGCAAATGCAGCAAAGCAGGGAGGCAGGAAGATGCCTAGTGGTTTGCCTCAGCATTTGCTTCTGCAAACTCGACCACACTAGCTGGCAGAAAATTTCTGCTCACTTGCATGTCCACTTGGAAGCAACAGCAACAGAAAATTAACAAGTGATATTTTTAAGTGATATCATTTTCAATAGTGATGTAAAACATCAAATATCTGGAGGTAAATTTGATGGAAAGTTTGAAGCTGAAACTATACGTTTTATATTGAAAATAACCATACTTCACTACGGTTAGAGGTTATTGATCTGAATAAATGGAGCACTGTACATACTCAGAAAGACTCGAAACTGCAGATGCTAACATTTCCCAAGTTAAACCATGCATTAAATGGGCTTACGTTTTGGAGGTCAAAAACAAATAAAATTATTTTATTGTTATTATATTTACTATTAATTACTTAAAATCAGAATTTCACTCTATAGCCCAGGATGACCTCAGGATCATGGCAATTCACCTTCCTCAACTGTGCTGATTTTAAATGTATGTGTGCACAGAAAGGAGATAAAACATGCAAGGCAGTTTTGAAGAAGAGAAAATGACGAGTTCACCAGACCGAGGGACCGCATTAAAGCTCTAGTGATGGGGAAAATTGTTACCTATAGCTCACACCATAGAATGGAAGGAGACAATCTTTCGATACATATGCTACATAAATATTTTCATTATACATCCAGAATGCGTGAAGGACTGCAAATGACCCGGCATCGCTGGGGTAGCTCTCACCCATGAGGGTCAGTAGTGATGGAGCCCTGAGGTGCTCCCAGCATTTTCCTCTTGCCTGGCTCCTGTATTCTGGGATTGGAATCATGCATGTAGTCACTTTGGGAAGTCAGTGTTATTTGTACAATTTCATTGAAAATTTATAAACAACATGAAACACAGCATCCTAAAAAAGACATCTGCTACTGTGTGGCAGAAAGCTCTAGAAGAAATGACAGCTTCCTGTGGAAGATACCTTCCCTACCATCACCCAGAAAGCTGAGACCTGTTATTACCAACATCATTTTATTTATTTCTCTCATCTTACACCATCACAAACATTTTTAAATGAACAGACATTGGACTTTTCTATCAGCAAGGAGTAGTTTGAGTGAGGTATCCCATTGTATGTGTGCTTACCCATGTTCTCCTGGATATTACAAGACATGCCCAGGACATTCTGAGTACTTGATCACAAAGATGATGAGAGATACTTTAAATATTTCTAAAATGTGGGTTTTTTAAATCAATAATGCAGGGCCCTCTGAGTTGCACCCACTTGAAAAAGAGGAAAACATAAGAGAAGTGTAATTCAGTGTGTCAGATGTAATTAGGTCACCCTTGATTTTGCCTCATATGGCATGGCTCAGTGAGCATACACCAGGAATAAAAATTCCACTCAGCAATTTTCTCATTTACTTTTGCTTCTATTATTTATGCTACTTTCAATCTGCACTTTCTTTGAAAGAATCTTTTCAGACCATTTGTCCATTCTGTGAGGGGGAATTTAGTTGATACTGCATGGCACAAACCATAAATTCACTTAACCAGACACATGACACAAATTGTGATCCATGGCAACACTTGAAAGTAGCTCTCAAAAAATGCCCCTTTTCTTTGGTGCCACGTGGCACCCAACCACTGTCAATCTGTATATTTAGTATCTGAAGTGACTTATGTCCTGCTCAGGGTTAATGTGGGCATTCTAATATCTGAGTCTCACTTGCAGGGCACTGTCGTGAGGACACCTGGAATGCACAGGCTCCTGGACAGGTTAAGCAAAGTCACCTAGTTTTAATCACAAGTACAAATATATTTGAGACTATACATGGGCAGTGTCAATGTGAATCTCTCTCCACCCCATCCATAAAAACGATGCTGGAATGAAAATGATGCTTTTCACATTACAACTCGGGGTGTAAAACAATGATTCCACAAACCATTTATCTCTGAATGTTTAAAGAACAGTGGAGATTTTGTCCCACTCCACTGTCATCTCCCCCTGCCTGAAATCTCTTATACATCGTGCTCATGTCCAGAATCCGATCTCTGTAAGTATTACTTTAGGGATTGGCAACAGGTCCATACAAAGCCTTGTTTGGTTGCTCTGATATTTGGTGAACTGTCTCTCTCACATTTCTGAAGCTTTATCCTCAGTGTATTCAGAAGAGATGATGCAAACACAGGTGCTTTAGAGAGACCATTAAGTTAAACGGGATCCTCAGTGCTCTGGCCCACTGAAATCCCTAAAAAACTGTGAGCCCAGGACCAGGTACACACAGAGGGCGACCACATGAAGACATAGAAGAAGAAATTGACCATACACAAGCCAAGAGGAGAGAGGTGTTAGAAGAATCCGACCCTGCTGGATTCATACCACCAACTTCTAGAATTATGGAAGAATGAAGCTCTGTTTCAGCCACCCTATGGCACTTTGTTATGATAGTTCCAGAAAACTGAAATAATAAGGGAACAGTTTCTAGAATGTTCTATGCTTCCAGCTGGACTTTGTATAAGTTATCCCCTTCAAATAGTAGAGTGTAGAAAAAGGGACTACATTTATAATTACTATCTGGAAATAAATCCTTGAACTTCTGCAGTTGTTGGAGAAGAATCACACTTTTTAGAAAGTTCAGAATTAGAATCTCTACTTACATGTCTTCTTCCTACAAATGCTGTAACACTAGATAGGCTAGGCACTTGTCCATGAAAAGCCAGGAGAGTCCAGAGGTGTTACAGGTCAAGTCTGTGGTGAGTTTATTGTTACTATTTAATATTTATTCAGTGCCCAGAGCAATGAGCCAATGTGTTACCTGTTTTCATTAGGTGAAACTACTTCTCTTGTTTACTCACCAAAGATTTTCTCAAAGAAATAAGCTACCTAATTTGAATTTATTGCAACCTGGTTAGCTTTCATTCCATTTATATTCTAGTAACAATTTTCACATAAAACATCTGGTGTCCAAATAGGATGGCTCTGCATCTGGGACACTGAAAGACTGAGAGACCCGCAAGGTTGTGTGATCAAGGAGAATAGGCAATGTACCAAAATGGGCTCTCTCATCCTCCTCCTC
Organism: Cricetiscus sungorus; assembly: GCA_030556225.1. Classification (NCBI taxonomy): domain Eukaryota; kingdom Metazoa; phylum Chordata; class Mammalia; order Rodentia; family Cricetidae; genus Cricetiscus; species Cricetiscus sungorus. The sequence goes on from JANBXA010000651.1 coordinate 144,094,830, forward strand.
ATGGCCAGAGGCCATTCTGGGAAATGAACAAAAGGTATGAGTGAGGGGGCTGCAGGAGATGTTAAAGCTTTTTGTATAATCCATTTAACAAATGGCTTTGTAAATGAAGGTGTACTCAGGCAAATGTTCAAAGAATGATTTAATCTCTCTTTTTTTTTTCATTTTGAATATCAGTAAGGTCAAATAAATGGCAAGGAAAGGAAACCATTTTGGATTCTGGTGGAAGTTATTCTTCCGTCTCTGTGTTGGTGCCATGAGTAAAGTAATGACTATTTCCTTAGCTGATGGGTGCATTATAGGAAGAATGAACTTGTTCAGAGAGGTTTTCAAGCTATGTTCTCTACATCACAGACAACATGAGGACCGCTGCAGATGGAGAGTGAGTGGGTAGTTGTCACATGTGTTACCCACTACCTCCCAGATCTGCTGTAGGTTGTTTCTCATATTAGACTCTGATTAAAGTATTTCAAGACCCAAACCATAATGAGGATTTAGAATGACTTATTAATTTGAGCCGTTTGTGCTTTGTATACAATGTGGTCATGGAGCGTAAAGGTTTCTAAAATGAGTCTCTGTCATGCTGACGTGTCTCCCCTCAGATAGGAGGTCTTCCTTCCATTTGTGTCTGCAAGTCCCTTATCCCTCCCTTTGCATCTGCAGAGGGCTTCTTCTTGTATCAGAAAGGGAGACATGGCTTCCTGTTGTCATAGGAAAGTGACATGTGGTAGTGTGGTCAGTATCATCTTTTCCACGTGCGCTGTTTTGCTTCCAAAAGTAGAGGGAAAGTGATTTCATTCCTTTCTGATCCAATTTACCCACCACCTTTTCCAGAAAAGAACAGGCTATTCTTGGATTCTAGTATTATTTGATATCAGCAAACAGTATCTGAAGCAGTCCACATATGAAACCTTAGGCAGACAGACAGAAAGCCTGTTGAGAGAGCTGCAGTAGTGTTTTAAGTTTAAATTACTGTGCTTAAGAGATCTATAAAACAAAAATGTCTCTAACCTCTAAGCCCCACTTGCCCAAGGACAGATAAACCTGTAAGCCTCACATGCCCAAGGAGAGATAACTTTCTGGAATGCTTCAGGCTGTTGTTCATGCGAGATAATAATCCCTGTGTTTTCATGTCTGTATACAAGCTTGGTTGCCCCAACTGCACAGGACATGCTTGATCACACATAGGTAGGAGGTAAGTAGGTGGGAAGTACATCAAGATATATGCTTGTTACTAATTGAACAAAGGCAGAAAGTACATAGTCTTGTGGGGTTTGCATTTGTAAGCACTAGATTAACATAATTTGTGGCCATTTTCTGGGAATCCCAGGTATGGACCTAGTCAGCATCCATCAGACTGGCCAGTATTTAATAAAGCTAGCTTTAAATTTGGCTAAAAAGTTGTGGTAGTGGTCATATTCTTGCCTGTGTGATTAACACTGTTTATGAGAGATTTAGAGTCCAGGCATCCATTCATTTTTCTATTCATTCATATTCATTTATTAATCATTTTAATGTGGAATTCCTATTATTCAGGATACAATGGTGTCTTCTTCAATTCTTTCTTCAAAGACTTAAATTCTTGTCATACATATCTTTCACTTGTTTGGTTAGAGTTACTCCAAGATATATTATGTTATTTGTGGCTATTGTAAAGCATGTTATTTCTCTGATTTTTTTCTTGGCCCATTTATAATCTGTATATAGGAGGGCTGCTGATTTTATTACTCTTATATACTGCTACATTATTGAAGGCATTTATCCTTGGTAGAATTCTTGGGGTCACTAATATATACTATCATGTCATCTGCCAATAGCAAAAGTTTGACTTATTCTTTCCCCATTTATATCCCTTTTATCTCCTTTGTTGTCTTACTGCTCTAGCTAGAACTTCAAGTACTATATTGAATAGATTCAGAGAGAGTGGACAGCCTTGTCTTGTTTCTGATTTCAGTGGGGTCACTTTGAGTTTCTCTCCATTTAGTTTGATGTTGGCTGTTGGCTTGCTGTATATTGCCTTTATTATATTTAGATATGTTCCTTGTATCCCGGATTTCTCCAAGAGATCTGTATCATAAAGGGGTGTTGAATTTTGTCAAAAGGCTTTCTCAGTATCTAGTGAGATGATTATGTATTTTTTTCCATTTTGTTTATATGGTGGATTCCATTGACAGATTTTCTAATGTTGAACCATCCCTGCACTTTTGGGATGAAGCCTACTTGGTAATGGTAGATAATTTTTCTCATATGTTCTTGGATGTAGTTTGCCAGTATGTTATTGAGTATTTTTGTATAAATGTTCATGAGGAAGATCAGTTTGTAACTCTCTACTTAGTTGTGTCTTTGTGTGGTTTTTGTATCAGGTTAACTGTAGCTTCATAAAAAGAGTTTGGCAATGTTCCTTCTGTTTCTATTTTGTGGAACACTTTGAAGAGTATTGGTATCAGTTCTTTTAATTTCTGGTAGGATTCTGCCCTGAAACTGTCTGGCCTGGACTTTTTGTTGTTGTTGGGAGACTTTTGATGACTTCTATTTCATTAGGGGTTACAGGTCTATTTAATTTGTTTATCTGGTCTTGATTTAATTTTGGTATGTGGTTCTTACCCAGAAAATTGTCTACTTCATTTAAATTTTTAAATTTTGTGGAGTACATGTTTTTGAAGTATGACCTGATAATTCTTTGAATTTCCTCGGTGTCTGTTGTTATGTCCTCTTTCTCATTTCTGATATTGTTAATTTGGATATTCTTTCTCTGTCTTTTTGTTAGTTTGGACAAAGTTTTGTCCATCTTGTTGATTTTCTTGAAGAGCCAACTTTTGTCTCATTGATTCTTTGTATTGCTTTCTTTGTTTCTATTTTATTGATCTCAGCCCTCAATTTGGTTATTTCCAGTCATCTACTCCTCTTGCGCGAGTTTGCTTCTTTTTGTCCTAGTGCTTTCAGTTGTTCAGTTAATTCACTAATGTGGGATTTATCTAGCTTCTTTATGTAGGCATTTAGTGCTATGAACTTTTCTCTTAACACTGCTTTCATTATGTCTCATAAATTGGGGTGTGTTGTGCTGTCTGTCAATTTCACTGAATTTTAGGAAGTCTTTAATTTCTGTCTTTCTTTCTTCCTTGACCCAGTGATAATTCAATAGCTAATTGTTCAATTTTCATGAGTTTGTGGGCTTCTTGAAATTGTGTTGTTGCATTCTAACTTTAATCCATGATAACCCGATAAGATACAGGGGCTTTATTTCAATTTTTTTGTATCTGTTGAAGTTTGCTTTGTTACCAAGTATGTGGTCAGTTTTAGAGGAGGTTCTGTGGTGTGCCGAGAAGATATATTCTTTTGTCTTTGGGTGGGAGGTACTATAGATGTCTGTTAGGGCCATTTAAGTTAAAACATATATTAGTTCATTTATTTCTCTTTTAAGTTTCTGTCTGGGAGACCTGTCCAGTGGTGAGAGTGGAGTGTTAAAGTCTTCCACTATTAGTGTGTGGGCCTTGATGTATGATTTGAGCATTAGTAACGTTTCTTTTACAAATGAGGGTACACTTGTACTTGGGGCATAGATATCCAGAATTGAGAGTTCATCTTGATGGATCTTTCCTGTGACAAATATGAAATGACCTTCTTCATCTCCTTTGACTAATTTTAGTTTGAAGTTTATTTTGTTAGATATTAGGATAGCTATACCAGCTTGTCCCTTAGGTCCATTTGATTGGAAAAATCTTTTCCTAACCTTTTACTCTGAGGAAATGTTTGTCTTTGTAGTTGAGATCTATTTCTTGTATGCAGCAGAAGAAGGAATTCTGTTTTCGTGTCCATTCTGTTAGCCTGTGTCTTTTTATAGGCAAATTGATTCCATTGATATTAATGGATAATAATGACCAGTGATTGCTAGTTCCTGTTATTTTTGTTTTCGTTGTTGTTGTTGGTAATTTGTGTGTGTATGTTTTCCTTCATAGGGATTTGATGGTGTGAATTGTCTATTGCCTATGTTTTTTTGGGGAGTTAGATAACTTCCTTGGGTTGTAGTTTTCCTTCTAATGCTTTCTCTAGGGCTGGATTTGTGCACAGGCATTGTTTAATCTGGTTTTGTCTTGTTTTCTCCATCTATGGTTGATGGGAGATTATCTCTTCCATCTCTTCTATTCTTTTGTGATTGCATCTGTAGCTCGTGATTGTTTACCCAGATTTTCTGTTTCCAGAGTTCTCTTGGTTTGTATTTTCTTTATTGCCTCTATTTTAGTTGTCAAATCTCGAACCATTTTCTTCACCTGTTACATTACTTTTTCTTCGTTTTCTTTAGGGGATTTGATCTCTTTCAATTTTTACGTCTGTTTTTTTCTCCATTTCTTTAAGGGAATTTTTCATTTCCTCTTTAAGGGCCTCAATCATCTTTAAAAATTGTTATTATATGTTGTTTTCTTCTGCTTTATCTGCATTGGGATGTTCAGGTCTTGCTGTTGAGGCACCACGTGTTTCTGGTGTTGTTGTATTGTTCTTTGTTTTGTTGAGTGTATTCTTACCTTGTTGTCTGCCCATGTTTTCCTCCAATCAGAGGTAGAGCCCAGTTGGGTCCTTCTTCCTCCAATCTGTGCAGCTGGGGGTTGTATCTTTGTCGACAGGCAGGGCTGAAACTCCAGTGATGGCTCCTTCAGGTGAAGGTGGGCCCAAGGCTCCTCTCTCTGTAGTCAGAGTCATGGCTGAGGTGGTGCTGCCCCTCTGGTGATTGCTCTTCCAGCTGCTGTGGGTGAGGCTCTGGCTCTGGTGCTTGGGTAGTTTCTGAAAGCTGCTGCTGGGGCCACTGATTCTCCTGGTGTGGGCTGGGGCCTGCAGTACAGTTTCCACTAAGTTACTTCTGTGTATTTGTTTTTAAATACGTGTTTCTGTGTGGATATATGAATGCAGGCATGTTAAGATATCAGAAAAGAATGATAGATTTCCTGAAACTGGACTACCCAGGTGTTGGTGAGAAGCCTGACCTGGGTCCTGGGAACCAAACATAAGTCCTCTGGAAGAGCAGCATGTACTTTCAACTGCTGAGGACATCTCTCCATCCCCTCCAGCACTTTTAATTAATTTTGTTAGCACCAGCGTCTGTCCTCAGAATCTTACCGCATTTTGGAGATTCAGCCATATCATCAACCCTCAGGAGAGAGGGAAAATGCAAAAAGCAAAGGGCCACCATCATGATAGCCTCTGTTACTATGCTAAGGCTGCTCTTTGGAAAGTAGATTTAACCATCTCTGATGTTATTTTCTTGGTCAGAACTGAAAGTTAGTTGTGAGGTAGACTTTAAATGTCTTTGAACTGAATAAAGACTCTGCTTAGGATAAGTCTGTGAGGAGTTTTACATTTAGGAAGAGAGGATTATAGGTGGGCCATGTAATAGAGGCTGTAGATGCCTTGACCATCTTAGCAGGGCCATTTTCTCTTCACCCTCCTTTTTCTTCTTAAGCCATAGAAGCAGGCTCTTGTCAGAGGGAAATTCTCTAGCTGCTGGACATGCGTAAAATGGTATGTGTTTCTAGTCTCGTGCTGAGCTGCACTTCCCTATTAAAGCAGCCATTCAACAGATACATTTTAATGTGAATATTCTTCCTCAAATATCACCAAATTTAATAATACCCAAATTTCATCTTTATTCCTTAATTTAATCTAAGTATGTAAATGATTAGTTCACCACTGAACAGAAGTAATTTTATGGACTCTGATTCTTTCAATATTTAATAACTCTTTTGTACTAGAAAAATGGCTAAAGGTTTATGTTTTAGCATTAAATGCAAGTGCTTTTTAGCAAGCTTCCAAGGTTCACCTGTGTTCTAAGTATGCAGTACTATATATAACTAAGTATGCAGTACTAAAAATATAGGTTGTGTATAAAGAGTGTTAGTTAATAAAGGCTATGAGGATATATCAAGAAAATTAATACCTTATAAAAGTAAAATGAGGCTATTGAGGACTTGGAAGTAGAAAGAGATACAAATAGAGGGTGTAAAGAAAGGGTAGTAGGGGGCCAATGAGGTGGCTCAGCAGATAAAGGCACTTGCTGGCAAGGTTGAGGACGTGGGTTCTATTCCTGGAGCCCACATGGTTGAAGGAGAGACTGACTCCTTCTCTCCCAGAATAAGTATATTAAAATGTAGCCTAAGACATATAATCAAAAGGATAATATGATCAAAAACACTACATGTATGCATGTATGGAATTATAATGAAAAGCATTACTTGTAAAAATGAGCATGACATTAATTAAAAAGAAAGTAATTACTTTGTTGCATACATATAGAACCAAAGAAACATTTAAGAGATTTCATCAAAGGCAAAGATATATCATGGACAGAACAAACGTAAAATTCAGTATTCCTAACTCCCTATCCCATGATATAAAAATTAAAAATAAATAAATTGGTATTTTGCCTTTAGAGCCTGTAGATTATAAACTAATAATGTCAATCCAAGATAAAAATTCAATTGTGATATGTTGTGTTAAGCATTAGAACTTTTAGAATCTATCAACTATGATCTTTGCAATAAATCACTGCTCATAGTTAATAGCTACTCATCGAGAGGACTGAGTACTAAATTCATTCTTTTGAAGAATACTAAGAATATAGCTGGAGACCAGGCTTTGTGTTAGTGCTGGGTCATTAGGTGGATGTCAAGTTTGATCTAACAGGTAGCCCCCATTGACAACACAGATGTAGAGACAGATAATGAGGGCATCATGGTATAAATGATATGATGTTGATATAAATAGAGTATTGAGAATGTGTAAAGCAGTTCACCTGGGAAAAGACTTGTTAGCTGGACTTCCTTTATATTGTTTGAGAATTTCATATATGCACATGATGCGTTTTTATCGGATCCATCTCTGTTCTGTCCCCTTCAACTCTTCACCCTAGTGTCACTTTTCCCCTCCCTGGTTTCAGGCAGTCTGTTTTGAAGATCATTGACTCTGCATGGACATAGGGCCACCTGCTGGAGCATGGGTAGCCTTCAGCTTTCCCTGAAGAAAACAGAACTTCCCTACTCCCAGCAGCCACCAACTGCTATTAGCTCCTTAGCTAGGGATGGGATTTTGTGACCCCCATCCACCCTGGGATTTTGACTAGCTTGATCTCTTAAAGGTCTTGTGCATTCAGCCTGTCTTAGTTAGGGTTTCGTTGCTGTGAAGAGGCACCACGGCCACTGCAACTCTTATAAAGAAAACAATTAATTGGGGTGGCTTGTTTATCAGCTTTAGAGGTCTTGTCCATTATCATCATGGTGGGAAGCATGGCGGTGCACAGGCAGATGTGATGCTAGAGCTGAGAGTCCTACATCTTGACTCAGAGGCAAAACAGTCACGCTGAGGGAGGCTTGAGCAAAAGAGACCACAAAGCCTATCCACACGGTGACACACTTCCTTCAACAAGGCCACACCTTTTAATAATGACACTCCCTTTGGGAATCTTTTTCTTTCAAACTACCACACAGCCATAGCTGCTGCAAGTACATGTTTGTACCTGCCCTGTGTCATGTCTGGAAAACATTGGCGGCAGCCAGACAGGACCTCACAGAGAGTTTGGCCAATGAGAATGGGCAGAGAGGGAGTGAAAAGTCTTTTTAGGCATGGAGTAAAGTTAACTAGAACTTTGAGGATCTGGTCCTTAAAGAACTCAGGTAGACTGTTGTAAACAGCTGTATAAACACTGTTTGACTTGACAAGGGGTCCTGCAGGAACATTGGGTTTCCTACTTCACCCAATCATTAGACCCATTCTCTTGGCCACGGGCAATATTCAGCCAGCTTCTGATGGGGTTATTCCCTGCAGCTTATAGAACAGACAGTAAAACACGTATGTGTTTTCCCCAAAGGAAGAGGACGAGCTGTGCAGACTCACTTGCTCATGCTGATGTCTCTTTGGTTTCCCAGGAGAAGTTGGAGGTAGAAGTCACAGATGCCGGAACCGCATGCTTGGGACTCTGTCTATATGCAAAGGCACAGTCACAAAAGGGATAAAGAGCTCCCACTGAATGTGATTGTATATAATTGGAAGAGACTTCCTAGACAAAATTGGGAACATTATAGTATGGGCGGAAGGTCAACTGTCCATGTAAGTGGAGACAGTGGTAGAATCAATGTGTGTATGCTATTCACTTTAATATTGAATGCACTTTCCTATAAATACATAATTTTTATATTTTATTTACTTGAAAAGTCTAGAAACAACAGCAGAATGAATATATTCTCTATCAGTGTGGAAAAGGAGCACAACATGAAGGCTTGTAGAATATAGATCCATTCTAGCCCATGGAAAGAGATAGGCTTTTAAACATATTTATTTGTTTTCATTTTGTGTATGTGTAGATGCTGGTGGAAGGCAGAAGAGAGCATAGATCCTAGGACCTGGAGTCACAGGTGATTGTGAGCTGCCCAGTGTGGGTGCTGGGAGTTGAACTCAGCTCTTCCACAAAAAGAATGTGTGCTCTTAGCCTCCGAGCCATCTGTTCAGCCCAAGACGAGTTTCTTTAGTGTTCATCACGACTTTATACATAGATGACAGGCTGCTGCACATTTTCTCTCTCATTTCTTCATCTTCATCCTCTTTTTTACCCTCAAGAGATTGGTTATAATGGTGTGGCCTGGTTTGACACCCTCAGCTAGAAATATATTTGTGGTAGAAGACCTGACGTCAGGACTCTAGTTAGCTAGTGACAGTAGACCTAGCTGGCTAAGGATTTGCCAAGACTCAGAGGGATATAAGGAGGCTTGTTATGTCTTGTTTGGACTAAGAACTCAGAGCTATGAAGTTGGGAGACCAAAAGAATTCTGACTCCATCTTTAGGAAACTTCTCGTAAAGAAAAAGTGGAGGCTATCTGAGGCTGGCTTCTCCAGAGGAATAGGACCAAGGGAATGTGGCAGAATATAAAGGGGAATTCATTATCTCTCCCATGATACAGGCTAGGTGACTAACAAGACCCTTTACACACTGGAGAGACCGAGAGCCTGGAAGCCATTTAGTCTGTGACACTGGATGCCCCAGCAGGCTTCATCTGGTGTTGAAGGCCTGGAGAGTTGGTGGCCTCCGATCCGCAGGGAAAGGCTGAAGAGGCTGGTGTCTGGATGCCAAGGGAGGAGGAAGGATGAAGGCAGTGACAGCGGCAGCAGCGGTGGCAGCAGCAGTACAGATGCCCTCACCAGCAGGAAGCTAAGACAGGCAAGCATCACTGCTTCAGTCTTTAAATCAGGGCCGCTGGGTAGAAGGACCACACACCCTGGAGGAGGCTATCCTCCCCTCAGTGAGTCTTTGTGGAAACGCCTTCGCAAAGCACCCAGAGGTGTGTGTCTCCTAGTTGATTCCAGGTTCTATCAGGTGCACATTCAAAATGGATCATCGCCACAGGGCATTTGCAGAGTAAGCGTCGGGTTTTCAGACCTCATTCGGCAACGGACACAGTAACACTGGCTGATGCTTTTGGCAGTAGTTGTTAAATCACAGAAGCTCTAGCGGGATGACTGTTGCATCGCTGGCATGTTTTTGGTCCTGTTGATTGACACTCCCAAAGACTAAGAGCAAAGTTTTTCAGCATCTCCAACCGTGGCAATTTGCTTCTGTCTGTAGTGGTTTGATCTCTGGAATCACCTTGCTGTGTGAATACCAGAACTTACAGTTCTAGAAAACAATTGGTCACAGACACCAGACAACACTTAACCCAAGACTGGTTCCTCAGGGAGGGAAACCAAGGAGGCAAGCTTTATAACTCTTCACTTTTGTTCTAGACACACTCCAGGCTAGAAGCAGGAGCTGGGGGAGATCCAAGGTGGTGATCCTAGCTTGTGGAGGAGACGCTGGCTGGAGATTACATGGCAGCAATGTAGTGAGGAAGTAGCTATTTTGAACCAAGGGCCTGGAAATCTTCAGGGATGTCTGCGGGGATCCCTGTGGGGTCCCAAGGTGCGTGAGTAGAGGATGTCACTTCCTGCCCAGCAGAGACTGGCCGAGGACTGTTAATTCAAAGGTCACACAGTAGTGACAGAGGTGGACATGAGGACTTGGTCACCTTTTCATGAGCTTGCTGCCAGCGAAGGATGCGGATAGGAGTTAACTCTGATTGGAGCTCATTGGATTGTATTTGGCAACTTGATACTTCTTACAGCCTTGTAGCGCATTCCTCTCTTCCTCATAAGATGCTTGGAACATAGTAGCTACTGGAACACAGTAGGCAGTAGAACATAGTAGGTACTGTGTATTCGCTGGTTAAGTCTATGTAGTGTATGACAGCTATTCACCTAAAAGAGGCTTTCGGCAGGTATAGACCAGACCCACAGAGATGAGTCTTTTTATAAAGAGAATAACAGAAACAATCCTGGCCAGTCATGGAAGAAGGTATTTATTTTCCCATTTTCCACATTCACACATGTGGGTCACAGCCTCTTCCACGCAGACCTGACTCAGCAAAAGTGCCTGCTCTTGGGAAGGTTGTGGACCATCTGTGTGGCAGGGTTTGAGCTCCTAGGATGTATGGAAGTTCTTGCATCCTTAGATGATCAACTTCAAGCAGCATGTTAATAATAGTGCACGGAATTGTACACTTTTAATCCCATACATTTTTATGTCTAAAAGCACATTTATTTTCATTTAGAAGAAATTAAAAGAAAACCTCAAAGCTCTAAACATTAGATCATGAAGATTACTCCTTTTTTTCTGTTATTTATTTATTAAACAAATTAATTAATTAATTTTATAGCCTAGAAACAGTTTCTTTTCTCTCCTCTACTTCCAGCCTCTCCCTAACCTTTCCTCTGTTCCCACCTCCCAGTCCACTCTCTGCTTTCTGTTCAGGAAGGAACGGGCCTCCCACTGACATCGGCAAAGCATGGCATGTCAAGTTGCAGTAAGACTAAGCACCACACCGTGTGTTAAGACGGGGCAAGGTGACCCAATATGGGGACTAGGGTCCCAAAAGACAGCAAAAGAGTCAAAGATAGCCCATGTTCCCTTTGCTTGGAGTTCCACAAGAGGATCAAGCTACATAAATGTAACATATAGGCAGAGGGCCTAGGTCAGTCCCATGCAGGCTCCCTGGTTGTCTGTTCAGTCTCTATGAGCCCCAATGAGCCCAGGTTAGTTGATTCTGTCTGTGGGTTTTCTTTTGATGTCCTTAACCCCTCTGGCTTCTACAATCCTTTCTCCCTCTCTTCTGCAGGATCCCCCGAACTCTGCCTGATGCATGGCTGTGAGTCCGCACCTCTTTTCATCAGTTGCTGGACAATGTCTCTCAGGTGACAATTGGGCTTGGCATCAGTCTGTCTCAGGAGATGGCCAGTTCAGGTTATTCAGGTTATGTATCTGCTATTGGTATGAGTCTTAGCTGGGGTCATCCTTGTAGATTCCTGGGAGATTTCCTTGTGCCAGTTTTTTTTTTTTTTTTTTACCTGATCCTGAAATAGCTTCCCTTTCCAGTAATCTCTTTCAGTACTCCCCACCAACATCCCACTTGATAACCCATGTTCCCATCCCCACCCACCCTCACCACTTAGGAAATCTCTATTTCCCCTTCCCAGGGAGATCTGGGAGTCCTCCCCCACCCATGAACTGTCCTTGTTACCTAGACTATCTGGGTCTATACAACTATAGTACAGTTATCCTTTATTTTATAGCTAATATGCACTTATGAGTGAGTACATACCATGTTTGTCTTTCTTGGTTTGGGTTACCTCACTCAGGATAATTTTTCTAGTTCCATCAAGTTGTCTTCAAATTTTCTGGTCTCTTTGCTGAGTAATCCTCCATTGTATAAATGTGTCCATTTTCTTTGTCTATTCTTCAGTTTAGGGATGTCTAGGTTGTTTCCAGGTTCTGGCTATTACAAATAAAGCTGCTATGAACATAGTTGAGAAAGTGTCCTTGTGGTGTGATTGAGCATATGGATGGTATAGTTGGGTATCCAACTCTTTGCCTGAGAGTGGGGTAGCTGGGTCTTGTGGTAGATTGATTTCCAGTTTTCTGAAAAACTGCCACACTGATTTCCAAAGTGTCTGTATAAGCTTGCACTCCCACCAGCAATAGAGGAGTGCTCCCCTTTCTTCACATCCTCTCCAGCATGAGGTGTCATCAGTGCTTTTGTTCTTAGTCATTCTAACAGCTATGAGACAAAATCTCAGAGTCATTTTGATTTGCATTTCACTGATGGCTAAGGATGCTGAACCTTTTCTTAAGTGTTTCTCAGCCATCTGAGTTTCTTCTGTTGAGGATTCTCTGTTTAGATCTGTACCCAATTTTTTAATTAGATTATTTAGTTTGTTGATATCTGATTTCTTGAGTTCTTTATATGTTTTAGAGATCAGCTCTTTGTCAGATGTGGAGGTTGGTGAAGATCTTTTCCCATTCTTTGGGCTGCTATTTTGTTTTATTATCAGTGTCTTTTGCTTTATAGAAGCTTTTCAGATTCATGAAGTCAGGTTTTTTAATTATCAATCTTAGCGCTGTGGTATTGGTGCTCTGTTTAGGAGGTTGTCTCCTGCGCAGATGCATGAGAGATCATTTCCTACTTTCTCTTCTATCAGGTTCAGTGTATCTGGATTTATATTGAGGTCTTTGATCCACTAGGACTTGAGTTTTGTGCAGGGAAATATACATGGATCTATTTACATCCTTCTACATGCTAACACCCAGATAGACCAACACTGTTTGTTGAAGTTGCTTTCTTTCATTTTCATTGTATAGTTTTGGGTGAAGATGATTCCTAATGTTATACAAGTGCAATGTGATTTAAGCACAATGTATACATCAACATTAGCAGAGCATCAGGGCAGAAAGTCATGGGTAAAGCTCCCCCCCCCCAAAAAAAACCCAGCTATGTTCAACAGGGCACATTTGTCCATTCTGTTTAAGAATCAGCTTTGGCATTTCAATAGACATGGTTTATAGATGCATTATTAATAATCCTGTTAGGCTCTTCAAGCTGACCAGGCTCAACTCTGGTCTGGTTTTCTTCTTTATAGATATTATAATCATAAACTTTGATTATGATTTTTGAGCAGCCTGGGTAAGCATTTACAAAGTTGCTCTGAAAGGGTGTCAGACTTTTAATTTATTATTAAAAGTGAGATTTTTTTTCAAGTACTTGAAAAATGTACCATGTTTGAAAATACATTCATTTAGTCCTCATTGTTAGTAATATTCAGTCACTTAATCCCAACCCAGCTAGCCTCTTAAAATAGCTCATATGTGGATAATTATATATTTTATGGATATATGGGTATTTATGTATTATTAAAAAGTTTGTAAAAGTCTCCAAAACCAGATGGGCAGGCCAAGCACTCAGGAATCTGAGGCAGAAAAATATAAGTTTATGGGTAGCCTAGTCTACAAAATGAGACTGTCTAGGAAAAAGAAAGATCACTAATAATATGTTCTCATAAATAAAGCACTGCACTACTCCAAATTTGCTTGTTCCAAAATAGTCTTTCTATATCCTGAATTTTTTTATGAATATAGATTATGGGTGGTCTTAATAAGACTCCTTTCTCTAATTGGAAAATCTAATTTGATAAAAATGACAGGTCTGTATATATTGTCACATTTGCTTCTACTTGAACCTACAAATGGTCTAAAAACATTTTCAGAATGTTAAGTGAGGATATGAGTTTTCTATGGTGGCAAATACTGCACAAGCATTAGAGATTAGAACATTGCAATTCACATGTGTCATAACTGGACTATACTTGGCCAAGCTTTGGCTTTTTCTTCTGAACATTGCAAAAGCCATCATCCCAAGGAAAGATAGTCCTTGGCAAAGAAATCACCCCTGGCAATGCTCAAGGATCTTTTTAATTAGGTGAGATGGCTGTCTTTAGGGAAATAAAATATGCCAAAGCATGTCTTTGCATTTTTTTTAACCCAAAAAGAAATAGGGTTAATATTTCTTGGTTACCATCTCTTTCTTTCTTTAAAACATTTTGCTACATAATTCTCTCTTCTCTCTCTCTCTCTCTCTCTCTCTCTCTCTCTCTCTCTCTCTCTGTCTGTCTGTCTCTCTCTCTTTGTCTTGTCTCTCTCTGTCGTGTGTGTCTGTGTCTCTTTCTTTCATGTGTGTGTATGTGTGTGTGAGTGTGTGTGTGTGTGTGTGAGTGTGTGTGTATGTGTGTGAGTGTGTGTGTGTGAGTGTGTGTGTGTGTATTGCACACATGTGCATGTGGTGAATGTGTGGAGGACAGAGGACAACTTGAGGGAGTCAGTTCTCTCCTTCTATTATGTGGGTGCCAGAGACTTAAGTGAGGTCATCAGGCTTCGTGGCAAGCACCCTATGGTTGAGCCAGCTCCTCCCCACACCATCTTTACATTTTGCTCAGCTGTATGCTGACACACCCCTTTGCAGATCATCCATATGCAAAAAGGGAACTGTTTAGGTTAGGTGAGCTGCACACTTGGGTACCTGGCTGTGCTGGGTAACAGTCTTGTTCCTTTTTGGTAATAATCCTGTTTACAATTGGAAATGAGATGTAGTTTTTCAAGTATGATGTTGGCATAACTCAGGCCTCCTTACATGTGTTTAATGACACTTAATTGGTGAGAATCATAACTGTGAAGAAGTATGACTATAGAATATTGTTAAAGGTGTGCTCAGGTTTCACTAAGGTTTTGTGAAAGTAGGAGGGATTGCAGGCTCTGGCAGCCTAATGTCTCTACTAACTAACCTTGCAAAACGAGGAAGCACTGTTTCATGGTGTCTTGCTTATCTCTATCCCAGTCACTGAAATTCCTTATTCAAAAATAACTTACTATCGCTCTCCAATCTAATTACTCTTTGATCTACTGCTTTTACTACCATCAGAACCATCACTACTGTGACTTGCGACGGATGGTAGGTAGCCACAAGGCCCTATGTTTGCTACTGTGTCCTCTGATAATAATTACTAATTAAAGCTATCAGAGATGATTCAATGTTTTCAAACCACTCACAGCTTTCCTGATAAACACTCGGTTCTAGCACTCTGATATTGATCAGGAAGAATCAGTCCCATCTACACATTTGTATATCTGAAATCAGTTCGCTGTGGTCAGATAGTGGCAATACTGTTAATAGGAAAGAGAGAATGGTGACAACATTCTGGTTTGGAAATTATACATAATAAAGCCCCTTTCTGGACAACATTTCTATTCATTCTTATGGCTTTTAAGTAACTTTTAAACACCTGTGGCCAGTGGAACATCTCCCTAGTCTTAACTAATTCTCAAGTCAGAGAAGTTTGATGTTTTATGTCTACCAAAGATTTGGTTAAACTTCATAATTTAATAAGAAAAATTTAATCAAGAAAACTCAAAGTTACCTGTGATATGTGGTAGAATGGTTAATAACCATGGTAAATCCCAACATCCGTATATGGTTTGACAACGGGTGAGACACCTTTCAACATTTCATTATATTTGCCAATGCTCTTGTTACTTTATTGCTTTTCTTACAATATCTGTGTTGTAAATTAATGTGAATAAAGAAATCCATGGATGATTGAAATAATTGTAATAGGAATTTGAATCATTTCTCAGAAGTAGACATAAAATAATATCATACAGTGATGTTTTAATTAATTTTAAAAACACACTGAGTTCTGACTTGTTCATGAGGCTTCCAAGGGAGAGAAACATGTTGGAAAATTCTGTTCCTTCAGTGTTTTGCATTCCAAGATTTCCCCACATCATTTATTTCCACATAGCAGTGATTTGTCCAGAGTGGAGAGTTCCTTTAGGTGTATTCAAGTAGCAGTTGTAGAGGGTGTGGGTCATTCCCACAAAGAGAAAACTGAGGAAAGATGTGTTGCAGGTACATACTTCATCAGGCTTGAGTGTCTAGTCCTCAGCTAGAGATACTATTTTTGGAAGGCTCCAGAAATTTTAGGAGTAGGGTTTCTTTGGAGGAAATAGATTCTTGGCTGTGCCTGGTCACACTTCTCAACTTCACTTTCTATTTCCTGTCTATCAGGAAGTGAATACATTCTTTCTCCACACCCTTTCTCCACAGTGACAAGAGCAGAAGCACAGGGCAAAGGACCATGGACTAACATCTCAGAAACCATGATCCAAACTCAGCAGCGCATAACTCTAAGTTCCTTCTATTGGTTATCTGATTAGCTGTGTACAACTAATGAGCGTAGTGGGTATTTTCTGCTAATGTACTCATAATAGAGAAGCTAGCAGACTTCATGGAGTCATTGGTTCATAGATTGAAGAGTCGGGAGAGAGGGCCTAGGAGTTGACTAGTGACCCCACACTCCGACAGCATTCCTGGCAATTACATGTGTGAGAAGCTTACCTCATCTCAAGGGAGCCAATTATTTTTCTGGCTAGTATAACTGGTTAAACCAACCCAGATCTCTTTCCTCTCCATTTTGCTGCAGGTATTAGGTCTTCCCATAGCACATCACAGCTGGAGTCATCCTCATGACTACTGCTCAGATATGACTCTCCCTATTTGCTGATCCACATTTCAGGATGGACATCTTCATCTTCAGTCTTCCCTAACGTTGATTTTTAATCCTTTGTTCTACTCAGATGCCTCTGGATAATTCCAGACTGTGTGAAATTTCTTCTAGAATGTAACACTCTGCTGTGGTCTGACATATGAAGGAAACAGTGAGACTATAACATCCCATAATTGGGCTATGATTTTTCCTGTTAAGGCAACCTAAAATTGAATTATATTTTTTTCCATTTCTGTAGCACATTGTTGGTTCAGAACAGGGTTATTGTTTAAAACAACCTAAATCTTTTTCAGATAAACTGCCTCTTGAAAAATGTGGTCTATCCTCATCTTTAATTTTATGAAATTCATTATTTTAAATCAAATTTAGGACTTTTGCTATTTAGTGCTTTTTAAAAAATGATCAGTTTAGCCCATTATTTTGGGGCAATTGTTTGCTGTATTTGGTGCACAGAATCCCTTTAAATAACGAACACTTCCTGCTGCTTAGTTCCGTGAGGACACCAGCCTGGGAAACATCGAGTCACCGTGGCTGGTTTAGTTACAAGCACGTGGCATCAGATGGGACAGTTTGGCTTACACATAAGACTGTGTAGCATTCTTGAGCAAGGGGACATTCCTTCCCATGTGGCTGTGGAGCTAAGCCTGGAAACGCTAAAAGCCATATTTGACTTCACTTGGGAGAAACATTTCAAAATAAATAAATAAATTAATTAATTAATTAATTAATTAATTAATTAATTAAAAAAAAAAATAGAGCAAGCCGGGAGAAAAATATATCCAAGATGTATAGGAAGAGTCTGATTCTTGATCATTATTTGAGCAACTGGCTCTGGCTGTGCCCAAAGTGATGGACAACCCAACAGGTTGTTTTCGGAACTAGCACAGGCAGGGCTCCTGTCTCTTGGGATCGAGAACACTGAGAACAATGTGGGTTTGGTTAACTTTCCCAGTTTCCTTTCTTCCCTAAATTAAATGAATAAATATACTTTTTTGTCTTAGCCTTCATTATTAGTAAAAATGTCAAATGGAGCATTATCTTTTCTATTAACATTTTTGATATTATAATCATTTAAATTATGAAAAAATTAACCTACCTCCTATCTTTTCCTCTATACTTTTTATATAGGGAAAGATTGGGGCGTTTACAGTGTGTGACTAAACAAATTTAAGAGTTGTTGTGCTTCAAACATATTCATTAATGACATAAAATTAGATGGGCTAATAAGACATTCTTGGGATCTCCTGTTGATTTCTTCCAAGACAATCATATTCTCAGTTCAAAGGTTGCAAACTGTAGGTTTACTGACTTACACTCAGTTTTCTGAGCAACCATTTACTATTTAGTGTAACAAGTCTTTTTCTGTCCTGCTAGCCAGCTCCCAAGTAATGACACAGAGACTTCATATTAGTTATGAAAGCTCTGCCTATAGCTTAGGCTTGTGCCTCACTAGTTCTTATGACTTAAAGTTACCTATGTTGTATCATGTGGCATTGCCCTTCTCCATCTTGCACCCCATGTTTCCTCTCTGTGTCTCCTGGCATCTCCTGTGCACTTTGATACCTCCTCCTCCTCCTCCTCCTCTCCTCCTCCTCCTCCTCCTCTCCTCCTCCTCCTCCTCCTCTCCTCCTCCTCCTCCTCCTCCTCTCCTCCTCCTCCTCCTCCTCCTCCTCCTCCTCTCCTCCTCCTCCTCCTCCTCCTCCTCCTCCTCCTCCTCCTCCTCCTCCTTCTCCTCCTCCTCCTCCTCCTCCTCCTCTCCTCCTCCTCCTCCTCCTCCTCCTCCTCCTCCTCCTCCTCCTCCTCCTCCTCTCCTCCTCCTCCTCCTCCTCCTCCTCCTCCTCCTCCTCCTCCTCCTCCTCCTCCTCCTCCTCCTCCTCCTCCTCTCCTCCTCCTCCTCCTCCTCTCCTTTTCTCTTCTTGGAAATCACATCTATACCTCCTGCCTAGCTATGGGCTGTTCACCTTTTTACTACACCCATAATAGCAATCATATTTATACACTATACTAATATCCCACAACAATTTAGTAATTCTGCTTTTTCATCTACCATTTGGAAAAGTAGCACAATCTTCAGCCTTCTAGTATTTTTAGGAGTGTGTGTGTGTGTCTGCATGTATGTATGTGTGTGTGTGTGTGTGTGTGTGTGTGTGTGTGTGTGTGTGTGTGATATGTGTGTTCAGGTATGTGTAAAAAGTAGAGGTTAACATTATGGCATTTTTCCTTAGTCACTCCCTACCTTATTTTTAGGGTCTCTTGCTGAACCCTAATCTTGCTTTACAGGTAGAATGGCTGGCCGGCCTGTGAACCCCAGGGATTCCCTGTTTATGTCCCCCAAATGCTGAGGTTGCATGTTCATGCTGTGGCACCTACCTTTCAGGTGGATCACAAGTTTATGCTTGTGCAGCTCCTGTTTATCCATATGTGTGTGGAAGTGAATGAGTTCAAGTCCCTGAGCCTCAGAGTCCAGAAGAAGGCAGCAGATCCTCTGGAGTTGTAGGCTTTTGCAGAATGCCCGGCTTGTCACATGGGTGCTGGCATCTGAGTTCTGGTCCTCATGATTTTGCACCAAGCACCTTTAACTGCCAAACCATCTCTCCAGTGCTGTTTCTCCTGTTTTAATATCCCTCGTAGATGGCTGAGCACCAAGGACCACAAATTCCTTGAGTATATTAGGAGACCTCTTGAGAACCAGGAAACTATTATTTTTCTCTGCACTATTATGTTCCTTTAGAGAAGATGCCTGTACCCTTTTAGCCCATGCAGTTTACTAACCTCGCCCCCACTTGCCGCAGCATTCACTTTACCCTGTCTTCTCAAATTTTTCCACTATCATTTGTCCCTCACTCAGACAACGCCAGAGAATCATTTGTTACCCACGTTCAGATTGTGCTGCAGCCTCATCCCACCACAGGCTATGGCCTCCCTCTTACTACTGGCACATTAACCTTTCATCCTGATCCTGATAGCCATTGTTACTATTTCTTTTAGTAATTCTCTTTTAGAGACCAGTTTCACTTATGGACTCTCTGTAGAGGTGCTCTGACTTCCAGAGGTGTCTGCACGACTCTTCTACACCATTGCCATAGCCAGGTTTCATTTTCAAAGAAGACTAAGCTTCCTTTCTGAACACCGAAGCAAGCAGAAGAGAGAGAATATGTTTACAATGTGAAAATTAGGAAATAATTGAAAAATCAAGTCAGTGGAACTTTTCTGAATGTATTCTTTAGTCACTGCTCAACTTAGTTGACTAAACATCTATCAAGTGTTTCTTCCTATGAATACAGATATGAATTAATTCTAAAACTGTGCATAATAAAGCCTTATGTGTGGCAATACTTATCACTCAGCACTTAGAAGGCAGAGGGGGGGAGGATTCTGAATTCAAGTCAGCCATGGGTTGTAGCAAGTTTGAGGCCAGCCCAGGCTGTAAGGAGAGACTGTGTCTTTCCAGTTGTGGGCCTAGGTTCTAGTGGTGGAGGGGTCCTCCAGCTAAAGAGATGTGTCTTCATTAAATGAACAAATGAGCAAGCAAACAACCAACAAACAGTAATAACAAAACAAAAATTAAAATTAAGCATTGTGAAATGAAATTAATATATATATTTGAATCAGGGGTTCTCTGTGTAGCTGTGGAGATCAAGCTGGCCTTGAACTCACAGAGATCCACCTGCCTCTGCCTCCTGAGTGCTGGAATTGAAGTCGTGCACCACCACTACTGGGCTTAAAATGTCTTTTTAAATATTGAACATTTAATTTGTCATTTTTAAAATTATCTATATGCTTGTATATCTGATTGCTGGTGTGTGTATATGTGCACAGGTGCTTGCAGAGGCCAGAGGCAAAAGATCCAGCTGTCAGTCACCCAGCATTGGGGCTGGGGAGAGAATTTGGGTGCTCTACAAAAGCAGGAAAGGCTCTTAACTGTGCTATGTGTACAGAGTCAGGGTATGAACAGCTTTCTGGACATAAAGTGGCCAGTCACATCCCATTCCAGCATCTACCCATGACACATATGTAAACTCACATATGAAGGATCCCATCATTGGAAGGAGACAAAATCATCTTCAATTCCCTCCTGCATGAACACTCATGACTGCGAGCTGGGTCATCTGTCCAAGGCCATACAGCTGTGAGCAAATGGCTAGTGAGATTCACATTTCTCCATAATGTAGCAATGTTACCCAGGCCTCCCACAGACGAAGGTATGAAATGTGGCCCCAATTCTTTTCAATGTATACATTACAATTGAGACTGGCTTAGTTTCTTTAATGAGTCAGTGCTCTCTTTCTTATGTTCTTGGGACTCCCTGGAGATGCTAACATTTTATTCAGCCTGTCATTACTGATGTGTGACCTCAACGAGGTAGTCATTCCTGTGGTCTGTCACTGGCTGCTCAGCCTATGTCCTTGTTTATGTCCCGAGCAGATGGCCTCCTGTCTGTGAGGGTTCCAGCCCCTTCCCAAGGGTGACGCTCACTCACTGTGCTCCTGTGTATTAGCAATGGCTCCAATCTTCTTTTAACTTTCAATCATAACTTTTGAGATTATCATATTGTGTTTATCAATTCCTACTGAAAGTTTGAGGTTATTAGAAGAAAATTACAGCACAGGGATATTAAAACCATTGGTAGGTGAGACTCCCCTAGGAGTGTAAGGTGCCCCATAAATATCTTTATTTGGGGACCTTTCTGCTCTTGGCCTTTTGCTCTGTCTCACTCAGAGAGATTCACTTATTTGTCCATTCATTCGTTCATTTATCCATTCATTCATTCATTCATATATGTCTCTTATCTGGGATGTGAATCTTCAGATTTCACAGAAGTCTTCCCCAGAAAAGCAAATAAGTAAGATACTTTCCTGTGCCACACTCCTGGGGACACCACAGGCTGCTGCCAAGACTTTTGGTTACTCCTTATAACCTGATGGTAATGCTGAATGTTGACATGGAGAAGTCAACCTCGCCCCCAAGCAGAAGCTTCACCCCTAGAACTCACAAAACTCACTCCTAGAACTCTTCATGCAACAAGAGGAGAAAAACAATCATTACTACCACCCAGCTACAAACCCCATGACTTAAAACAGTCACCTGTCTGCACAGTACTAGTGCAATAGTGCCACAAACGTGTGACTCGTCATGTTTTGAATGGATTTAAGGGCCACTCCATGAGGCAGAACTCATGGAGTGCTGAGAACTCATGTCTGCTAAGGCAGCCAAGAACCTGAGACTAGCTAGACCATGAGCCCTAGGGATGGGTTGGTGGTGGTGGCTTCTATTATTCCAGCAAAGAAGCATTGCAATAAAACTACTCCTAATGATGTAGAGCTATACCCACCCATCAGGACATTTCTCAGCCCTCATTGGAGAATCAGACATGGCAATTAACACAGAGGCCCACAATTAGACAATATGCAGAAAGTGAGAGAGTTTGGAGCACTCAGCCCTAAATGAGATCTCTATCAAAGCCCTCTCCTCAAGCGTCAGGGATCGATGTGAAAGAGGAGGCAGAGAGATTGTAAAAGTCAGAGGTGATGACTGACTCCAAGGAAACAGTGTCATCTGGACACAACAGCATGTGTGACAGCACATACAAGGTCTGCACAAGTTCAAACCAGACAGAATCCCATCAGAGGAAGGAAAGGAGACGCAACGCCCCATCCCTAACTACAAAGGGTTTACAGTTGACTGCCTGCAGGGAAAGAGAAATTCAGTTTTGTCTGCTGACGTGTCTCTGGGTACATCAAAGGCATTTATGCAGACCCGATGCCTAGGAGCAGTGAGCAGACATAAAACGGACAACATCGGTGCTTTTGTATGTTTTTTGTTTTGTTTTGGGTATATCTTCTCTTACTATATTTTGTTTTTAATTTGTTTTTTTCTCCTTCTTAGTTTGCTTTTTTTTTTTTTGAAAGAGAAAGAACATGAATTGAGTAGGTAGGGTCTCAGAGGAGCAGGGGGATGAGAAAAACATGATGAAAATATATTCTATGAATATACTGTTTTAAGTAGATAAAAGAAATGCATCTGAAGCGGTGTCAGATTTGGTTCTTGCTCTTTAGTTTTTTTTTCTTTTTTTCTTTTTTTTTGTGCTGGGGTCAGGCAGAGGGCGTTGTGCATTCTGGGTAGGCAATCTACCATTTGTGCTATAAGCCCAGCTCCCTACAGATAATACCACTTGCGGTGGCTGGAATGAGGATGACCCCCGTAGGCTCATATATGTGAATTCTTAGTCACCAGGATATGAAACTGATTGAAAAGGATTGGAAAGATTAGGAGGTGTGACCTTGTTGGAGGCGTGACCCTGGGGTAGGTTGTGAGGTGTCTAAAGCTCAGACCAAACTCAGTGTCTCTGCTGCGGGTGGATCAGGATGTAAAGCTCTCAGCTACCCCAGCACCATGGCTGCGTGCCTGCCACCATGGTGATCATGGACTAACTCCCAACCGTAAGCAAGTCCCCAAACAAACACTATTATAAGAGTGGCTTGAGTCACAGTGTTGTCGCGAAACGGTAGGACAGTGACCAAGACAATCACTTTATTGTTTATTTTCCTTAAGTTTAAAAATGGGGAGGGGGTTGTCTGGGACCAGAGATATGTACGGTGGTTAAAAGACTGTGCCACTTCCTGCCTTCCCAGCCTCCTCGCCGCAGCGCCCTAGATGCCACTGCTCCAGCTGTCACTGCCTCCAAGAAGGTGGCTGTGCCTCCCACACATGCCCGTCTGGGCAAGTCTGCCAGGGATGTTTTCACCAAGGCTTTGGCTTCATAAAGCTTGATTTGAAAACGAAGTCTGAGTTTGGATTGGAATTTACCAGCTCGGGCTCTACCAACGCAGAGACCACCAAAATGAGGGGCAACCTGGAAACCAAGTACAGATGGACCGAGTACGGGCTGACGTTTACAGAGAAATGAAACGCAGACAGCACCCTGGGTACTGAGATCGCATCAGAAGACCAGCTTGCGCATGCACTGAAGCTGACCTTTGACTCAGCCTTCTCGCCTAACACTGGGGAAAAAATGCTAAAACCAAAACCGGTACAAGAGGGAGCATATCAACCTGGGCTGTGGTGTGGGTGTTGGCATCGCTGGGCCCTCGGTCAGGGGTGCCCTGGTGCTTGGCTACGAGGGCTGGCTGGCTACCAGATGGATTCTGAGACCTCCAGTGACCCAGGGTGACTTTGCAGTTGGCTACGAGACAAATGAATTCCTGCTTCATACTAGTGTGGTCTAGGACCGGAATTTCAAGCGTAAATGAGTATTGTACGATAGTTAATTTTAAACTATTTTGCGGTATAGCTACATTCAGAATTTAGTGCACCTTTTAATGTTGTATGTTGCAGATGAGAGAATTGATAAATACCATGTTATATGTCCAGGCTAAGGATGACTCAGCTTTAAGGCGTTTTCCATTTCAGGGGTACCGCAGAAATCCCATTCCTAAGAGTCCTTGGATGTAGATGTGGGCTAGGGAGGAGCCGCTTCAGAGATGTGGAAGCTGGGAATTTGTGGGCCATTTGTAAATCTGAATTAAATTCACAGGTGGAATTGTGACTCCCTGAGCACTGAATCTTGAGGTCCCAACCCTGACTGCTAAGAAGCATGCACACACCTGTGTGAAAGGACTTTCAAAGACAGATTTCCACCTCCTGTTCACATCCTAGCTCATCAGTTTCCTGTTTTACAGCAACAACATTTCTTTTGCGCCTTTTTCGGGTGCAGAGGGTGGGAATAATGGAGCCAGCCATTCAGGGCAAAATTCTTGCGTGTGTGCTGTGGTTTTCTTTTCTGTCTTTTTCTCTTCTTCCTTCCTTCCTTCCTTCCTTCCTTCCTTTTCTTTTTTCCCATTACACCAGAGCATGAAACAGCTTCTAGCATCTCCAGCTTTAAGCTGGGCAGGCAATTGCAGTCACACCATGACAACACTAGGGATCTAAAGTGACTTCTGTTACAGCCTCAACACTCTTTTTAAAAGCTGTTTAATGGGTACATTATAATCTTCCTTTTGTGTGGAATTAGACCCCCCCCACTTCAAATGCTGTAATTAACACCATTTAAAATACAACTTGAATAAAACATTTTAAAAAAAGAATACTTGTTGATCTTGCAAAGGACCTAGGTTTGATTCCTCACACCCACATCAAGTGATTCACAACTCCCTGAATGCCAATCCCAGGAAATCTGATGTCCTCTCCTGGCCCCGGCCAGTGCTGTAGCCCATACACAGACACTCAGACAAGCATGCATGAACACACAATTATAAATAACACATCTTAACAAGCACACTAAAAAGTAAAGAACCCCAACACCCAAGAGATTTATTTATGAAAAGAAGAAAAGGAAAAGTAATCACAGTGTGGAGGTGTCATTTCTCATAAACATGACCTTAGTAGAGTAAAATTTAAAATGTGTTTGTGTGTATATGTGTGTCTGTGTGAGTGCATGTCATGTATGTGCAGGCACCTGCAGAGGCCAGGAGAGGGTGTTGGACCCCATGGAACTGGAGTTATGAGTGCTTGTGGCTGGGACTTGAACTTTTCTGAGGAGCAGCAAATGCTCTTAACCACTGTGCTATCTCTCCATCCTCCTGGGCTGAAGGCTTCAACAATAAAACCAAGACCTAACAATAGTTCTGAGATACTGCTTGGCCTACTCTATATGAAACTGTAAACAGAAAGGGTATTTTCTCTAGGTTTGAAATATCTTGACATTTCTCAGTTCACTGTTAGACACATACCCATCGTGACTGACACAGTCCTAACTTCCTGGTGCTAAGTTCCTGCTGTGTGCTGACTGTTGCCATACGTATCTGTTTCATATACTACAAAGATCCCATGAAATACAAGTGTTAGTAGCCTTGCTTCTAAGATGGAAACATTACTGTTCAGAGATGCTAAGTTATTTTGACAGGTAAGCATAGCCAGGAAGTAATGCATCAGGGACTGGAAAATGGGTCAGGATGGACCAATGCTCAGGCTACTTCTACTACTAATACATCATCATCACAACTGAGAATCTGCTTGCCATGATGGGGTGCAGAGCATTTGAGATGTGGCTTGCTCAAACCAAGACATACTGGAAGTATAAAACACACAGTAGCTTTCTAAGGCGTCATATAAGAATACAGAATGCAAAAAGACCCTCGTTAGCCATTTTTATATCGATTACTTCTTAAAACAAAGCTATTTTAGACAGATTAGATTAAACAGCACATATTATTAAAATCAATTTTAGCTGTGTCTCTTTATCTGTCTTGATGTGCTATTAGAGGATGTAAAACTGCATAATTAGTTCACATCACACTTTCTATTGACCTGCTCTAGAGGTTTCAGCTTGATGATGTGTATGGAGTGAGGTACCTCAGTGCACTGACAGCTGCTTTCTTTTTCCTCTGAGTGTACAACTTCCAGGGACAATGCTGCATGAAAATAGCCATGTGCCACAAACACCCTGATCCAGATTTCTGGCAAGGACTTTCTGCTTTAGGGCTTGGACTTTGGTAATCCCGGCACACGTTCACATTATTCTTTGCAAATAGCTACTTTAGAGAGATCAACGTCTTTATCCACGTGAAACTAAGACATAGTTAGAGTTGGCACCACTAGGCCCTGCTCTGGACTGAATGCTGCTGTAGTCATTGCTTTTCTCAACCTTGTAACAATATCTAATGGCACTAACTTAAGGGAAGAAGGGTGGTTTTGAGTTCCCCATGGTGGGTGGTGTGGCACTGAAGAGTGGGATGACCGGTGAGCAGTGTGAGAAGCTCACTTCCCCATCTCTTTTTTATTTGTTTCAGAACCCTCGCCTTTGGAACGGTGGGCCTTGTCTCCTACAGCTAATCATCTCTGGAGATACCGCCTTGTGCACCCATAGTGGTATGTTCCCTAGGTGATTCCAAAACAAAGGTGACAGTGCCGATTAATGGTCAGAGCTTGGTTTTCATAAATGTGGGCCTGGGATGATCAGTTGCTGAAGTCCAGATGATGGAGGAGCATCCCTGTTCATCGAATTTACTTTGGTTTATTCTGGCTCTAAGAAAGGGATGGCCTTGTAGATATTGGCATATGGAGTACTGCAAACATTGACCTTTATTAATGGTTTAACCAGTTCACTGCTAAGAACATTAAAAATGCTTAGGGCTTCTGTATAGCAGGTAGAGAGAAGAATGAAAGTTTTCCTTTTCACCTAAAAGGGTAGAAATGGAAAGCCCTGGCCTGATAGCACACAAAAAGCATCCTTTACAACACAGGGTACCTCTGCCTCTCCCCAGCCGCATCCCCTGCCTCCTCCTCCCACCTCCTCACCACAGCATGTGCAGAGACAGCCCTTTGCATAAGTGGAAGAGACAGCGATTCCTGAGACTCCCTTGACCCTAATAAGAGGCAAATGGCTACAGATCATGCAGATTCATTTTAGTCAACCTCAGAGGAGTGAGCAGAGAACCCAGGACACAGAGTGGAGCTAATTTAATTAAAAGTAACGAAGAAAGATAGCTTTGCTTCAGGTGTGGTGTTGCCTGCCCAGTTGGAATCCCAGAAGTTGGAAGGCTAAGGTACAGGGAGCTTGAGTTCTAGGTTAGCCTACCTCAACAATAAAATAAAATAAAATAAAGCAAGAGTGGAGTGAAGAAGGGAATGGAGAAAGGGAGGGTGGGGAGAAAGAGAGGGAGGGAAGTAAAGGAAGCCTCAACACTTTTCTTTCCTAGGTCCCTGGAAGGTACGCACGGGTTCCTTGTCTGAATCTTAGGAGCATTTCTGTGTTCCCGGATGCCCGATGCCTGCACTGGTCCAGACTTGTCTGTCATCAGTGACTTCCCAAGGAGCAGGAGGAGAAGCATCCCAGCTCATCAGTTCCCCCAGCAGAGGTGAAAAGGACACCTCCTCTTTGTTGGCCCGGCCTGCAAAATCTTGCCTAGCTTTCTCTTGTTCCAGCAGCTGCTCAAGCGTGTAATAAGTTGGGTTGCAATGAATCGGAAGCTCCTGTGTGGGGTGATGCTTCAGCATGTGGCTGTGTGGCTGGAGCTGGGGCAGGAATGTCCATTTTCACAAACATTGACAGAATGGCTGGTGTTCAGATTTTCAGAGTCATCGCTAGGGTACTTTAAGTATTTCTGTTAGGATGCAGGAAGAAGATATTTCTGGAGGATGTTTTAGGAGTAGGGGCAGCCTGGCATAAAACCCTAATCTTCCACAGTTCAACAAGCAGAAGAGATACAAATGAAGAAAGCCACATGAGCAGTTCTTGTTTCCTTAACGCATTAATGGTCACGTGTGCCATTCACCCACAGGTCACAGTGCCACAGTGGCAACTGTCATTACCAAACACATCTGCTGTGAGAAAGTTCATTCCCATCAAACATGGTTTTGTAAAGACTGTATTATTTGATCTTGCTGGTACCAAGTCTATCTCCCCATGTGTCCATGCAGGTTCACGTATGTGTGTCTGTGCATATGGAGACCAGATGCTGTTCTTCTGATGCTGTCCTCCGAGGGGGAGGGCAGTATGTGGCTTGTGGGCACATGTA
Organism: Cricetiscus sungorus; assembly: GCA_030556225.1. Classification (NCBI taxonomy): domain Eukaryota; kingdom Metazoa; phylum Chordata; class Mammalia; order Rodentia; family Cricetidae; genus Cricetiscus; species Cricetiscus sungorus. The sequence continues at coordinate 144,122,804 of JANBXA010000651.1, forward strand.
TGTTGAATGTGCATGTGGTCACATGTATATTGGGTGTGCATGTTTTTGAACAATTCCATAGACCAGAGGAGGATGCTGTGTGACTTACTCTGCCTTGTTCCTTAAGACCACGCCTCTGGTTGACTCTGGAACTGGGTTGGCCTCCAGTGGGCCTCCTGTTGCCCTGTCACAAGCACCGGCTGTCAGTGTGAAGATGACACATAGCTTTTTATACCGGGCTTGGGAATTTAAACAGAGACCCTTCTGGTTGCAAAGCAAGTGCTCTTGCCAGCTGGGTTATTTTTTAAGACAGACAGGGTCGCTCACAGGAACTTGCTGGGTAGGTATGCTCTGGGCTGGCTGAGCAACAAACTGCACAGATTTGCTGCTCTCTGCCTGTCCAACACTGCAATTCTAAGCCTGCACTGCCATGCCTGGCTTCTGGGAAAGAAAGTCATGTTCTCATGCGTGTGCAGAAGCATTCACCTACTGAGAATCTCCCAGCTCTGTACTCTCCATTCAATAAAAGTGTGTCAGATTCTAAGGGGTTTATTACCCCGACAAAGGCTGGTTCTTACACCTAATCTGTTTATTGACTTTAAAAATATTGTTCTTTCCAAGGTAGTCAGAGGCCCTTTATCCGGTGGTTGGATGATCTACATGGCAAAGGTAGAAATAACTCTATCTCAGCCTCCTGTCTTCAACAGGAAAACAGACAAATAAGCAACAACAACATCCCAAACGAACAGCTTAACAGCCAAGCAACCAAGCAGTCGGGAGGCCGCACAGATGACTCAGGATTAAGAGCACATACTTCTCTTCCAGAGCTTCTGAGTTCCATCTCCAGCACCCATAGCACCCACCATATTGAACAACTCCCAGCTGTGTGCCCATACCTCCAGCTGCAAGAATTCTGATGCTGTTTTCAGAATTCAGGCTCTTCAGGCATCTGGACTCACCTGACAGAGATTCTCTCTTTTCCTCTCCCTCTCCCTCTCCCTTACATCTCTCTCTCTCTCTCTCTCTCTCTCTCTCTCTCTCTCTCTCTCTCTCTCTCTCTCTCTCTCTCTCTCTCTCTCTCTCACACACACACACACACACACACACACACACACACACACACACACACACACACACGCACGCATGCACAATCAAAAGTGTCCAACGAGAAGTAAAATGGCAATGGACAAAGAACAATGTAGAAAAAGTCACAGACAAGCAGATAACCAGACAAAAGCGTAAGTCAAAGAGAAAACATTAAAAGTAATGATAATAAAATAAGAAAGACAGGTGATGTGGAATAAAATTTTTTAAAGCGTTAAGTACAGTTGCTGAGGTAAATGATCAGGCACCCAGATCACCAGCTGTTGGCTTATTTTTCGACCAAGCGGAGAAGCCTGGCTATACTTTGCAACCCACCAGAGTGTGGTTTCAATCCAGCTGGTTCCAGCTGGTCTGAGCCAGGGTGGTGGTGAGCTCCTGGGGACTAGGTGTGCACTGTCCCTGTCTGGGTGTTTGCAGGAGCCCTCTTATAGACATATTCTCACACAGGGTCCTGTGGCAGGCAGAGAGAATGGGACCCCTGAGGCCATGTCTAATTCAGGGAGGGGTGGCCCTCAGACTTCAGCTGTTCGCCTAGAGTCCCAGGCACAGCTGTTGAGCCCACAGTGTGTAATTTGCCCAGGAGGCCTCCTCTCTGTGGCTTTAGTAGGAGATGACCTCATTAGCTCAGGAACAGCTGCCACTGCCTGGACCACTCACGAGGGAAGCTGCCTCCTCTCCTTCCAGCCAGAGAAGTCTGTTGTGGCCCCCCGCACTCCTCAGCACCCAGAGAGCCACACTGAAGCTTTGAATGTCAGCAGAGGACATCTGGACTGTTTGGCTGTGTCCTCCTTGCACACGTGTTTATCCACATTCCTTTCTCAGCCGATTCCTCCCACAGGAATCTGCACTGAGGCATCCCCAGGAGGGCAATGACCATTGACCAGTTGATTTTGGTTAATTAGGCAGTGACATTGTCACAGCACCTCTCACTCAGTAGGCGGGAAAGGCTGAATTCCGAAGTAACACTTAATGGGCTTTGATTTCCTTCTGCCACCCCCTTTCTGACTCCCTGACATGGCCAGGCCCTCTGTGTCTGCTCCTCTTGAGTTCTCAGCCAGGAGGAAAGCACAGCAATGGTGACATTCATCGGCTGCACTCCATCATGATGACAGGTTGGCCAGTAATGGTTGGCTACCATGGACACACTGATGTCTATGCCAGGCAAAAGGCTAAGCTGATCCTCAGTGGATGCCCTTGAGTATGGGTGGGACCTGTAATGTGCCTCTTAAAAATGGAAGATGCCCAAGTGGTGGGATGTTACTGCCGTGGTTGGGTTTCGGTCTGCAGACACTGAAGTGTGCTGCTGTGGGTACGCTGCCTATTGAGTCCACTTTCTGTTAACAGACGCTGCCCTGGGTAGGTTTGATTTAACTAGGTGAGACCTCCCCAAGTAAAGGCAGAGGTCAGAGGTGAGAGCAGCCAGAGCCTAGTGTCTCCTGCCTTTGTGTGTTAGCCATGATGAATTCTAGAGTGATGAGGAAGTGATTTTGGTGGTAGCCACGTGAGTTTGGAAAGGGACCCTGACCCACAGCTTAGACTCCACATCTGTCCAAACCTTCATTATAGCCTGTAGCTGAGGACACCCATCCCAGGGTTGTACCCAGACTCCTGACTCAAGGACTCAGAGGCAAACGCTAGTGTTTGTCACTAAGTAACAGGAAAAAGCCAACAACAAAGAGAGCTAAACATGAGTAGCAAGCAAAGACGGCATCTCCTAAAGAAGCAAGCTCCTGCTCAGAGGAGGAAGCACATTGAGCCACAGTTTGACCTTGTCCTTGGGGCCTCAAGTACACGATCTCTAATTCTTACAACAACTTAAGCATGGAAGACCTTTTAAAAAGAGAATAAACAGTCTTGATCATGTTCAGTGACTCCCCCACCCCCACCCCCACCCCACCCCTGCCTATCAACTGCTGGAGGTGTGGCAGCATGGGGCTACAGAGATACTTCCAAAGGTGATGCTGTTGGGAGGAGTTTCCTTGGGGACTGCCAATGTGAGTGGGGCAAAGTCTTAACTATGGTGGGGCAAAGCAGCTGATCACTGTCAGCCTCTTGTGTCATCAGTTTCATGTAGTATGTATGAAGTACCAGACTTCTGAGTCACAGCATCTCATTTGGGTGCTTCTCTGCCAAACCCTAAAGTGTGTATTCGGCACCTGCCATTGCTGTGGGCGCTGGCGATGCAGTGAAGGACCAGGAAATACAGACCTTTGGTTGGCAGAGCTTTCCTTCTTGGTGAGAGTGATGGCTGATATCACTAATCATCCTGTTGAAATCCAGAATCTCCTGGGAGATTGGCCTCCAGGCAAACTCAAGGGGGAGTTATCTTGATTGGGTTAATTTAGATGGTAAGACTTGCCCACTGCAGGTGGCACTGTTTCCTGGGCTAGCATGCTGGACTGTTATGAATGGGGGGAAATGAGATGAAAATTCATCGCTGCTTTTGACTGTGGGTACGTTGTGACCAGCTGCCTCAAGCTGTTTTGTCTCCATTGTGGTCTATTACCTTGAAGTGTCAGTAAAAAGGAAACCCTTCCTTCCTAAAGGTGCTTATGTTAGCACATTGGGTATCCAGAAGAGTAGCTAAGATAGCGGCTATAGACAGTAAACAGAAATGCATGATGGGCACCAGAATCTGTTCAGTCTGCTTCCTGGAGCTCTGCTGTCGAGAGGGGTTATGGGGTCAGTGAGAACTCCAGGAAAGAGGGAGGGTAGCTTGGGTGGAGTATGTGGTGGTCAACGAGAAACACGTGAGAATGAATGATACCAGGTCACAGCTGGCTGCTGTGGCAGAAAGGAGACCCAGGGACCAGTAGACGGGCAGAGAACCAGAGATGTAGGATGTGGTCCCAAGGGATGCAGTCTGGGCTTAGCCTTCAGTCTTGTCCTCCACAGGCTGTGCCCGAAGGCAGAACTGGACAGATGATAGAAAGCAATGTTTGCTTGGTGGGAACTGCTTATAGCCTTAAATTTCAGTTTGAATTAAAGTGACTTCCCCAGTAGCAGAAACTACTGTGAGGGCTTCGTTTCTGACATGGAAACTACAAATGCTACCTGTTACTGTCAGTAGAGGGAAATTTCATACTGAGTATTTTATCACTGAAGTCACAGTGACAGAATCACATATCGGTATAACCAAATACAGGTTGGATTCCTTATCTTTTTGTGTCTAGAAAACAAAGAAGAAGAAGGCTCACCCCAGGTCAAAATTCAACATGAGGGTTTTCCTTCCTGTGGTACTTTTTGGCTTCTTTTTATTTGTGTGTGTGTGCTTGTCTGTGCAGGTAGAGGCCAGTGGTTGATATCATGTGGCTTCCTTTATTACCCTTCACTGTGTGTGTGTGTGTGTGTGTGTGTGTGTGTGTGTGTGTGTGTGTGAGATGTGCTTGTCCACACAGACACATGTGTAAAGGCCAGAGGTCGATGGCCCAGCATCTTCCTCAATTTCTCCTCCACCTGGTTTTTTGAGATAGGGTCTCTCACTGAACCTGGTTCTCATAGTTTCACTCAGATTGGCTGGTCAGCTAGTCACAGGGATCTGCTTGCCTGTCTTGTCTCCTCGACTGGTGTTATAGGTATGTGCAGTCATGCCTGGCTTTTACATGAGGGTTGTGCATCTGAGTTCAGGTCCTGTGTGTGTGTACAGTAAGCTCGTCACCCACAAAGCCACCTTATAGGCACATCTTATAGACAAGCTGCTGGGGAAGTGCACCTCATTATACCCCAAACCCAGAATCCTTCCTCGCTTTTAGATGCGTAGCCATATTCAGTGGGGGACTCCAGAGGTCAAGTGGCCCCACCTCTGTGCTGCCCAGTTTTCCACGGTCCTTTTCCATGCCAAGGGAGGTTCATCTCACTGGCAATAGCTTCAACCATTGGAGATCACCTCCCCCGTGTAACCTTAATCTGCTCCTCTTACAATTCCCATTCATTCTTTCTTTGGAAGATAACCTGGACCTTGCAAATGAGAAAGCAAAAAGCAAACACTTTGCTGCATCTCACATCTGATTTGACTTTTTATTTATAAGCCAGGAAAACTTTTGAGTATGTATAGAGGAGCAACAATCAGGGTTGGTATTAAATGCTTAGGTTTAAAATTGTCTTAGAAGTCTCATCAAATTAAATCAAACCTGTGGTGTTAGATGACAGTAAAGGGGCTCAGATAAGTCTGCTGGAGCTGGGATAGGATTTTGTTCTTCTCTCCCAAGGTGGTTGTCTGCTAACAATGTTCCTGAGGTGAACTTAGGTTTTTCTTGCCAGTCTATGTTCGGGGCCCCTGAGTCAAAATTTGATATAAGAAGCCTTACTCTTTTGTTAAGTGAAAAATAAATAGCTGTCCCATTTAGAGGGACTCCCTTCATCTCCAGCCTTCTTGCAGTGTCAGAAGATGCTGGGGAAAATTTACTCCAAAGAATTGGATAGATAGCACTGGGAAAGCGAAGATTTCTTAGTAATTGATGGAGACAGAGCTTGCTGAGAGCAGGAACAGAGAAATAGTCTCTCCAGGATAGAAGGAAGAAGAAGGGAGGGAAAGAGGTTGAAAAGGGGGGTGAGGATGGAAGGGAGAGGGAGACTAGAGCTCAGTAAATTTAATAGACAATGGCAGGCAATGTTAAGGATAGTCATGTGTGTCAATGAAGAGAGAGGTAGATTGTCAGTCCTATTTTTAAACTTGTACTGGATTAGTTATACCACAATAGTTTTGAAAAACAAGTTTTGTTTACTGTTTTCCTATGTCTAAATGTGTTTAAGTGTGTGTGTGTGTGTGTGTGTGTGTGTGTGTGTGTGTGTGTGTGCTTGTTGTCATGGAAGCAGGTATGCACGCACATGTGTTTGCATGGATGTGGTAGCCAGAGTACAACTTCACTTGTGGTTCCCCTCGAGCTATGAGCTATCCACGTTCTTTTTATAAAGACATTTCTTTATTGGCTGGGAGCTTACTGATTAGTCTAAGGCTGGTTGGTCATGATGGTCCAGGGAACTGCCTATCTTTACCTCTCTAGTGCTGGTACTACGAGCATGTGTTACCACATCTGATGTTTTGTTTTTCCACAAGGGTTCTGGGGATCGAAGTTGCCCAGCATGCTTGTGTAGCAATCACTTTACCGACTGTGCTATTTCTCCAACCATAGTCTTTCCCGGTAAAGAAATTCTGAGTGTTGAGTCATCAATCACTTTACCGACTGTGCTATTTCTCCAACCATAGTCTTTCCCGGTAAAGAAATTCTGAGTGTTGAGTCATTATGTGTAGTCTCACATTTTAGGTCTTGGATTTTATACATGCAGATGGCCAGTGAGATTGTGAGTCTCTTAAACCCTGCTAGGTACAGAATGGAGGCTGTGTCCTTTAGTCAACCATCCTGTCCCTTCCTGCTAGGTGAGGCTTTTACTGCCATTTAAACAAAGCTCTTCAGGATAAACTACTTTATCTTCAAGGATCTTTGGAGGAACCAGAAGGCAAAGTATTTTGCCCTCGATATAAATGTACCTCTCTGGCGATTTATTGGCAGATGGATCTAGGTGACAATAGATTTCTAAATTGAATATTCTGCCTTCGGAATGGCCTCTGATGTGCATTAAGATTGTATTGTAATAACCACACCTCTCAATTTGTGCACATACACTATCCTGATTACATTATCCATCAATCTGCAGGACAATTGTCAGATGAGCCTGCTAGCTGGGGAGGGAGACTAAATGGATGTTTCTTGGCACAGCCCTGGCTAGTTAGACAAGGAGAATCTTTTCCGGCATCTGGGAGGAAGCATCTGACACTTTACAGTATCAGCACTTTGGTCTTTTCTCTAAGTGTCACATGAATTGAATGCCTTCACTATTCCCTTGCTGTTGTCACCTGATTCTGTTGACCTCACCCTTGCCATGTGCAAGGAATATCAGAAACACATAGATTTCTGATGTGTACCGATAGATTTCTCCAGGCATCCTTCCCTCTTTGCTCCCACTCCATCCTTGTCTCCTTCCCACCGTATTGCCTTTCCTCCACTTTGATTTAACTTTTACAGTGCTGAGGATGGAACCCAGGTCATTTTGCTTGCCAAGGAAGTGCCCTACTACTTTGCTGCACCCCCAGCTCCATCTCTGTCTTTCCACAAATAACTGCTGAGTGCTGGACAAACACCAGTTGCTACTTAAGGTCACACCAGTGCAGAGTCTGACCCTCCTTGAGCTTACAGAGAAGTGTGACATCTATCCAGCTCCCATCTTCCTCTCAGCCAGTAATTTAGCCTCCTCTTTAAGGCTTGGGCCTCATAGGCATACACACACACACACACACACACACACACACACACACACACACACACCTCACCTGTGTCTAGGCATGACTGGCTGGTCTCTATAATTGTTTATTCTTGTGGTAATGAATTAGTATGTTACTCTTCCAGAAATCACATTGTGGGTGTATGTGTGTGGGAGTGTAGGTGTGTTTATATATTCATGTGTGTGGAGGTTTGCACACATTCATGTGGAAGCTAGATGTTAAGGTTTGATTTCTTTCTCAGTTACTCATCACCTTACTTTTAGTTTTTAGGCAGGGTTTCTCTGTGTAACAGCTCTGGCTGTCCTGAAGCTTGTTTTGTACACCAGGATGGCCTTGAACTCACAGGGATCCACCTGCCTCTGCCTACTGAATGCTTGGATTAGGCATGTGCTGTCACTGTCTGTGCTCCACCTTACTTTTTTAAAAAAATATATATATTTATTTATTTTTAAATTTTACATATCGATCCCAGTCCCCTCTCCCTCCCTCTGTCCCTCCCTCCTTTCCTCTCTCCCTCCTCACATGCACCCCGACCACCCCCCCTCCCCACCACTCCACATGTAGGGTGATGCCATGCAGGAGGGGTCATCTAAATCTGTCAAGTCATTTGAAGTAGGGACTAGGACTTCTCTCCTGTCTCTAGGTTAAGGGAGTTTCCCTCCATGGAGGATATGCCTGCAAGGTCCTTTTGTGCACCAAGAATATATCCAGGTTCCACTGCCTGAGGTCCCTTAGACTGCTCAGTCTCCACCTGACTTTTTAAGAACAGGGTTTCTCACTGAACCTCTGTCTCCCATTGGCTTGGCTGACGATCTGTCCAGGGAGCTCTGCCTCCCAGCCCTGTATCTAGCTTTTCACATGGGTGCTCTGAACTTCATCCACTGAGCCATCTCCATCCCCCATGCTGGTATTCTTTGTTTGTATCAGAGTGCTTTAGAAGACTGTTTGAATCAAATTTGGGATATTCAAAGCTTAGTACTGAAAACCTGGTCCTTAAGTGGAGCCCACAGTTTTTCATGAAAACAAACAAAATGGCAGTGTCATTCAGTGTCTGTTGAAGGTTGGCCGGGGACTCCATCCAAGCAACCCCAAATCTGCAGCTACTTCTCCCTTCTATTAGTATTTGAATGTAGCCTATCCATGTTGTCTTACGGTTTTAATTGCTGTGAAGAAACTCCACGACCATGGCAACTCTCATTTAAACGAAAACGTTTAATTGAGGTGGTTGCTTTTGTTTCAGAGGCTTTGTTCGCTATCATCAGGGTGAGGAGCACCATGCACCATGCAGAAAGATGTGGTGCTGACTACATCGTGATCAGAAAGCAACAGGAAGTGGACTCCGTGTCACACTGAGGGAAACTTGAGCAGAAGAGACCACAATGCCCACCCCCACAGTGATGCACTTCTCCAACAAGGCCACACCTACTTCCACAAAGCCACACTTACTAATAGTGCCTCTCCCTGTGAGACTATGGGGACCAGTCACATTCAAACTACCATACGTGTCTTCTCTTATGCTTAAGTCATCTCAGTATTCCTTCACTATCTAACACACTACCAATGCTACGGTGACAGTGGTTATAGTATGTTACTTAGGCAATGGTGACAAGGAGAGAAAAAGGATGTCTAGGTTCAATAGACACAATTTCCTTTTTCTGAATATTTTCAGTTTGAGGTTGGTTGAATGAACAAACGGGAAACAATGAATGCTGAAAGCCAAGTATATAGTCAAACCACGAAGCAAAACCCTTGATTATTCTTGAAATGCATCTTATTTATTTATTTGTTGCTAATTGGGCTTTGTTATTCCCTTTCATCTACATAATTGGGTTATTCATCAGATCTTTTTGCTTCAGATGTAAGTGGTTGCAATAAAATTTACTCTTTCCATCTTTAATTTACATCAGTCTTCTTTGCACTACACTAAAGTTCTTCATGAATAGTGGGAGAACCAGACAACATATTTTGCTTTCCCCTTTTAATTCTTTAGGCAATAATCATAGATATTACAAGTTACATACGATATTATTAATTTTGGCCTAAGTTAGTTATATTTTAAAGAGACTTAAAGGTGTAATTTTCATTTTTTAACTGACATATGCATTTATTTATAGGGAATAATATTATAATTTATCCATGTACTTAATGTATGGTGATCAAGTCAGGATAGTTAACTTTCTATCACATCAAACATGGTAATTTATGTATATTTGGGGCCTTCAGTTGGTTTTCCTCTTGTTGAGTTGAAACACATGACTGCGTATGCCAGATTGTAGTTGGCCTACCAAGTTTGTCTGTGCTTCCAAGGTGTAGCGATGCTTCTGAGAATGCAGGAAGTTCTAGACCCTGTGAGAACCTTGAGTTTGTTCCAGTCACGGCTTCACAAGAAACGCTCTTTCTTTAGAATTCGTTCATTGCTATCTGGTGGAGTAGTGACTGACACATGAAGAGATCAAGGGTTGCTTCCAGTCTGGAGGGCCGGACCCCTACACGACTTTCTAGAAATTTTTCTCTGAATATCTTCTTCTGTCCCGAGAATTAGAGCTGCATGGCTTCCTGAGCTCTGTTCAATGTTTCATGAACTTAGTAAGAATTTTGGGGTCTATCTTTGTCCCATTCTTTGAACTGCTATGTGGAAACGGGTACAACTTGGAGGCTCATCTTGCTTCCGTATTTTTCCCTTGAGGGGGGGCAGTTTTCTGTTATTTCTTTCAAGTGTCTGAAAGAAATTGTTTTACATATTTTTACCAGATTTTTGTTGTTTGTGGTAAGAGAATAATTCCTATAACAGTAGACTCTTCATGAAGGAAAAAGAAAGTACATGCTAGATTTTAAGGTCTATGGAAGGTGTAGCTAGCTGCTGGAAAAAAGTAGCCATTTTCTTTCACATGAAACAGAAGTTTGTGTGGAGTCACTAAGAAAACATGTCAATGTGAGCTGGAAGACCTAGTGATGAGGTAACAGGACCTGGTAACAGGCTCTGAAACCTCTCATCCATGCAGTGGCCGTGCTGTGTGTGTGTGTGTGTGTGTGTGTGTGTGTGTGTGTGTGTGTGTGTGTGTGTGCGTGTATTAAGGGACAGAGATTGAGAGGGGTTTGAACATTCCTTTTGAGGAGGTAACGAGATGCTGGTTCCAGCCTCCCCAGTGGCTTCAGCCTTGTGGGCAGAGCTTGAACATGATCTATTTGGGAACTTCACATTTTCCTGAACTTGGAAGAAACATGTGGGACAGAAATTTTTGAAGAATGAAGGAAGAGCTTTTGTCACTAGCAAAGAAGAGTCAGATATTTGCAAAGTTAGGGTTTTTTTTTTCTTTTCCTTTTTCTGTCTTTCTTTTTTTTGTAAAAACTCTGAGGCTAAAGAATTCATGAGGCCAGCTATGGGGACAGTCCTGAGAAAACAGAACGAAGGGAGTTTTTCTTAAACCTACAATTCTGATTTTGTTATGGGTCTGGGTGTTCCCACAGTAAATTAAGATTGACTGGAGCTGAGTATGGTGGCACACCCCTGTCACCTCAGCACTTGGAGAAGGGTGGAAGCAGGAGGAAGAGGAACTAATGCTAGGCTAGTGTGTGGAGCCATCGTACTTCCCCATGTGGAGAGTTTGATAAAGTTTGTGCTATGTGAGATGGTCCCAAAACCATTGAAAAACAAAGCAAGCAATACAAAACAAGACAGGCCACCTGAAGCATGAGGGCTCAGCATGCCGGGACCCACAGGCTGTGTCCTATTTAGGAGCAAAGCTAGGAATAGAGAACAAATTTAAGTAGCCAGCTGAGGGAAATAAAGTTACTTAACTAATGGGTCATGCTCCTTTTGCAGACTTAGCAACAAAACTTGACATCTGTGAGGATACTCAATAGGCTCTACTCAAAGCAGGCTTCAGCCCCCTTCAGAGTCTTTTCTAGACTTCCTGGAAAACCAAGAGAGTTTGGAAGAAAGGACTCATGTCCATTTGGGCAGGGCTTCCCTACAGCACCTCATGCTTATCCCTCTGGATCAGGCCATGATCTGTGCAGGGCTGGGGCAGCCTTCTTTGTAGCCTTGGATAAAGATCTTGCTGACAGACATTTGAATTGGGGTAGAGGAGTATGTGGGTGAGGGATGTTAACTTCACCTTCATTTGCAGATGAGAGCCTAGTGCAGGCTAGAGAGCTCATGTGCAGTGACAGAAGAATGGAGACAGTCTCCCTATTCCATCAGTCTGAGAAAACGTTTCTTGCAAGTGAGCTTCAGGTCTCACTTTGCATTCCTATCCACCCAGAAGTTCTGTAAAAAAAAATATGACTTTTCTAACAGATCAGTGAGAAGCAACTTTGTTACAGTTAAGAATCCTGATAAAAATAAAGCAAGAGTCCCAAAGCCCTCCAGCTAGGCTAGCAATGTGGGTGGTTGAGGTTGCATACTGTATCAGGGAAGCCATCTTTTCTTTCTTTCTTTCTTTTTTTTTTTTTTTGTTTTGAGATCTCCCAAGAAATGAAGTGATAGATGACACCTCAGCTTACTGTTTGGTTAATCTTGAATGTGTACTGCTTACACACAGCTGCTACAGTGGCCTCAGGTTTGAAAACAAACTGTCTTGGACAGCTGGGCTATTTCCTCGTCTTTCCTGGGGTAGGGCATTACACTGTGAAACACAATCTGATGAATTTGTCTGGCAGTGGATTGATTGGTCCTTGTAACAGTTATCCTCTTAGCAACAATGACTCTGCTATATTTGTGAATGATACCTGTGAGTCTAAGTTTCTCTTTTTACAAGGTAGTAGAAATGGCCCAACTGTTCTGACATTTGTGAGCAAGGAGTCCAAAGATGCCCTCTTGGCAGGTGGCCAGGAGTCAGAGCCTCTCTATCCTAGGCAGTTGATGAGTTGTTGGGATCAGATGGCCATGTGGCAGGTGACAACGACAGGAGCGTCAATGCCAGTGGAGGTAAAAGGGACACTTAGAGGGTAATGAAGCCTCTCACCAGGGGCTTTCTGACTAGAGGGTTCTTGGGACCACTGGGACTGCCAATTCCTGTAACTTTGAGTGTCCTGGCTCTGACATGTGGCTCTGAGGAGGCAGGTTAGAATACAGAGTGAGAGTGTGACATGATCAGGATAGAGCTTTGATGCTATAGGGATCTCACAAAGACCCCCCTCCCCGCCTCACCATGTGTATGTTGTCAACCCCATGTCCTCTGCTTCATAAGCAATAGCCCATTCATTTCATTATTTATTGTTGTTGCTGAATGCTCAGCTTTCTCTGCTTCCACACACTCCAGTATTGTCTGAGCATGGCATGTAGAATAAAGCCCTCCACACACATCCTGTTAGTGAGGGGGCTTTGTTCCTTTTTTTAAAATGCTATTCAAATTATAGCCCTGAACAATAGGGCAGCATACATACCCCGAGTCCCCATTAAATTATTATTTTTTAATAGTGGAAATGTTTCTGAAATTGACAGGTGCAATGTACACACGCTGTGTACTCACACATTATTACTTTTGGGCAGTGGGAGGGGCTGAGAGAATGGAATAAAACAGTTCTTAGACCTTAACAGTCCATGATGAGGGCTCTAAACATGTACTTATGCTTTTTTGAAAATCTAGAAAATGTGTGGTGATGGGGGTTATCTGAGAAAATTCACCTTGGAAGTAACACCGTGACTAAATTATTATCATTGACAGTGATTTGAGAGAAACATTCCAAAGCTAACAATATGTTGGTTGCTTTTTAATCTGGAGCTTGTCCTTTTTCCATCTTTGCCCACATTGCATGATTTGCTAGATGAAGATAAGGACTTTAAAATATGAAAATCACCCTGAACAGCTACCCTAGGGTCAGTGGCACCTGGTTAAGATGAGAAAGAAATTGACAAAGATCGAATCTCTGACCTCAAGCCTCAAGACGGACGGCTGTATTTCCCAGCTTCCCTTGCCTTCCCAGATTCATTCATTGCTCCCGAGTGGGATGCTCAGCCTGATAAATCACAGGCTGCTCACCAGTCACCAGAGCAGGCAAAGGGAGCCAGATGGACGGAAGCGTGGATGGCCCTCTGTCACTTCTGGCTGCTTGCCATCACCTGGACACTCAGCACTCCTTGCCCAGGGAATGTCCCTGTCTTGCTTGCATAGAGGGCTGGCCATCCCAGAGCCTTCCAAAGCACGATGCAACATCGAGCCATGTTGTCATGGTTACTTAGCCGTTTCCCCAGAGTTGTGACATCAGTATCTCCAAGGGGCAAGAGCTCTACCTCATGCATATGTATGTACCCGGCAGGGGCCTGGCCACATCTGAGCATCTTACAATGTTTGTAGTAAAAAATGGTGGCGAAGGAGGAAAAGGTGACAAAGAGTGGATGCCGAGTGATGGGAGCACACTTTGCTAAGTGAATAAATGAAGGTGCTTGCTGTCTGCCTTGGAGGAAGGCTGGAAGGGTTAATGTTGAGCTGGGATTTTTCAGATTTAAATTAACCATATGTTGGCTCATACGGTGTTCTTACTCACACTTTTAAACCCTTATCATTTCCAGGGTAATTCTTAAAACACCACATGCCAAACACATGACTGGAGAGAACATGGGCGTGTGTTTGGTAAGGCAATGGGCTATCCTGAGGTTCACAGTCAGTTGCAGGGCTCACGTAGGAATTGGGGATCTCAACTCCTAGCCTAAGGCTTGTTCTGCTTTGGAGGCCTCCATTTCCTAGGATAACAAAAACTTAAAGGCAGAAGACAAGGAAAATTCAGTGGACAATACCAAATGACTGCCATTTCCAGTGGACAGTGGTTTCTTCCAATGTATGGATATTGCCAAAGTGTGTGTGTGTGTGTGTGTGTGTGTGTGTGTGTGTGTGTGTGTGTGTGTGTGCATGTTTATAACACCTTCAATGTCATTTGCTCGGTGAGTATCAAACTGAATATATTTCACTTCCTGGGGGGGTTCAAAGAAGGCAAACAATATACTTTTCTGAACACTGCAAATTTAGCAACATTAAATGAGAATTTAAAATAAAACAGGGCTGTTTAAAGAGTGGTCTGTGGGGAGTAGACTTCACTGGATACCATAAAGTTTTAAATGGGTGAGATATACCTGACATGATAGCCTCTGTCACCATCTTCTCATGACCTCACCAATCACCACAACCCTACATGGACTCATTTGACATCACAGGAGCCCCTGCTCTCAGGTGTGGGGCGGGTGAGGAAGGTCCCAGGTCACAGCACCATGGCATTGTCACATAAAGCAAATCCTACAATTGTTTGAGAGGAATTACAGGCTGACATGGTTAATCTGGAGTCGGGAACTGTAGACTAAGCCCAGGGCACTGCCCAAGCTCATGGCACTTGGGTTATGGTTCAGAGGATCCACCCTACTTACATAAGAAGAGCTGCAATATTTGGATCTGCACTGTTCCTCAAAGTGCTGAAGGACTGGTCCCCAGCCCATGGTATGATGAGAGGGGCTGCAATCTGTGGTTGGAGAAAGCAGGTCATTAGGGGCCTTGTCTTTGGGGTGTGTATTGTGACTCTACTTATTTCTCTTTGGTTTTGCTTCTAGCTCAACTATCTGTTTCTGCTTTGATGCTCTGCCTCGCCATCCATCTAAAGACAATCTGTCCAAATAGCCAAGGACCGAAGCCTCTGAAACTTTGAACCAACCTTAGTCTCCTTTTGTCTTCCTCTGCTATGCTATCACAACAAAATCAACATAGCAACTAGTGAGAGAAGGGGAAAATGTTCTAGGTTGATAAAATTCCCCAGAAAGGGATTTCTATGAACTTGGTCAGCATACTCAACCTGTGGGGTCATGATCCCTTTGAGGGCTGCACATCAGATATCCCACATATGAAGTAGCAATGAAATAATTTTATGGTTGAGGTCACCACAACATGAGGTTTTAAAGAACTGTAGCATTGGGGAGGTTGAGAATCACTGCATTGGGTGGTGTGTTTTTAATTAGTAAAAGCTGTTCATGTTTTGTTTTCCTTCTGAGCATGTATCCAGATCCTGTTGAAGCCCTACCATCTTGGTAGGTGATTTCACAAGCTTGATCTAGTTTACATGGAACCAGGCTCAGTGTTAGGTGCTATTAGAACTGTTGTAACTATGGAAACTGCAGCTCACAGAGAGAAGGGAGTTTGTCCAGGTCACAAAGAGGTCAACAGGAATGACCCTCCAAGCTTCTGTGATTCCCCGGCTACTGAGGCCAGTCTGATCTTCTTTTGTGACTGTAATAAATTGCCAGATGCTCGGAAGTTTCAGAGAACACAAGGTTATTGCCACACAGTACACCAAAGTCCAATGCAAGGGTTCTTCACTGTACCTGAGGTTAACAGCTTGGCAGTTCTGGGTTCCTGCTAAGGGCAGGATCAGCCATCTCCTTATTCATTCAGGTTTTGGAGAGAATTTGGGTCTGTGTGGTTCTAAGACAGGAAACTCCTCGTTTCACTGTCTGTTCCTAGATAACCAGTCCTTCTCAGCTCCTACGGACCCTCCTATTCCTTAGCTCATGGCTTCCTTCTCCATCCTCAAGGCCAGATATGATGAGGTAAAGTGATTCTCACATTTGGAGTTTCTCCTGCCTCCTCCTCATCCCCACTCCCAGCTCCTACTTCTGCCTGCCTCTGCTGCTTTTAAGGCCTGTGTGGTTAAATAGGATCCACACAGGTGACCTAGGAGGGTTGTCCTATCTTCATATCTGCACCCTTTTAATTCCATCTGCAAAGGTCCTTTAGAGCTATGCATCGTTAGCATGTTTACAGGTTCTGGGAGGTTGTTACTCTGCATGCCATACAACCTTTCATTGTGTGCATTATCGACAGTGCAGTGAAACCATGACTTTTCATCAATGACAGAATGCAAAACGGCCTTTTCACCTATGTTCCTCCAACAGAAGCTGCGGGTCAGGAAGGGCTGGGGTGTTCTCAAATGCGTGTGATACTGTTCTGAAATGGATTTGGAAAAATATAAAATGATTTTTCTTTTTTATTCTGGAAGAGTAAAAAAAATGTTTTCTTTTTTTAGACAGACTGTTGTGTTATAGCTCAGGCTGAACTCTAACTCATGGCAAGCCTCCTGTCTCAGCTTCTGGAGTACTTTCTGGGGACATTTGTCCACAGAGTCAGACGCCCATGGCTCTAAACCAGTCTCTTACACACACAGTTGTGTATGCAGCAGTGTTCATTACCTGTGGTGTTATTTTTACCAAGGACAGTCAAAGTACAGCCTTGGGGTTAAGCCTTGCCATGCACATCTGTGGCTGAGGAGAACAGTGTTAAGGAGAACCAGCTACCAGTAACTCACATGGATGCTTGCATTGTAATGAGACACAAGGGGCCATGTTCGCTTATTCAATAAGAAGATGCTGTCCCCATGGTGCACCAGAGCCTGTACTATTAGATGGTAAGATAAGACAATACACGTGAGTAAGCCTTGTGTCTGAGCCAAACAAGGAACAGTCTTGGGTAGGATGGATATGTCTCAACCCAGGAAATGCACTGAACATGTATCTACGGCCAAGTGTTCCTCTTGTTTGCTGCTCACATGAAATAAAACATAGATATAGAATACTGTGCAAGTAAGGAGCACGAGTCTTGTTGAATCGTCACAAAGGGCACAATCTGTAGAAGCAGCGGCCAGATCAGGACAGCAAGCATTTCCAGCAAAGTGGACTAATCATTTTCCAGCCCCACCATCCTATTTTACCCTGCCTGGGTACTGGACACAGTAAGTGAGCAAACTAGTGCTGAGACCTCCCTGACTCTGTGTCCCCTTGATACCAACATGCATAGTCACTTCTGTTGGGGAGAACACATACAGTTTTCTCAGGAGTCATGGCTATACCAAAATATGGCACAGAGTAAACCGGTCAACATCTGTTTCAGATTGCGCTCCAACACGCATGGTAGAATAGAAGCATTATACTTGGTTCTTTAACAATGATTTACATAGAATAACAGAATACACAAAACAGGAACTAATATGAAATGCTGTATGAAAATACACATGAAGACCTAAGCCGGTGTTTGTATCTTGGGGTTTATATGACGTAGTTTCAGTGACCTCAAGACAGTGGGACCTGACTGCCCTCCCCACAGGGGTCTCAAGGACAGTGGGACCTGACTGCCTTTCCCACAGGGGTCTTAAGGACAGTGGGACCTGCTGCCCTTCCCACAAGGGTCTCAAGGACAGTGGGACCTGACTGCCTTTCCCACAGGGGTCTTAAGGACAGTGAGACCTGCTGCCCTTCCCACAGGGGTCTCAAGGACAGTGGAACCTGCTGCCCTCCCCACAAGGGTCTCAAGGACAGTGGGACCTGACTGTCTTTTCCAAAGGAGTCTTAAGGACAGTGGGACCTACTAAGCACTTTGCAGTCATTTTCAGCACATGGGGCACCAAATAAGACAATATGTGAAAACAATAAGAATTATATGTGTGGCTCTCCGATGGCATCAGATAAGCTAGGTGTTGTAGGCAGAAAGGAGGGTCGTTCTCTGAGCTTTCTGCGGGGTTAAGAAGTAGGAACCAGCATTTGGGAAGGAAAACTGAGGAACACCCTGAAGTGGTGTGTAAAGGTGAGGAGCTGGAGGGCTAGGAGGACTAACTTCCAATGTGCGTCTGGGCCAGGCAGGGGACATTCGCAGTAAGACTGGGTGGGCCTGCCCTGTGTCACAGGGAAGATGCCATTTAGCTCCATTGACTGCTTCTTCAGAGACTTCAGCCCAAGGAAGACAGATGCTCACAGAGATACAACTTCCGATTACTTAGGTCAATTATCCTGATTCGTTTTGTTAATGCAGTCCTTGAAAGGGTTTGGATGGAGAGATGGCACTGGCGGTGTTTGCTATGGAGAGACATTTGACAAGACCTCACTTGTGACCAGAGAGCGGAGCTGCACCTGGGGTTCCCGTTTCCCCTCCAATTGACACGTAGATATGTTTTGATTGGAGCAAGATGGCTTGATTAACTGTGGAAAAAGCACACAATAACTATTTTCTTTACAAACAATCAAATCTGCTAAGGAAAAAACATGCCTCCTTCCCTTTCCTGAGCCTTGGGGTTCTTGTGTTTGTAAGTACAGTAGATGGTAAGTGGTGTTTTCCTCTGTAATGGGGACTTTGCACTTACCAGCTCTGAACACCTACACAACCTCCCAAGGTATTGTTGCTTTTGCTTTTTTCCCCCATAAATGTTGACCCCACTGGCAACTTAGAAAAATGTTCCTAAGGATTACTAATCACTCAACAATGATGGCACTTACCTGGTAGAAGAGTGATCATGCCAGCAAAAGAAGGCCAACAGCTCGTGTGTGATGGTACTGTAAATCCTGGCATTTTAGAGGTCGAGGTGGGAGGGTTGCATGTGTTAAACACCAGCTTGGACTACATAACAAGACCCCATCTCAATCCCTGCATCCCCTGTAAAAGAGTCCATTGTAGGTGTAGGAAGCAGCTGCTCAATCCTCGTTTCTCATGTTGCTGTTTGGTAGAGTTCAGTGAACTCCAAGGGACTGTAGTGCCTGCTGGAGGTCCAGGCCCTGATGGCTCAGTTTGAGAACCCACTCCCCTGGCTGTGGTTCCTTTAAAACCTGTATCCACATAGACATAGCTGAAGGAAGGTTTTCCGTATAAAACCAACCCCAGTGTCATCAAACATGACCCTATACCTGCAAGGGAACTGCACTCTAGTAAGCCTCCAAGTTTAAAAACAACCCCCCCCCCCAATCCTTCCAACACTCAAGCAATACCATCTTCACCATCTGAGGTCAGCCTTAGACATGCAACAGACTACTCATTCATGTTTTCTTCCTTTGACTGGAAAACAGTTCTCCATTAGACACCCTGCAGTTCAATCCATCTCCCTACTCCTCCCTGGCCATGGCCACTTCGTGGTTTGCCTACTTTCTGACCAATGTCTATGATGGCACACAATCCTATAACCCAACAGTAGTCCTCAAGTGTGGTTGTTCTCATTTCTCTTGACACCTACCTGCCCACTTATTCCCTCATTCCATAAGCCCAGAAGTGTAGGTTGTACGATTAGGTAACAGTTCTTAATTAAACTGGGAACGTAACTGATGGGAGCTCATATTCAGTTGTAACAAACGGGGGTAGTCAGTTGAAATGCAATAGAAAGTGACACCCTGTGGTATGTAAAAGATGTCCAGCTGACAAAGACAGAGCCAATCCACATTGCACTGATGCCCATGTCTTCATCAACATTGAATTCTTCAGTCTTTTGCCATTTCAGTTACGATGTAAAATGTTTTATAAAATTTGCACATTTATGCCCTTCTCTCTTAAAGCTTTTCACGAATGTCCTGTTTCTCCAACCTGCACACATGCTATGATTTAAGTAGATTTTCTAAGTGTTTAAAATGCCTGTGGTGGATCATAGGAATAGGTGTATACCTAAGCTTGGTCGTAGACAAAATAAATAAGGTTGGGTGAGATCATCACGGATAAACTCTAAATAGGGACCTAGTCTATCTTGTTATTGCGATCTTCCTCATCCGAAAAGGTACCTGAACATCACAGGCTTCGATAAAATTGAATAAATGAACACATTAAAGATCACTTATAGGGTCATTGGTTTAGTGGTGATACCTACCCCCCCCCCCCCCCCCCGGGAAAAGGCCACATCTAAATCCTTAAAGTCTGTGAATATGATCCTAACTAGAAAAGACATCTCTGCATATGCAGCTAACTTGAGGATCTGGAAATGAGATTATCCAGGTTATTTGGGTGGACCCTAAATCTAATGGCAAGTGTCTTTTGAAAGGCATAGTGTAATATTTGACAGAGATTGAAAAGAGGTGGTATAAACTTAGTCACAAGCCAAGCACTACCTGGAAGCTGGTGGAAGACAGACTCTTCCTCAGAGTCCCATGGACACCTTGATTTCATAATTTGGATCTCTGTAACTGTTGCTGTAAGCCAAGGGTCATGGTAATTTTTATGGCAGCCACAGGAAACCAAAGTGCAAGACAGGGAGTGCTCTGGATGTAGTCCTGGCAGAGCTGAACAACCTTCCGGTAGACTGCAGGTGAGACTGTGCTATGTGACATGACTTTTTCATTCCAGCGTCCCTTTTCACTCTCAGCAAGGGACCACAAAGGCATGGCCGAGGCAGTTGAAGGAGTAGCTGGTATCCTGGTGTGGGCAAGGGGCTGGCGGTGTGTCCCTGTAACCCCACTCCTGGGGAGGCAGAGGCAAAAGATCACCTGCCTTGGTTTCGCAGAAAGTCTGTCTCAGAAACCCAAACAACAAAACCAAGGAAAACAACACAGAAAAGAAAGGGAAAAAAGAACAGAGAAGGAAAAAAAAGTAGCTATTGACTCAAGCAAGTCACACAATGCTCAGCTCCGGGGCCAAGAGCTGGCACACTCTACAGAGGGACCTACTACCGGATGCAGAACTCTCTCAGGTCTTCAGTAATATGGAATGCCTTTCATTCCTAGAGCTTTGAGAAGGGTAGACTCGAAAGAATCCCATACTCTTCCAGCTGGAAGGGATGCTCACATCATTTTCATAGCTAGATGAACACACTTTGCATACTCTCCCTTCCAGAGGAAACATGAGGAAAAGGTAAGACTGCTCCAGCCAGGCGGCCACACAGGATAGCTTCACCGGAAGTGAGACGGATGTCTTCCTGATGGAGGCCCCTTTATCATAGTTTGTGTGCAACCCCAGATACTTGGATGCTGCCATCCAAGCCTGTCCTCACTCCTCGGTAATGGCAGCACTTGGAGAGAAGACAAAGGGAAACAGACAGACCCAGCTTGGCTTTTCACCTGAGGCAGCCAAATGGTGCAGGCATTGGCTTGTGACCAGCGCCGCAGAGGCCGTGGAGCGCTTCTGGTCCAGAGGGACTCGGCTTTGCTCTGGAGAGGGGCTGTGGAGGGTTTGTTTTTCACAGGGGCTTTAGCCTACAGTTAAGTGCAAACACCTGCTGAAGTAGTGGTAATTAGTAGGTAATTAGTAGTTAATGTTCTTAGAATTTAAAAAGAAAGCTTACATAAGTAATTACTTAGTATTTCTTATAATGTGCTGCTTTTCTTGAGATTTCATATCCCCAGAACATTTGCCAACTTCCTAGGTTCCTCAACACACTAAATTGTTTATTAATTACACACGTATATTGCTTTCAGGGAAAAATGGAGAGAAAAATACACTAAATGTTAGAAATAGGAATGAGTTATCTTTTGAATTACAGCAAAAAAAAAAAAAAAAAAAAAACCTCATTTAAAATTATAGAATTTGTGATAGGTAATGGCTCTGGAAAGTGGCCTTGATTTAAAAAAAAAAAAAAAAAAAAAAAAGATTGAATATGGCTGGAAAAGAAGAGATGTAGAGAAAAAATATTTCAGACCATTTAATAAAACACTGAGTGTTCAACACATTTCACAGAAGGGACCCTTTCATGTCAGCAGATACGTGTCTGTGCTTTAGCTTGTCAGAAGGCCACCAGGGCTCCATTCTGAGGGACAAGGACTGCCAAGCCAAGCTAAGTGCCACTAACAATTTTGGGCTCTGGAGGTGACTGAAGCGGAGGGACATTCAAACACGTTAATTAGTGTGCTGTAACTATATTTTTGAAAGGATTTTTTTCTTTAGAAAATTTAGAGCAGATCTGCTGCTCCCCAACCTTGGAGACTCTCCATGCCGACTGGAAATGGGCACTCATTCACTGGTTTTGTTTAGAGGCCCCAGCTTTGTGGATTGCATCCGAAGTCTGTTCCTCACTTCCAACAGCCCCAGAGAGTCCAGCTAAGCAATCTCACAACTTCGGTTTCCTTGACCTTAAAGTAGAACCAGCAGGCACTGCTTCGCCTTTCTCTTTCTTGACGGTTGCCCGGACACAGAAGCGCCCCTTTTAGGAATATATAAGGGTGTTCTCAAAACTGTGGCACGGTGTAACAGGGAGGGGCCTCCCACATCGACTGTGCACTTGCCATCCCCCATCTGACAATAAACCTATGCAAAAATAAGAGTTAGATGATAAAATGTGCATTGTTCTGTGTTTATTTAATGTGACTTCATTAAATTTCAGCTAATTTTGTCTCTATGAAAATCCAAGTTAAAAGAACCTCAAAGATTGCGAATTTGAATAGGATAGAAGCAATTGTAAGGTCCAGATCTGAGGAGATAATTCAGTCTGTAAAGCATTTGTTTTCTTTTTAGACATGACCTGAGTGCCAGTCCAAGGATCCAAATAAATTTAGGCAAAATGGTACATGCTGTAAACGTGGCACTGGGAAGCAGAGACAGGAAAGCAGGGGCTGGAGGATTCCTGGGATTCACTAGAGAGTCTTTGTTTCAAAAGCCAAGGTGGCTAGCTCCTGTGGAAAGACAACAGAGGTTGACCTGCTGCCTTCATTTATAGCCACAATTGTGCATGTGCACACACATGGTCACACACCAAACCTCTTCCCAGAGCTTCCAAGTTCAGAAAGCCCAGCATATCAACTTATCATCCACATGATGCTCTAACCAGCTTCTCCCTGTGAAGGGACTGGTTGTTGTGATAGTTCAAGGAATCGTAGGAAGAAAAGGAAAAATATACTATGGGAGAAGCTTAGGGAAATAACTAGGCCCCGAACTGGTAGCCATTTTTAAGCTGATGGTTGTTTTAGCATCTGAGAAACTAATCCAGGTAGGAGACAATCTTCTCCCTAAGCACAACTACCAGAGGAGAGATGTTTTAACTTTGCCCCTTAATGATTATGCTATTTGAAAATACTTAGCTAAAAATTTTTTTTTACAGGACTCTCTCTCTCTCCCCCCCCTCTCCCTCTCTCCCTCTCTCTTTCTCTGTCTCTCTGTCTCTCTGTCTCTGTCTCTCTCTGTCCCTCCATCCCTCCCCCAGCTATCTTCATGAAAAGAGATAATTTTATGAATCCTTTAGGATACTCCTTATTCTTAAATGATTTCCTTCTTTTGTCCCTATCCATTTTTTTCTTACATCTTATTTCTCCTCTTTCGTTGTATGTATATTTATACACAAAGGAGTATGTACATCTATGTGAACATGGTTGTGCAGGTTTTTGGTTTTTGTTTGTTTGTTTGTTTACTGCAGTCCCATTTGCCAATTATTGTACAATTTGTTTGCTGTTTGGTGCTGTTCCAACTCTTACTAGATAATACTACTACTAGATACTGATAGTAAAATACTATCTCTTGGTGGATATTGGCATTTAGTAGTCAAAAACAAACAGCCTTCTGGATCAGGAGAGTTTGGGGCATCTTATAATCAGTTAAATAACACAATGATGGAAACAGGCTTGGAGAGCATGCCTCAGTCTAAATGTATCAGGGATATGGTTGAACTCAGTAGTCAATGTTTGCTCAAAAACTCTCAAGGAAAACCTCAAGATCAGGCAGACTGGACCATGGCTCTCAGACTCTTGTGTTTGACACTGAGCCAGCTCCACATCCAAATGCCCTAGGGGTGTCACTGATACTGCACTTAGCCAGTGAGTGTCCTATAGCCATCCACTGAATGGAAGACACACAGTAGTCCTTGCACACTAATTGTTGTCCTATCTTGTTATCATGAACATTCTCTACAGCCCATCATATCTAAATTTCTCTGATACTGTAGCCTTTGGAGCGTGTGCTCTTAGTTTATAATAAATCTGCAAAATGAATAGCATCAGCTATTATAAATAAATTTATAAGTAAGTAATAAGATTGTATAAAAATAGCTTATAACTAATCCATTAGGTAAAGAAAGTAACCTGCACTATATATATATATATTGTTATCAAACATTGATAAGGGGATACTTGGAAGAATTAGCTCTTGTCATTAATAAAATAATTTACAAAAGATAAGATTGGTAAGAAAGTACTTAGAAATTTTTTTTATTGTGACCAATTACTGGAAACTGGAGTGATTTGAGGTAATTTTACTGATTAACTTTGCAATGTTATAAAGATTTGCATATACAGTGTGTGTGTGTGTGTGTGTGTGTGTGTGTACACATACATATGTACATACATATATACATGTTGAAGACCTTCTGATTTATGTTTCTTATTCATTTTCAATTTTGGGGGGAGTTTATCTTTCTTAAATGTGTTGTCCTCAAACATTCTTCCTCTTTCCAAACTCTCTACCATGGCTACTTCTTTGACCTTGTTTGCATTTGGCTTTTAAACTGATGACTTTCTTGCGGGGCTGGGGTGAGACTCAGCACCCAGGACATTCACAGGAGCACTTGGATGCATGCCTGCAGTGTCAGCTTGTGCCATTTAACCCTGCAGCACCAGCTTGCATCATCATTTGACCCTGCAGCATCAGCTTGTATCATTTGACCCCACAGTACCAGCTTGCATCATTTAACCCTGCAGTATCAGCTTGTATCATTTAGCTTATACTCATTCCCTGTTAAATACGCTGTGTGTTTTTCTCATGCTGGTCATCTGAATTTGGAATTAACATCTCTAGAATTGTCTAGCATATGTACACTTGGTCTTGGAAGGGACACAGACAGAGGCATTTTGACTTTTAACGTGTCATGTGGTGAAGGACCTGGTGCATTCAGTTGAACCAGGAGATTCAGTGTTTCCCAAGTGGAAAACACCTAGTGTTGATCCCTGAGTGTTATGCAGAGACTCTCAAAGGATCCCAATTTCACAACCAGGAGAGGGACCACTGTGTGCTACCTGTCTCTAACTTGTGCTAAAGTGTAGTGGCATAGCTCCAAGTTGCAAAGAAGTACCCAAAGCTTGCAGTTCTTTTGGAATGTAGTTGTCTGTGGCTTCTGTGGTGCTGAGATTGCCTGAGCTTATGACACTCTGGAGTGTAACATGCACGCTGTGGCTAGAGCCATTTGCTCAAAGCCATCTTGGAAGTTCGTTGAAACAGGGGCTGATCTTCTATCCTGGGTGCCTTGGGGTGGGGGCAGGGGTTTGTTCACAAACACTAATTGAAGTAAGGACTGTGTTGAGATGGTAGATACAGACATAGTTGCATCCAGATTTAGAGCAAAATGCTGCATCATGCTCAGGATGAAATTACTGCACGAGGCTCCACTTACTTCTTCTAATGAAGAACAATAGCTGCTTTTTCTGCCTCCTTGTTCCCAGTGAACAGTCCATGTATAGAGTTTCCCTTTTCAACAGCAGTTGTGTCTACAAATGCTATTCTCAAAACGACAGCTATTCTCAAAGCCACCAGGCATGCTATTGCCCGAACAAAGAGGTGCATTAAAAGAGTCTTGACAATTTCAGCTCCTAGAAACACAGGGGTCACAAATCTGCCAAGTTGAAAGAAAACAAATCACTAGGGCAAGACATTTTATTTAGTTCTAAACAGCATCTAGCACATGGATAGCATTCAAAAGCATTAATGCAGCCATAATGCAAATCAACGTGGGCCTGCCGACCAGGAGCTGAAAGAAGTTAGGCTAAACCCTAAAGAAATCAGACCATGGGTAAAGAGGAATAAAATGATCAAACATTATTCACTAATGTGGCAGCCAGTCAAGCATGTATGGCTTGTATACTGGGGTGAGTTACAAAGGAAGTCCATGCTTATGGCTGGAGACTTAGACTCTAATGAATAAAGGACAAACAAATAAATATAAACAAAAGGGGGTGGAAACCACCACACCATGAATAATTTCAGCTACATAGAGCAAGAGAGAATTCTATTTATGGAAGTAGGAAGGTTGCTGTTGGGTCAAAGGGGAGACTTCTGCACTGAGGGTGGTGAGGTGTATTTCTGAAGCAACACACACACACACACACACACACACACACACACAGACAACAGACAAACACACAGACAGACAAACACACAGACTCACATACAGACACACACACACACACACACACACACACACACACACCACCACCACCACCACCACCAGCACCTCCACCAGATTTCAGACAAAGCTTCAAGTACACAGAAATCACCCGCAGATTCTAAAACCGACTCAGGGATTCAGCTATGCTAACAGGACTCAGAATCTACTTATTCTTATTCCTTATTTGCTTTATTATTTTAAAAAATATTAAAGGCCCATCTACCAGAAAGGATGCTAAATACTGAGGAGGCATGGATAAAGTATTCATGATCAACGTTCCTAGGAAAAATGGTCCAGTTGAAGAGGCTTACAAGGAAAATAACTCCAGTGCTAAGCATTCCACACTGAGGAAGAAGAGGATGTCAGGCCTGGAAGTAGGTCTCCTTGGTTGTCCAGATTAAAAACAAGACAGGTAGGGCAGCGACAAACTGTGAAGGACCCTAAAAGCTCAGCTAACTGACCCAGAAAACTTTCTGCTAGGCATCCATCCACCCAAAGGAAGTAAGTTCAGCCCTTCCTAGAGATATCTGGGCTCCCAAGATCTCCACAGCATCCTTCACAATGGCCACGTGTTGACTGACACGTCTGTCAGTGTGAATGGATAATGGAATTATTTACAGGGCTGAGGGTTCCTCAGTGACAAAGCATATGATCAGTATGCAGAAGGCCTTGGGTACAATTCCTAGTTCCAAACAAAACAAAAAGGAATTGCCACAGTAAGTAGGAACATTACACTCAGTGAAATATTTACGATCCAGAAAGATGATGTTATTTGTAACAATGGGGGTGAACTTGAGAAATCCTGTATGGCTTTATTTTTATGCATAATATAAAAGAGGAGTAGAAGAAATTGAGGCAGAGAGTAGAGAAATGCTTTCTAGAGGTGGGGGTTGGGGAGACAGGGGAGGCAGTGGGTCAAAGGGTACAAGTTTCAGTAGGCATGAGGGGTAAGGTCAGTAGTCTGTGCTTCAGCTTGCCTGTGGTCAGAGTCAAGCTGCATGTGAAGATATGTTGAGAGACTACATCTACATGACTGCAGGGATCACTCACTGTGGGTATGTATACTCAAAGCCATGTTATGCACTTTGAATATTTACAATAAAAAGTTAGCAAACAAAGTTTGGCTGGCTGGAATATTTGGTCTTGGGCAGTTAGTGGATCTAGGAGAACATAGGGAAGCCCAAGAGCAGATCTGTGCAATCAAGAAAAGTTCAGAACACAGGGACAGAGCACCAGATTCCAGACTAAGTTTTGAGTACACAGAAATCACCATAGCTTCTAAAACTGACCCAGGGACTCAGCTAGGCGACAGGACCCAGAGTTTGCTTATTCTGATTCCTTATTGCCGTCATTATTTTAGAAAATATTGACCAACCCCCTCCCCCATCTGATGGGTTACATCCAAATAGCAAACCTTTGTCTTCATGTTTGTGAACAATAATCAAACGTTAATTGGAATTTCTTCGAGTGCTTGGCCTGGATTCTTTGCAGTTTGGTGTTATTTCTTGCTGCTCATGGACAGTCCATGTTTGTCTGAGCTATGGGTCTGCTGGTGTCCTGAGTGCTGCTCTGCGCTAGCTGCTTTGCTGAGTCCACGCTAGTGCCTTCTACTTGGTTTTATTTCCTTTTATTTGGCTGATATGTGACTTCTCTGTTTTAGAAGGAGTTGTTTCCCTGTGACATCTGTGATGACTAGAAGGTATTAGAACTCTGGGAAGAAAGGAGCCAAGAATTTGGCCTTCTTCCTCTTTGGATTTTCTGGAGCCATGCCCACTCTGTCATCTGTCTCTGTCATCCCAATTTTGTGCTTAGTTTACTAGAAGGAGATATGGGAAGTCAACTGCCCATCATTGTTCTATGTTTTGTCCAGAAGGAACTTTGATTCATATAAAGAACACATGACAAAAGACACATGGTAAAAGAACACATGATAAAGAACATGCAGTTAAGCACATATGGTAAAGGACATATGAGAAAAGACACACGATGAAGGACACATGGTAAAGGACATACACTGGATGCTCCTCTAGCCATGATCCTTATGCACATAAACTTCTAAGTTCTGTTATACCATCACTTAGCCACCAGGCCTTCTCTGTGGGGTGACAGATGTTGCTCTCCTCATAAGGGAACAGAGGTATAGAGAGACTTAGACTTTCAGTCACCGCAGTGGACTTTCTCGATGTTGTGAGCAAGTCCCTGACAAGGAGAAGTCTAAGGGGGGATTTATTGCATTATTGTTGGAAGAAATACAGTCCAACACAGTGGGGAAGGCATGGCAAGGGTTGTTCCATGTGTGGAGGGAGGGAACATGTTGCAGCTTGCTCACCACATTCCAGTGAACCAGGAAGCAGAGAACTACATATACGTGGAAGTGGTCTATATAATCTCCGAGCTCTGCCCATTGGCAACCCACTTCTAGGTAGGCCTTTTGCCCATAAGCTTTCACAACCTTCCAGGGGAGCAGCATGAACAGCGGACTAAGTGTTAGCATGCATGAGCCTGTGAGGGACACTTTCATTCAATCCACAGCAGTGTATGTGGAGACAAAACAGAATCCAGAGAGAAGATCTGAACAGAAAGCTGGGCTCTGGGCCGGGATAGCCTCAGAAAGTCATCCCATTTCAGTCTGCCATGACTTATATTGGCACTTTAAAATATCTTAGATGGATAGGATCTCACCTACCTCATTCAGCTTCCAATGTTATATTCCAGATTTGGGCAGCATCAACAAAGGTGAGGTTGTTTTTTTACTTGCACAGAACAGTGATACACTTCTCTAAAATATCAGTCCATTAAATTGACTACAAGTCTTGCAGCTCTGAGTTAGTCTAACCCTTTTCCAGTATGGCCTTACGTACGTGAATGATGCTATTGCATTGCTAGCTCAAACAGCTCTCTGTTCTTCCAAATTACGACCTCTCCTCTGAGTGACCACCTGTTTTCTCCAAACCCCTCTTAGAATGTCCTTCCTGGAATGGGATGTGACTTCTTAAGTGTGGTCTGGCCAAAAGGGGATATGGTAAAGGCCATCATTCCTGTTGGCCAGGGCATTTTCCATCTCATAATGGACATTAAGATCAAGTAAGAATGCCCTGGCTTTGTTGAGTTCAGTGCCAAGAGGTTTTGTTGGCTAAGGTAGACACCGCAAGGTGGGATGGAAATGAATCCAGTGAGGGTGGTGAGATGGAAGAGGGTGGTGGGAGTAGAGTTCCTGCTGGCAGAGCGAGAAGAAGCTGAAGTGTTCTGAGAAAGGGAGTGACCCAAATAGAGTTGCTCTGGGGTTCTTTGGGCAGGTGGTGTGGCTTCCTTCACCCCATCAGCATTCAGGCTGGGAAAGGTAGAGAAGGCCCAGGAGTCTTTTGTGGGCCTGTAAAAGGTTTTGGCTGATAGGTCCACTGCATCCTATCTGTGAGAGGATCATAAATAAGAGATGGGGAGACAGATTTGGAAAGGTGTGCTGGAGCTGGAGTCCAGGTATTTGGCCGGGAGTCAGCCATTGTGCGTTCTGCACTTGTGCACACTATGCAGTGTGGTTAGAGGTATGCCCACTTACTTTCCCCATCTCCTCCAGCAGACTCACTTCTCTGTACAGCACTTTGTGCCCCTTAAATAAAAGATGTGATCATCTTTATTTGCTGAAGATTTTTAGACTAGAAAGAATAAGGATATAGAATTCAGGATTTGGGAGGTAAAGGCAACCTGGTTCATCATGTCCAAATCCAACACACCAAAACTTTGTAAAAGATGAGTGATGAGGGATGTGCAGTTAAATGAGGAAGAGGAGGAGACTGGAGCATGATAATGGTGATGGCACACATGATGGTGACAAAGCCTTGGCTGAACCTTTGTCATGTGGGGAGAATTTGTTGGCTAATCTCCTCATTTAATCCCCACAACAGCTCCCTGTGGAGGCTCATCTGCTTCCTTTGCTCTGTAAGAAGAAACCTGACACTCAGAAAGGTACTCAGGGTTAGGGAATTAGAGACCAGTGTTTTGAGATAGAAATCCAAAGCTGAGAGGGTATAGAAGTGAAGTTTGAAAAAGTCAACTGTTTCTCAAGCTTACCTACCCCCAAGGGCTGTCTATAGTGGCTATAAAAACCCTATGTCCCAAGCTCATTCTCTGGAAATTCTGCTTCCTGTGGTGGGGGCTTAGAAGTTCATTGTTTTAGAAACACTCTTCATTGTGTCTATAATAAGGCAACTTGGAGTCTGGATAATGGACAGAAAAGATAGGCAAAGATTTTTCTTAAAGGATAAGATTGCAAATGTTTTGGAGCCTAGAAGCCATGTGGTCCTGGGCATAGCCATTCTGCTAAAAGGAAGAAAGGAAGAAAGAAAGAAAGAAAGAAAGAAAGAAAGAAAGAAAGAAAGGAAGCAACCTTAGATAGCACAGAAGGGAATGACTATTGTATTGTAGGTGCTTTATTAATGAAGACAGCAGCAAGCTGGATTTTTCCTGCATTCTTGGTAGCTCAGTGCTGTCTTAATTTCCTCTTAAATAATTCTCTGGTACATTTTCTGAGTAGCGTCTGAATACATTCCATGGGTGAACTGTAGTACAAGGTTCTAAACAGAATCGATGTGACTGTATGGGGGCATTTTAACCCATTTTCCCTTATTATGTTATCATAATTAGTAGTGTTTTCTAGGACTCTAGAGATAAATTCTGGTTCATGGGACCTCGTTCTTTGGCTAGTCGGAGGCTTGCACAGTCATTCCCTCTGAAGCTCACAAAGACACATCTTTTTTTATCATGACACCCACCATAATCAGTGTTTACTACTTTCAAGTTAGTATATCTACTATGTTCAATTGAGCTAATACTTACTAAATGTTAATTATTTACCAGACACCATCTTGGAGTGAGTTTGAGGTTGAGGTTGCCAGTAAGGTATTGGAAAAGCTTAGGAAAGGAATAAGAATGCAGATGTGAAATCACTGTGGTAGGCATTAGAACAGGAATGTGGGGGAGAACTTTGGAGAGAGGCAGGTCTAGAGCAGTCAAGGTGAATGTCTGCTATAAAGAGTCCAGAAAGGAAGACCCTCATGAGATGGTGGAAACTGCCATGGGGACTCAGTTCCAAGAGAAATAGGCTGCTCTACCATGGTAACTATAGAGAAGACCAGCTGGACAAGCATCAACCATGATGAACAGCTTTCTGAATGTTATTTGGAAACATAGAACCATTAAGTCAGGTACTCTGCATAGACTCACCAGTGAGAGGACAGAAGTACAGAAACCAAGAGCTCCCACAGCTTCAGATCACAAAGGTGGTAGAGTTCTTGGTCATGATAAAGTTCAAGGTGATGTATGTGATAACTGAAGCGAAGGAGTAGATGAAGTTCATAGGAATTAAGAGGGGCGGTGAAAAAGGAAAGAGTAAGGACAGGAATGGTAATCTATTGATCAATGTTTTGTTCTCTAGAGGTAGAGAAGTATTCTGGAATGTGAACGGAGCAGCACATAGGAGAAACAGAATGACCAAAGACATTCCAGGTTACAGAGTCTCGAGAAGGTTCTGTCAAATGCTGTGTCAGAACAAGGACCAAACTGTTACTACTTAGTCCTGAACACAATCTGAAAGCTTCCAGACTGCAAAGTTAGAGGGTATGTTTCTTATTTGCTTTATTTCCTTATACCTGAGTTTCTAGCTAGTTGACCTGCACCTTTCAAGTGACTTCATAAGAGAAAACCAAAATTGGCAGGGTAGGCCGATGGCAAAAGCACCAGCAGCGAGGTGGGCAGGGTAGGCCAATGGGAGACATGCCAGCAGCCAGGCTGGTGGGCCAGGCCAATGGGAAAATCAGCAGCATCAACAGCTGCAGCTTCCAGAAATGATATGACCACCTGAGCCTCCCCCTCATCCCCACCCTCACCTGGAGGAGTGATGACCACTGGAGCTATGCTTAGGGGAGAGACCTTGGGCCTGTCAACACCTGGAGGAATGATCACCAAAGGCTCTTCACAATGGAACCACAGCCTCCAACTACACCAATCGGAGGAGGAGGGACCTCCCCCACAAAAGAAAGGCTCCACCTGATCAGATTGGAGGAAGAGATGGGTAGACAATAGGTTTCAGCGCAACTGAAAACTAGTGCTTCTACAACAGCAAGACCTGAACATCCCAAAGGAAATGAAGCAGAAGAAAATTACATTAAAAGTAGCTTATGATTGAGGCTCTTAAGGAGGAAATGAAAAATTCCTTACAGAAATGAAGGAAAAGACAAAGAAAAAATTGGAAGAAATCAACAAATACCTTAAAGAAAACCAAGAAAAAAACAATCAAACAGGTGAAAGAAATTGTTCAAGACTGGAAAACTAAAGTATAGGCAATAAAGAAAACACAGGCTGAGGGAAATCTGGAAATGGAAAATCTGGGTAATGATCAGAAACTACAGATACAAGCATAGATGACAGAACCCAAGAGAGAAGAGGAATATCTGGCATTGAAGATGCAATAGAGGAAATAGATTCATCTGTCAAAGAAAATTATAATCCAACAAATCCTTAACACAAAATATCTAAGAAATCCGGGACACCATGAAAAGACCAAACTTAAGAATGTAGGGATTGAAGAAGAAGTCTAGCTCAAAGGTACAGAAAATATATTCAACAAAATCATAGGGAAAGACTTTCAGAAACTGGACCCCCCCAAAAAAAAGTCCCCTCACCACATAATAACCCAAACACTAAGCATACAGAAAAAGAAAGAATATTATTAAGAGCTGCAAAGGAAAAAGGCCAAGTAACATCTAAAGTCAGACCTATCAGAATAACACTCAACTTCTCAGTTAAAATAATGAAAGCCAGAACGTCCTGGTCAGGATTTATGCAGACATTAAGAGACCATGTATGCTGGGCCAGACTACTATATCCAGGAAAGCTTGCAATCACCATAGACAGAAAAAACAAGGTATTCCATGGCAAAACCAGATTTAAACAATATGTATCCACAAATCTAGCCCTACAGAAATACTAGAAGGAAAACTCTAACACAAGGAAGTTTACCTATACCCACAAAAACGCAGGAAATAGATAATGCCATACCAGCAAATCCCAAAGAAGAGAAATGCACACACAATAGCACTACCAACAACATAAACAAAAACAACAGGAACTAGTGATCATTGGTTGTTAATACTCATTAATATCAATGGACCAAGTTCATCTATAAAAAGACTAACTAACAGGCTAAGAGATTGGATATGAAAGCAGAATCCATCCTTCTACTGCACACAAGAAACACATCTCAACCTCAAAGACAGAGGTTACCTCAGAGTTAAGGGTTTGGAAATGATTTCCCAATCAAATGGACCTGAGAAACAAGCTGGTGTAGCTATATTAATATTTAACTAAATAACTATAATTAGTCAAAAGAGATAAAGAAAAGTCATTTTATATTCATCACAGGAAAAATCCGTCAAGATGAAGTCTCAATTCTGAAAATCTATGGCCCTAATACAAGGGAAACCTCATTTGTAAAAGTATTACTAAAGTTTAAATCACATATCAAGTCCAACACACTGTCTGCCAGACAGAAACTAAATCCCTACATACAGGGTCACACACTAATGAAAGCCTGAAAGCTCTAGAACAAAAAAGAAGCAAACTCAAGAGGAAGAGAGGGGAGGAAACAATCAAATTGAGAGCTGAAATCAACAAAATAGAAACAAAGAAAACAATACAAAGAATCAATGAAACAAAGGCTTAGTTCTTTCAGAAAATCAACAAAATAGACTATTCTTTACCCAAACTAACCAAAAGGCAGAGAGAGAATATCCATATCAACAAAATCAGAAATGAAAAAAGGATACTGAGGAAATTCAGAGAATCACCAGGTCATACTTCAAAAACCTATACTCCACAAAATTGGAAAAATTAAAGGAAGTGAACAAATTTTTTTTTTTTGGATAAGTACTACATAGCAAAATTAAATCAGGACCAGATGAACAAATTAAATAGATCTATAATTGCTAAGGAAATAGAAGTAGTCATTGAAAGTCTCCCAACCAAAAATAGCCCAGGGCTAGATGGTTTCAGCCCAGAATTCTACCATAACTTAAACAAACAAACAAACAAACAAACAACTAATACCAATACTCCTAAAATTGTTTCACAAAATAGAAATGGAAGGAACATTGCCTAACTCTTTTTAAGAGGCTACAATTACCCTGATATGCAAAACACACAAAGACACAACTAAGAAAGAGAATTACAGACCAATCTTCCTCATAAACATTGTTGTAAAAATACTCAATAAAATATTGGCAAACAGAATCCAAGAACACATCAGAAAAATCATCCACCATGATCAAGTAGACTTCATTCTAGAGATTCAGGGATGGTTCAACATATAAAACTCAGTCAGTATAATCCACCATATAAAAAAACTGAAAGAAATCATGATCATATCATTCAATGATGAGAAAGCCTTTGACAAAAGTCAACATCCCTTCATGATAAAGGTCTGAGAGAGAGCAGGGATAGAAGGAACATACCTAAACATAATAAACGCAAGATACAGCAAGCCAACAGCCAACATCAAACTAAATGGAGAGAAACTCATAGCTTTCCCACTAAAATCATATCTATTCAATACTGTACTTGAAGGTCTAGCTAGAGAAATAAAACAACAAAAGGAGATCAAGGGGATACAAATCAGAAAAGAAGTAAAACATTTGCTATTTGCTGATGGTATGGTGGTATACATAAGTGACTCCCAAAATTCTATCAAGGAACTCCTATAACTGCTATATACCTTCCACAATGTGGCAGGATACAAGATTAACTGAAAAAAAATCAGTAGCCCACCTATATACAGATGATAAACGGGCTGAGA
Organism: Cricetiscus sungorus; assembly: GCA_030556225.1. NCBI lineage: Eukaryota > Metazoa > Chordata > Mammalia > Rodentia > Cricetidae > Cricetiscus > Cricetiscus sungorus. The sequence continues at coordinate 144,157,807 of JANBXA010000651.1, forward strand.
AAGAAATCAGAGAAACATCACCCTTTACAATAGCCACAAATAGCATAAAATGTCTTGGAGTAACTCTAACTAAACAAGTGAAAGACCTGTATGACAAGAACTTTATGTTTCTCTAGAATGAAGTTGAAGAAGATATCAGAAAATGGAAAGATATCTCATGCTCTTAAATAGGTAGAATTAACATAGTAAAAATGTCAGTCTTACCAAAAGCAGTCTACAGATTCAGTGCAATACCCTTTAAAATCCCAGCAATGTTTTTCAATTACCATAAAAGAACAATACTAGCCTTCATATGGAAACAAACAAACAAACAAACAAAACACAGGATAGCAAAAAAAAAAAAAAAAAAATCCTGTACAATAAAAGAACTTCTGTAGGCATCATTATCCCTAACTTCATACTACTATAGCGCTACAGTAATGAAAGAAACTTGGTATTGGCATAAAAATACATAGATGGACCAAGTGAATTGAATCAAAGACTCAGATATCAATTCACATACCTATGAACATCTGATTTTTGACAAAGAATTTAAAATTATGCAATAGAAAAAAAGAAAGCATCTTCAACAATTGGTGCTGGCATAACTGGATGTTGACATATAGAAGAATGCTAATATATCCATAACTATCCCCATACACAAAATTCAAGTGCAAATAGATCAAAGACCTCATCATAAATCCAATTACACTGAGCCTCAGAAGACAAAGTGAAAAGTTGTTACAACCAGGTTTTTTCCCCTGCCGCCGGTCTGGTCCTGCCGCCACGCCAGTCCCTATAACATGCAGAGACTCTGTATTTGATACAATGCTGTTGGCCAGTTACTATCATTGTTTATGGGCTAGCCTTGTCTTAATTATTAACCCATTTCTACTATTCTAAATATTTCCACGTGGCTCATCTTACTGGCCAGAGGGGCTGGCATTCTACCTCTCCGGGCTCTCCATGTTGACTTTTCCCAACTACTTCCTCTTTCCTCTTCCTAGACTCCTAGCCCCGCCTACCTTGCTTTCCTATTGGCCAACAGGGCTTTATTCATTAACCAGTATGAGAAACAATATACAGTATAACATCTCCCGTCATCTTTTCTGTCTAAAATAAAAAGAAGGGTTTTAAACTTAATATATCATACAACAGTTATCAAATAAGAATCACAGTTAACAATATTTAGTCCATTAACATTTAGTAAGGCTTAAAGAAAATATTCTATCATCTATCCTATTTTTGTGAGTCTAAAGTCCTATATGCAACTTATCTTTAATCCTAACTAAAGAAAACTATAACCATAACTATCTGTCTTCAATTCCTTCAAAGACCACAGAAGGATACTATATAAACTCTAAAAATGACAGAGACATCTTGCCTGGTCAGTCACACGAAGTTCTTCTGTAATGTTCCATCTTCAGCCCATAGGTCACAGTGTGTCTAGCATACTCCTCAGCAAAGCAGGAAACTTTAAACTGTCCACCTGTATTGGCAGTTTGTCAGTCACTTTATGTGTGTGTGTTCTGTAGACTGTCTGGCAGCCTCTTCCATGAAGCAGGAATCCTGTAGCAATGTCCATCTTGTTTTAGCAGTCATTTTTCTGTGGGCCCTGCACGTTCAGTTTATACAGCATAAAGCCAAACAGTCTAGACAATAGGCAATAGACAATCTTGCCCAAATGGCTAGTCTTGCCATATTAGAAGCAAACTCCATAACGCGTTTTTTCGATGTCCATCTTTCTGACGCAGGTGGTGTTACCAGGAGCAGTTGTGCCTCACTGTCAAGAAAAACCCTAAACCATTTTAAATACCATATTTTGTAGGTCTTTGAAAGGTTTGAAGAATGCATATTTATCTCAAATACATCTCTGCATATCTAGAAATCCTAACTGACTTAACTCCAAGTTTTGACTATCATAGGTAATTCTCTAATCTGTACTAAATTATACATTACATTTTCCAATGAGCTATATAAACACAATACCTAAACAAGAGGAGAAATATACATATCACAAAATTGACCTTAAATTTGTATCAATAAGTGAAAATCCATTCCAAAGCAAAGCATTCATATCTATACCATAATTCCCTTTTTACCTTTAAAAAGATTGCTTGTGGTCATTAGCCATTTATAACCAAACCCACTTAAATGAGAACAAACATTTATAAACAACATTTGGGAATTTGGGCGTCGTTCTTTCCAAACTGCTTTCTGCTGGTAGGGGGCGCTATCATGGGGGATCCTAAGAATATGCAGAAATCCTGGTTGTAGTGGTCTGCAAGGCTGCATTGTCCCATTGACATTGCTTCAGGGGGGTCTTGTTTAATCAAACCACATTAGTCTGGAAGGAATCCACAGCTTTTCATTTTCTGTGGAAACAAAATTAGAAATCCTGTTCCCCAGTAACTTGTCTTCAGCTTAAATTTTGGAGTCAAAGCATTTTTAAAATATATAAATTGAATTAATCCAGCAGCATTTCTTTTATGAGTTGTTATTTCCTCAGCAATCAGACAATTTAAAGATAACAGAACAGTGTGCAATATCCAAAGTTTCTCTCTGCTTTTTATCTTTACATGACTTTTTTATTACTCTATTTTTTTTACTTCTATATTTTTATAATTTGAGACAGGGTTTTTCCTGTGTATCTTTTATCTGTCCTGGAATTCACTACATACCAGGTTTACTATGAAATCAGAGAGATTTGCTTGCCTCTGTCTCCTGAGTGCTGGAATTAAAGGCGTGTGCCACCACACCCAGCCACACTCTTTATAAAATCATTTTTTTTTCCTCCGAAGCCTATGTATATTTTAAAACACATTATAAACCTTCATTACAGCTCTCATACACACCAATGAATTGTTAGCAGAGCTCTTTAAAAGCAATGCAGTTTTTTGCTGCTTATGCTAATTTTGGAAACCTCTGTTAAAGGAGCTGTGCAAATCTCTGTCTCTAGCAGAACAAAGTCTAACCGAGAAAAATGTTGCTACCAAGAAGTCTTGCTTGTCTCTATTGTTTTGTTTTTAGAAACTATTTTTTAAGCTTTTTGATGGGAGATGTTATTCTGTATATATGTTTCTCATACCGGTAATAAAGCTCTGTGGCCAATAGGAAACAAGATAGGCGGGGCTAGGAGACCAGGAGGAGGAAATAGGAAGTAGTAGGGAGGAGTCAAGATGTAGCATGGAGGAAGGAAGATGCCTGCTGCAGCTCCCTGATAAGACGACCACGTGGAAATACTTAGATAAGTAGAAATGGGTTAATAATTAAGACAGAGCTAGCCCATAAACAATAATGGTAACTGGCCAATAGGATTTTATCAAATACAGAGTCTCTGAGTGTTATTTGGGGCACTTGGCGGTGGGACAATGGCGGCAGGACTGGGAGGCTGGCGGGGGAGTGAGGGGGGGGAAACCTGCCGTAACATAATGGTGTCAGAAGTGGAACTGAGAACTTTCACTTAAAACTTAACAAAAGCTTAAAAAATAGTTTTTAGAAACAAGGGAACAGAGACTAGCAAGACTTCTTGGTAGCAGCATTTTCTCGGTTGGATTTGTTTTGCTGTAGACAGAGATTTGTGTGGCTCCTTTAAGGGAAACTTCCAAAATTAGCATAAGCGGCAAAAAAAAAAAAACGCTTTGCTTTTAAAGAGCTCTGCTAACAATTCATTGGTGTGTACAAGAGCTACACTGAAGGTTTACACTGGGTTTTAAAAACCACACTGGCTTGGGAGAGAAAAAGAAACAGGATACAATGGTTTAAATAAGAAAAAAGGAAGTAGAATGGATGGGTGTGTTGGCGCACACTATTAATCCCAGCACTCGGGAGACAGAGGTCAGCAGATCTCTGTGATTTCAAAATAAACCTGGTATACAGAGGAAATTCCAGGACAGATAAAAATTACACAGAGAAATCCTGTCTCAAAATATGTAAAAATAGAAGTAGAAAAAATAGAGTAATAAAAAAGCCACATAAAGATGAAAAGCACAGAGAAATTTTGGATACTATACGTGATTCTGTTGTCTTTTAAATTATTTGATTGCTGAGAAAATAACAAGTACTGATAAAAGAAATGCTGCTGGATTAATTAAATTTATATATTTTAAAAATGCTTTGACTCCGAAATTTAAGCCTAAGGACAAGTTACTGGGGAAAAGGATTTCTATTTTTGTTTCCACAGAAAATGAAAAGATGTGGATTTTTTCCAGATTTATGTGGTTTGATCAAGCCAGACCCCCTGAAACAATGCCCCAGATGATCCAACATTCAAAGCAGTTGAGCCAAAGCCTTACAAACTACAGCCAAGATTTCTGCATCTTCTTTGGACCCCCATGAAAGCGCCCTCTACCAGCAGGAAGTAGTTTGGAAAGAACGACACCCAAATTCCCAAATATTGTTTATAAATATTTGTTTTCATTTTCGTTTAAATTGGCTTGGTTATAAATGGTTAATGACCACAAGCAATCTTTTTAAAGGTAAAAAGGGAATTATGGTATAGATATGAATACTTTGCTTTGGAATGGATTTTCTTTTATTGATACAATTTAAGGTCAATTTTGTGATATGTATATTTCTCTTCTTGTTTAGGTATTGTGTTTATATAGCTCATTTGGAAATGTAATGTATAATTTAGTACAGATTAGAGAGTTACCTATGATAGTCAAGCTTGGAGTTAGTTAGGTTTTCTAGATATATAGAGATATATTTGAGATGGATATGCATTCTTCAAACCTTTCAAGACCTACAGAATATGGCATTTAAAATGGTTTAGGGTCTTTCTTGAGAGTGAGGCACAACTGCTCCTGGTAACACCACCTGAATCAGAAAGGAAGATGGACATCGAAGAAACACATTATAGAGTTTGCTTCTAATATGGCAAGACTAGCCATTTGGGCAAGGTACTGCTCTTCTGGACTATTTGACTTTATGTTGTAGAAAGTGGACATGCAGGACCCACAAAAAGGTGACTGCTGATGCAAGATGGACATTGCTACAGTATTCCGGCTTCATGGAAGAGGCAGCCAGACATTCTGCAGTTCACAGAGAAAAATGACTGACAAACTGCCAATACAGGTGGACAATTTAAAGTTTCCTGCTTTACTGAGGAGTCTGGAGACACACTATGGCCTATGGGCTGAAGATGGAACATTACAGAAGAACTTCGGGTGACTGACCAGGCAATGAGTTGTCTCTGTCATTTTTAGAGTTTATATATTATCCTTCTATGGTCTTTGAAGGAGTTGAAGACATATAGTTATGGTTATAGTTTTCCTTAGTTAGGATTAAAGATAAGTTACATATAGGACTTTAGACCCACAAAGATAGGATAGATGATATTTTCTTTAAGTCTTACAAAATGTTAACGGACTAAATATTGTTAACTGTGATTCTTATTTGATAACTGTTGAATGGTATATTTTGCTATGTTAAGGTTAAACTCCTCCTTTTACTTTAGACAGAAAAGAGGAGATGATGGGAGATGTTATTCTGTATATATGTTTCTCATACCGGTTAATAAAGCTCTGTGGCCAATAGGAAACAAGTTAGGTGGGGCTAGGAGACCAGGAGGAGGAAATAGGAAGTAGGGGGCAGGAGTCAAGATGTAGCATGGAGGAAGGAAGACGCCTGCTGCAGCTCCCTGATAAGACGACCACGTGGAAATAATTAGATAAGTAGAAATGGGTTAATAATTAAGACAGAGCTAGCCCATAAACAATAATGGTAACTGGCCAACAGGATTGTATCAAATACAGAGTCTCTGAGTGTTATTTGGGGCACTTGGCGGCGGGACCATGGCTGCAGGACCAGGAGGCTGGCGGGGAGTGAGGGGGGGGGGAAACCTGCCGTAACAGCTTTTGTTTAGTTTTAAGTGAAAGTTCTCAATCCCACTTCTGACACCATTTGTTACAAGCAGGTTTTCCCCCTCCCCCCCCGCCACTGGTCTGGTCTCTCCACCACACCAGTCCCCAATAACATGCAGAGACTCTGTATTTGATACAATGCTGTTGGCCAGGTACTATCATTGTTTATCAGCTATCTCTGTCTTAATGATTAACCCATTTCTACTATTCTAATTATTTCCACGTGGCTCATCTTACCAGCTAGAGCAGCTGGCGTTCTACCTCTCCAGGCTCTCCATGTTAACTCCTCCCAACTACTTCCTCTTCCCTCCTTTTAGTCTCCTAGCCCCACCTATTTTGCTTTCCTATTGGTCAAGAGGGATTTATTCATTAACCAGTTTGAGAAACATATTTACAGAATAACATCTCCCATCAGAAAGTAGCCTTGAATGTATTGGTACAGGAGACCATTCCTAAATATAACTCCAGTAGCACAGAAACTGGGAGCAACAATGAAAAATGAAACCCCTGAAACTGAGAAACTTTGTCATTGTCAGCAAGACAAAATGGCAGCCTACAGAATGGGAAAAGGTCTTCACCTACCCCAAAAATATACAAAGAACTCAAGAAATTAGACATCAAAAGACTAGACAATCAAAAACAACAACAAACAAACAAACAAAAAACAAAAAGTGTGGTACTGATCTAAACAGAGAACTCTCAACAGTCTCAACAGAGGAATCTCAAATGGCTGAAAGACACTTAAGGAAATGCTCAATATTCTTAGTCATCAGAGAAATGCAAATCAAAACAACTCTGAGATGCCATCTTATACCAGGCAGAGTGGCCAAGATCAAAACACTGATGACAGCTTATGCTGGAGAGGATGTGGAGTGAGTGAAACACTCCTCCACTGATGATGGAGTACAAACTTGTACTGTTGCTTTGCAAATCAGTTTGGAGGTTTCTCAGAAAATTGAGACTCAATCTACCTTGAGATCCAACAATACCACTTTTGAGCATATATCCAAAGGATGCATATTCACACCACAAGGACACCTGCTCAACTATATTCACAGCAGCATTATTTGCAATCTCCAGAATCTGGAATCAACCTAGATGCCTCTCAGCCAAAAATGGATAAGGAAAATGTGGTGCATTTACACAATGGAGTACTACTCAATGGTTAAAAAATAATAACATCTTGAAATCTGCAGGCAAATGGATGGAACTACAAAAAAAAAAAAAAAGATATTGAGTGAGACAACCCAGACCCAGAAAGCAAATGTAATGTGCACTCACTCGTAAGTGAATATTAGACATAAAGCAAATGATAACCAGCCTGTAGGCCACAACCCCAAATAACCTAAGTAACAAAGAGACGTACATGCATCTGCCTAGGAAGGGAGTTTGGGAAGTGAAGGGGGTTGGTGGAAGGAGAGAAGTGAAGAAGAAAGGGGTTGGGGGAAATGTATACCTAATAAAAATAGAAGAAACCGACACAACGCAAAAGAATAGGCTCTGAAATGAACTATTTGTTCTTTGAACAAAGATCTTAGTATCTGAAGAAGTTAACAAAGTGAATATACCAGCATGAGACACCATGTATAGATAAGCATCAGGTCAAGTGCCTTGCTCAGCAAGATCAAGAATGAGGGTTGAGACCAGAGGATTACAGCAACTGGAATAAGTCAGAAGAAACACACAGAATGCTAAATTTTAACAACTGCTAGGGATAGATCTACAGGGAAACTATATTTAGATGACGTTATGTCTATATTTATATATTATATATGTATGTATTTTTTATCTATCCTATCATCTAACATCTGTATCTATCATCTAAATATCTATCACCTACTATCTATTGTCTATCACTTATTTTCTATCATCCACAAATCTAAAATTCAACCAGTCATATATGGCTTATATACCTATTATCATTCCACCTGCTACTTAGGGTTGACAGGGATGGTATCTGGTCATTGGCCTGAGAAAGGAGCCAGGGGGGATGGTGAAAATGGATGGATTAACCAGAATAGGGGCACAAGAAAAAGGCCGGAGAATCTGGTACTCCTCACAGTCTGGTAGGTGTGTGGGTGGGTCCCGTGAATGCTGTGTTTCTGAAAAGAGCTTTCCCCAAGCTGGTCCAGTTTCAAGCAGTCATGGTGATGAAGTGATCTGGTGGGCACTGACTTTGCCAGAGTTGCAAAGGCTCTGTAGGTGCTGGAACCAGCTCTCACAGCCTTCCAGCATGGCTGCGTACCTTCTGCAAAATTTTAATTTTTGAAAATCTAATTATTGAAATTTTAATTATAATCCCAACAACTACAAAATCCATTGATTTCACTAAAATCGTAACAGAGTTGGAGGAGCTGATCAGTGGTTGAGAGCATTTGTTGCTATTTTTTTATTTATTTATCTATTTATTTATTTATTTATTTATTTATTTATTTATTTATTTATTATAGGACTAAAGTTCAGTTTTAGCATTCATGTCAGACAGCTCATGACCACCTATAATTCCAGTTCTGGGAGATCTTATGCCCTCTTCTGGCCTCTTGAAGCACCTGCATTCATATGCACACACACACACACACACACACACACACACACACACACATATATATAAATGAAAACAAATCTTTACTAAAATAAAATCATAGAAGTAGAATCTTAATTCCATTTTTATTTTGGTCTTAGGCTCCTCATGTCCATTCCTTTGCTCTGAACAGATTTGTAAAAATATGTTGTCACTATTTGTACCCAATCAGGTTTTACATGCATAAATACAGTGAGTCTCTAAATGGCCCACCCTTCCTGAGTCTGTAACTAATCCTCTTAGCAGCTTGTTTTTCTAGCCTCATGTCTCGTTTGCACAACCCACAGTGTTTAGTATGTTGAAAGTCGTGTAGTGCAAGCAGAAAACATTTCCACACCTCATGATCCAGCATCCTGTGCTTGATATACAGAGGCCTGCTGCACGTAAAGGAAATACACAAGCAAAAAGAAAACTAAGCTGCAAATCGGCACATCTTATGAAAATAACTAACCCCACTAAAGCAAATTTGTTTGTATCCATATTCAGAGGTGTAGTGCTGAACTTGCGTAAGAGTCAGGGACCTATGTCAAAGAAGACCAGGCAGGGAAATTAACCTGGGGCAGGATCAACTGCTCCCTGGCTGGTAAGTTAGGATGGGGTAGAAATAGGTCTCAGAGATTTTTGAATACAACAACTCTGATTTTTGAACTAAGATAACAATTTATTTGAATTGACTTATCTGAATTTATGGAAATATGTGCCACTGGTCTTGATAAAGCACACCAAATATTCTTCACTATCTTTAATATTCTCAGTCATTTTGTTCCTTACAAGCTAGTTGGTTTTTCCTGTCTCCAGTGTAACCTTTCCTCATACTCTAAAATTTGCATGGTGAGAAGAGTTTTGTGAGGTGATGAGGTATTCAGATTGTGAGTACAGATGGTCTACCCTTATGACCTGAGGCCTTCGTCTTCCGTTCTGAGTTGTCTCAGGGTGAGTGATGTAAGTCCATCTTTCATACAGGGAGTTTTGGAGGCAAAGATCTCGTCTGAACAGCTCCATGACTGTCACCAGCTCCTAAGAGGTACAGGGTCCACTGGTAGCCAATTGTACTTTCTTTCCTGGTGTTATAGGGCACTGAAAAGAAAAACTATATGTTCTTCCTTCAAATGACTCACAGGTTCATCCTATTAATTGAAGCAAAGGGGAAGAGCCACACCGAGAGCTTGATAGAGACTGTGTGTGCCCGTGCCACAAGGTCCACGCAGAGAGCTTGATGCACATGCACATTCCATAAGAAGTCTAAACTTCAGCCAACTCTGTCTCAACAGTGGTAACCTCTAAGTTGTTATTATCAGTCCTACAATTTCAGAAGGATTGCTTATTGCTTTAGCTGTTTGATTCCCATTGACTTCTAGCTATTGCACATTCACATAATGGAAGTAGTTTAGTTTGTCCACATGAATAAAACACCAATCAGGTGTATGTATAAGTACCATTTAGGAAAAAAAAAAACCACACAGACAAGGTAAAGCCTACTTATATTTAAAAACAGGGACACAAAGGAGCCAATTTTCTGGTTAACAAAAGGTTCTCACCTGAGTAATGTCTCAAATCATCCCCCTGTGTCCAACTCAAGTGGGGACATTGTCTCCCACATGCCCAAGGAAAAGCATAGTTACCCATTAGGAAAGTGTGATGCCCTAGACAGTATTTTTGTTACAATGAGGTTTTCGTGTTTTTGATTTTTAAAATTGATTTTAAAGAAGGGCATGGCTGCAGGAACCTCTGGACTACCTCTTTAAACCCCGAGCAGGAGCTAAAGCTGGCAGCCCCACCTGGCTTTCCTCCATCTCTAACAACTTGTGCTGAAATGAATGTGTTTCAAGCATGGGCCAGGGCTGCCACAGGTCCAAAGACAAATCATTGGTTTTAAGAAAAGTCCCTGCCTTGAATAATGTACGTTTGGATTTGGATTCCCACTTAACCCAACAAGCAAATAAAACAAAGACCTGTTGCAGAGGTGGAGTTTTGGGCTGCCAATATGCCCTGTCGCAGAAGGTGCCAGGTCCACAGCTCTAGAGCATGCACCATGGAAGAGTAGGTGGAACAGGTGACAGGGACTAGCGCACAGGCATGGTGACACATGATCTGGCCTTGGAAGAGCCAGCAGACTCAGTGTGCTTCGTTGGCTCATGTACTGGACACGGTTCATGTGCTCTGACTCTGAGCAGGTCATTCATGTGTATACAGCACAACTTCTGCCCTCAGGAGATTAGTTTCCCCTGCAGGGCCAATGAGATGGCTCAGCAGGCAAATGCACTTCCTGTCAAGCTTGACAACCTGAGTCTAATCCTTCCAGATTCACTAGATAGAAGGAGAAGCCCAACTCCTACAAGTTGTCTTCTGAGCCCCACCCATGTGCTCAAGCTTGCACGCAGGCACACACGTGCACGTACGTGTACACACACACTCACACACACACACACACAGAGAGAGAGAGAGAGAGAGAGAGAGAGAGAGAGAGAGAGAGAGAGAGAGAGAGAGAGAGAGAGAGAGAGAGGAAAAAAGGGAGAGAGAGGGAGAGTAAACAAATGAAAATGTTTCTTAAATTTTAGAAAAAACAAGGTTTAAATACATGAGAAACAACAAAATTAGAACTCAATTTTTAAGAGATTTGCTTTGCTTTATTATCGGTGCTTTGCCTGTTGCCTGTTTACATGCCTGTTCACCAGGGGTGTGAAGTGCCCATGGAGACGAGGCGGTATGGGTTCTTCTGGGACTGGAGTTATAGTTGTTAGCTGTCCTATGGGTCTGGGAACTGAATCTGTTTCTTCTGCAAGGACAAGTGCTCTTAGCTCCTCCAAATTACAAATTCTTAATCCTGACTGTGTTAGATTCCCTGGTATGTTTAATAATAAATAGATACACATATTTACATCACATACACACCCCAGCTAGAGCAGAACCAGGAACGACCTCAGAACAGCCCTCTAGCTCTGCCTCATATTTCCTTTTGAGACAGTGTCTGAAGATGAAATCTGAATGCTGTCATAGTTAAACAGTTCTGTTTGTTTGATATTCATAACCACATTTGGGGGGCAGGACCACTAATCTAGGTGGCAGATTGCTTCAGGGTAGTCAGTAATGTCTATGGAGAAACCCTTTTGATATATGGGTAGTCAGTAATGGGTAGTCTGTGGATAAACCTTCCTGATATATGGTAATCAGTAATGTCTATGGAGAAACCCTTCCACTGGTGATGGGAGACTTTACAGAGACAATGAGAGAAGAGTCATAGGACTCCCTCTCAGCAAATAAACTGGAGGTTACTGACAAGTTATGGACCTGGCCCAGCCAGAGCTGCTTAAACTAAGGAGAATTTGAATCCTCAGCTCCTCACACCCTGACCCCACCCTGGTATGTTAGACTCAAGCGACAGGAAGGCATCCAATACATTTTTATCTTCTCATCACTGTGACTAGACACTTGGCAGAGGCAACCTGAAGGGCAGTGATGACTTTCAGTCCATTCATGCAGGGGATGGCATCTCCCCATCCTTCTCAAGGTGGCAGCTGACCTGGCAGCCGAGAGCTGGTCTGGAGCTTAGAATGTGTGTGACCTTATAAGATCTAGGTTCCACTGGTTCCCAGGAAATCACCAATGGGTTCTTTGTGGTTCGTTCTGATTTGAGTCATACCAGGCAGTCTGATTGGAATGAGTGAACAGAGCTCTGAAGATGGGCAGAATTTTATCGGGTTGAAGGGAGCTGAATGGCAGCTGTCTTCTTCACTCCCTACTCAAGCCAGTCAGGAGTAAGGCGCATTCTAGGACAGACCACTTGGCTCTTTGCACAGGAGACCATACTTCTTCCAAACTTAAGCTTGCCTGAGGACTTGTAAGGCTGAGTAAGGAAACAAATGGAGACCCACAGGACATAGTGTAAATATTGAATGCACCACTAAATAAAATATGTTCTAGCCACTTACCTCACAAGTATAATTTCTAATGACTTTGTAGGTGAGGTTCAAGTGTAGAGTGTTTGGATTTCAGGAAGTTCTATGCTGGGACGAAGTGAAGTATAAATATTTCCCACAGCTTGAGGTGCCACCTCCCTCAGCTTTGTCCTGCACAGACAGGAGCTATGTGAGGACACCTCAGATCACGTATCTATTCCTAACTCAGGCAAACAGTCACTCCTTAGCTATCCTAGAGGCTGGGGGGGGGAACCTATACTCACAGGACAAGACTGCTATGGCTCAGAATTTTGCAAAAACTCTGTAGTCTCTATGAACTCATTGGGTCATCATTATTGGAATTCGCCTTCTTCAAAGAGAGAATGCCTTGCGAGACCTCTTTATGCACCAGCAGAGGCACAAACTGAATCATCATGGCATGATCACCTATGCTCGGCTCTGATCGGCACAGCTTACAATTTATCTTTGCACAAATGGAGACACTGAAACCCAGATTACAGAGCCTGGTATGGTTGATTGAGGCACATAGGTGCTGGGTACCGGCAGTGGCTTGCGTGCTCAGTACAATGCGGCCTGAAGCCCAGGGTGTTGCTAACACTCTATGCTCACTCTTAGCTAAGGAACACCTCCCGTAGTCTGAATGTGACGTGAGAGGTTTAACTTGCACTGAAGAGATGACTACATTTTCGTAAAACTTTGTGAAGTATTTTTTTTCTGCACACTTCTCTTGGTTATTTTCTTCTGAAGAGAAACACTCTTTGAGAAATAAATCTAAAATAAATCACTCAAGGCCAGTGGAAGCCACTGTGCTGTTTTACATCAACTGGACACAAGCTAGGGTCATCCAGGAAAAGGGAACTTCAATTGAGAAAATGCCTTCACCGGCTTGGCCTCTAGGCAAACCTTTGAAGCATCATTATCTTGATTAGCGATTGATGTAGGAGGACCCAGGCAAATGTGGGAATGCCCCTAATGGGTTGTATAAAAAGCAGGCTGAGCAGCCCATCAGAGCAGGCCAGTGTGCACCACTCCTCTACAGCCTCTGTTTGGTCCCTGCCTCTGGGTTTGTCTGGACTTTGTGCCCTGACTTCCCCTCATGATAGACTGCAAGCTGGAAGGTGAAACAAACCCATCCCTGCTTTCCTCCACTAGTTGCCTTTGGTGGTGATGCTTAATCCAGCCGAAGAAAGCAAACTCCGACCGTGACTCTCAGGAGTGTACTTTTTACATTTGCATGGCATGCAAACCAGATGGTGTAAAGGTCCTATGGGAGCAACTCAGCCCAATGGGACCCAATTACAGATAAATGGTTTTGCCACAAGGTTACAAAATGGCCCAAGAAGCTACTGTCTTCTCTGAAGTACTTCATGTGGCCTGCAGGAAGGGCTTGGGTGAATAAATGGTGAGGCTCTTTGGGCTGAACCTGTGAATTTTAGCTGGCATTCTGAGAACGGACAAGGTGGTCTTTCCTCCCCCACTGGTGTCCTTTAGAGCAAAAATTAAAAAAAAAAAACCTTTTTAGGAAATTGTCTCTAAATTAGGCTCATAGGATTTGTATACATTGAAACCGAGCATTGAGTTCACAAGGAATTTCATGTTTATCGTGGGCGAGTATAATCACACACGCAAATGAGACGCGAGCACAGTAAATGTTAAGTGCTTTTAGTTAAAGGCCACAGAATAATGAAATACCCAATAGGTGTAAACGGCAGATTAGGACAAGTGAGATGCTGTGATTAAAACCACTGTCCGAGTCAGGGAGTCCCCTAATACTTTCTGAAGGACAAGAAGACAGTTCCAATTGCTTCTATGGGAAGCGTAGGCCAGTGCTGTGTAAGATGTGAAACTATTGAATATCTGTCATGTGCCAGCTGAGATAGAGGACCTTATTTTCAGCTTGTTTAAGTAATTATATATGTTAATATCTGTTGCATAGTAAGCAGTACAGACAAGGGCATAAAGCAGATAATAATACATTTTAGAGTCAGCTCCATACAGTTCACATATTTTGCCTAAAATATCATTACACTTTGACTGAAAATGACACAAGGGCTCTTTACTAAGGTGAGAAGAATGTCCTAAAAATAGACTGCAGCACTGGTTGATAATTCCAAATATATTTACTAAAAAAAATTAATTGAATTCTACACTTACCAGGGGTGAATTTAATAGTACTCAAATTACTCCTGATAATATTGTTAAAATGCAAGTATATTAAAAGTTAACATCAATAGTCAAAAGCTATTTAACTTTGCAAATTAAAAAAGTCACTCTACTAAGTAATCCATGGGTCCCAAATAAATGATGATAAACTTAAAAGAAATATTAAAAGCTTGCACAATAAGTGCAAGCATGCTGTGTGGCATCTGTGGGATCTGGGTGAATGTCTGACTTTGAAAACTAGCAGAAAGCCAGAGGAGCAGCAGCATTCTGAGAGGGAAATCAGAAAAGGCAAGACAAAGAAAAGAGGGAGCCAGGAAAACCAAGACATGATGCTTAACATGATGATGAACATGGCCGTTCCCAAACGCATAGGAAAGCCGAAAGCCACTGGCAAAAGAAGGAAAGTCCCCAAGAATAGCAGCAATAGAAGTCTTCATTTCAGCAAGGACATCTAGCGTCTCAGCTGTACCAATCCCTTTGGCTCAGGTTGTGATTAGAAATTGTGCTAGCAGTAATCATGACAATAAAGAGTTAAAGATTAGACAAAGTCAGCACATTCTGAAAAAAAATTAAGTCAAATGGAAAGCCAGGGTAGTTGTGTAATTATTAAGCAGATGAGCCCACTAATTAGACTTTTTACTGTCAAGTAGTGATTCTAGATGAACCATGGATGAGATTCAATCATGAAGTCAATGGGAAAAGTAATCCATTCATTTCTTTATGTAGAAAGAGTCTCACTGCCATCCTGTCTTGCCTAGAATTCTCTATGTAGATCTTAAACACACAAAGATTTGCCTCTTGAGTGCTGGGTTTACAGGCCTGCATTACCACACCCTGGAACATTTCACCCTTATGTAAAACTTGCACAACAGAAAATTTACAGACAGAAAGTGTCCAAGCCTGTGTGTGAGGTGGTCACCATGAGAACAAAACACTTGGGAATGGCCCAAGAGAGGAGCGTTATAGGGACAACCTGTCTAACAAACACAGATGTGAAGGTTAATTAAACCTAATAACCATCTCGGTCAAGAGAGAGGTAGACTCAAAATACCTTGGAGCTAAATTGTGTTGATTCTGGGAAGGGAAGAATAGTTTAGCACAAGGACTTTCATAAATATGATTTATTGTTTAACTGATCAAAAAATGTAAAACAACTGTATGAACACTCTAAAAGATAAAGCTCAACAGCCATAGAAACCCTTTAGGAATCCAAAACATGAAAGAAATTTCTAAGCTGATGAAGAGTGCATGCCACAATGTCATTTGATGGGAATTTGAAGGCATTTCCTGGAAACCATGACTAGCCCTTGGAGTGCTACCACCTTCCCTTTTCTGTTTTGAAGGTCCCATCCAGCAGGCCAGAATATATAGACATAAAGAGTCTACACGCCACAGTCACAAACAAGCAGCTGACTGATTGGGGTAATGCGAAACTTCAGCAAATCAACTTGGAACCAAAAGACGAGACTACTAATTGTATTAGTTTTCTGTTGGCCTGTAACAAATAGCACATATTTAATGGTTTAAAACAAAACTTATTGTAAATGTTATTTTTCAGTGGAGTAAATTTCAAGTTCAGGAGAAATCTCACGGAGCAGATGGCAAGGTGTAGACGCTGTGTCTCACAGGGTAGATGCTGAGATGTAGACCCTGTGTGCCTTCCCGGAGGCTCTAGAGGATCTACTGTCTAGCTTCTAGAGGCCACTGACATACCTTGGCTAGTGACTCCATACTCCATCTTGAAAACCTGTGGTACCATAGTCCTCTTAACACAACTGGGAAAACTCTTTACTTTTAAGAATTGTGTGATTAGATTTGATTTCTTTATCTATTCTAGGGTAACCTCCCTAGTTCAAGGCTCATAACCTTGATGATATGTCAGGTTGCTTTTGTCCAGTTTCAGCACTGTACTCATAGGTTCTAGAGACTATTTGGGAATGTCCCTCATTCTGCACTCCTACTTCTTTTTAAAAAGATCTTATTTCCTTTAGAAACATATGTATATGTGGGTAGTGGTTATATGCATGTGAATTTTGGTGCCCTTGGATGCCAGAAGGGAGTGTTGACTCCTCTGGCACTGTAGTTACAGGCAACTGAGAGCTACTTGACTTGGGTGTTGGGGACCAAACTCTGGTCCCTCTGCAAGAACTGAATATACTCTTTTTTGTTGTTGTTTTGTTTTGTTTTTCAAGACAGGGAATCTCTGTATTGCTTTGAAGCCAGTCCTGGAACTAGCTCTGTAGAGCAGCCTGGCCTCGAACTCACAGAGATCCACCTGCCTCTGCCTCCTGAGTGCTGGGATTAAAGGCATGTATCGCCAATGCCGGAAGAGCTGAATACACTCTTAACAATTGAGCCATCTCCCCATGTCCCCTGCCTTCTAAAAAATCAATTAGTTTTTAGAAATCAGTTGCATTCACACATAAAAACTACAGCTGAAAGATGGAAGAGATGACTTGAAAACATGTATAAGAGAAAAAGTGATTTAAAGGGTTCTTTCAGGTTTTTTGTAGGATAAATCTACCCAAAGATGGGTTAGGGTCACGGAGAAAAGAGAGAACTAATGATGATAGACGTGTCACACAGCACATTGATATGTCAGTGTGGGAAAACCAGTATTTGTAAGCAACTTCACTTGGCATCAAATGGTAGACAACTGATTAGAGGTGTGTGTGTGTGTGTGTGTGTGTGTGTGTGTGTGTGTGTGCTAATGTTTTAAAGAATGGTGGAAAAGACTTGAATGTTTTACCTACATCTCTAAGCTGTAATTCAATGTTTCCAGGTGGATGCAAACATTTCTAATAAATTTCTCTTTGGAAAAATAAGGATGATTTTTATCCTGTGTTGGGTAGCATTTTGTTGTTTGATTTTAAGGGTCTTTTGTTGTTTTTGGTTTTGGTTTTGATTGTTTGTTTGTTTATTTGTTTTTAAGACAGGGTTTCTCTGTGGCTTTGGAGCCTGTCCTGGAACTAGCTCTTATAGACCAGGCTGATCTCAAATTCACAGATACCCACCTGCTTCTACCTCCCCAGTGCTGGGACTAAAGGCCTGAGCCACTGCTGCCTGGCTGTACAGGGTCTTTTTCAGTACCTGACATAGAACTTGCTGTGTAACTAGCCTAGCCTTAAATTTGCATAAGTCCTCCCATTTCTGACTCAACCTTGATTCCAAACCTGTGCCAATGCAACCCACTTCTATTAGCATATAGAAGTTAAATATTGCTACCAAATCAAGATGTTTTCAAAAGATGTGAAGAGTGAGTGATACAGCACTGTGCTGTAGGTTATGGGATTAGTAGTTTTGAATGGCTTTATTGGGAATGGAAATGACCTAATTCTGTGCATTTTGCTTAAGACCCTGGTGAATGCCTTTCAGGTGGAATGACGGACCCAGCAGAATTGATGAAGAGTTTGAAACCCTTGAGTTAGGAGACCACAGGGAAGAGTCTGGACTGGCCTCGTTTCTGATGGCATCCAAGGAAAGGTCTGAATGATGCATGAGGATGTCTTGAGCCTGGGATTCTATCCAAGCTGTGCCACCAGGACAGCATGCTCCTATCAGATAACACTGTAGGCAACTTTATCCGAAGGCTCTTCAACTCACAAAACAACTTTGAATCTTTTATGATTTGTCAACAGCTAGATCATAAACAGCCAGGAAACTGTCTTGCTCAATACAAGTAAGTATGTTTATGGGTTCTGTTATTTAACCATATCAGAATGAGGCACGGTTTTGTACAAGACAGTCAGAAAAGCAGAGCACATACTATGGTGTGATTTAGCTTCTGAGGCAATACTTTGCAGCTTACAAAAACATTGCCTTTTTGTGCTAACCCTGTTTCCTTTTATTCTCCCAAACCATCTACTGTGTACATTTGTTCCACTCATAAACTTCGAGGTCCTGTCAGCACAGTATTCTCTATCATACTTGCCCCTCATTTTTATAATTTGCCCATTAGTCTCCAAGATCTTTACATTAGCTAGGCTATAATTTGATTCACACACCATTACAATAGCAGTTACCCAAAGGTGAGGCAATACACAAGCATTCTACACACACAATGCACTGTTAGAAAATATACTTCTATTAAATAAAAACTCTTCCCTAGGTACAATTTTGAATGATAGAAGTGTTTAGAGTGTGAATTTCTGTTAAAAAGATAATATTAAAACATACAAATCAGTACCTTGAATGCTTTGCTTGGATGGGTTAGAAATAACTTTCACTGTATTTCTGGGTGCTTTCTATAATAAATTTATATTGTTAAAATTGTTAGAAAACAGGTTTGAAATTTTATGTATTTATTTAATGTATATCAGTGTTATAAATGCATAAATGTATGTGTACCATGTGCACGGCTGATAGAAGAGGACATTGGATCCCCTGGAACTGGAGTTACAGATGGCTGGGAGCTGCCATGTGGGTGTTGAAAATTGAACCATTTCCTTTGGAAGAGTGTATTGTTTAAGCCTTCTTTCTAGTCTCCAGATAAATACTTTTAAAATATCTTCATGCAGGGATTAGGGAGATGGATCAGTGGGTGAAATAAAGAGCTCATTTCAGACCCTCAGGGCCCATGTAAAAGCTGAGTACAGCAATGGGCATCTATAACCCCAGGGCCAGGGTGAAGTGTAACGACAAGAGCATTCTGGGAGCTTGTTACCAATAAGTTATGCCTCAAACAGAAATTCTAGGTTCAATTAGGGATCGTGTCTCAAAAAATAAGTAGAGGGTGATAGAGGGGACACCTGACCTTAACCTCTGACCTCAACACACACATGCATGGGCAAGTATTGTGTGCAGGTGCACACACAGAGACAGACAGACAGACAGACACACACACACACACACACACACACACACACACACACACACCTAAACACACAAATGAAGCAGTTTTGATAAGTATCTGTCAGTTCTCTCTCAAACACATTTAAACTTTTGAAACCCAGTTACTACATTGGGAAGTGTTAACTCCCCCGCTGTTAATCACAATGGCAGTCCAGTGAACTGTAGGAGGCAGATAGTCGGCTCACAAACACCCATCTACTGAGGTAAGAACCATTTCAGAATTGACCAACACTTTAAAGTGTATTTTAAGTAAAGCATAGGCAAGTGTGAAGAGTTCTCCATTAGAGACGGACTCCCATCTCTACGTGCCTGTGCTTCAGCTCCTCAGACGCTTCTGACGATATGGCCCCTACTTGCTTTCATTGTTGGGAAGTTCAATGCACTCCATTGACTTCTGAGAGACTGTATGATTTAATAAACTGAAGAGGCCTGATTTAAACAAAACAAAACAAAACAAAACAATGTAAATTCAAGCCAGGAAGAAATGAGCTGAGATATTTACTCAGAAATGGCATGTATTGAAATCACCTCAGCGGGAGGAAGGGGAAACCGTGTGCTTCCTTCCTCCAAGAGGGCAGATAACATACATTCAACCAGACCATAATACGCAGAGGCAGAAAAACACCTCGTGCCCCTCAGATGTTGTCACTGTGACCTGGATGCCCGCTGATGTCAAAGCTAGCCGCGGTGTGTTTTCTCAAGACTTGTTTTCGCCTTCAGTTTGAACAATATTTAAAGCCTTGAATTTTCACAAACAAATCCATGCCTGGGAGTCCTGACCTGACCTTCGCAGCTGAGTGGCAGCTGTGCCCTGACACCTACAAACTGTAGGCTAGACTCACCTTCCACACCCAGTCAGTGCTAGAGCTACATCTGTCTCTGTGACCTAAGGTGGAGTTCTTGAGGTCTTTGAGACCATTACAGCTTTTCTAAGATAGCTTGTTTCAGTGATTCCTTCTCTCCCCACTTCAGCTCCCCCTCCCCAGGCCCCTATCCCTTCCCCAGCCTCTTTTTCCTTCCATGTCCCATAGGTCCTTTTGCCTCATCCTCACCACCTACTTTAACCTCCTGGTGGCTTTTGCAACTTTTGCAGCTTTACTCACATACGTGTCCATTAATATCCATCTATATATCCATGTCTATATGCGTGTATGCAGCTACCGGACCTATCTATCTATACATGAAGATCCTAAGGCTGGAATCCACACATGTGGAGAAGATAGCATTTTTGTTTTTCAGACTCTGGATCTCTTTGCTTAATATGCATTTCAGATCCATCCGTTCTTCTTGCAAATTTTATTTTCTTTAAGCAGAATAAAATGCTGTTGGTTGTATGTACCACATTTTTATTCATCTGTTGATAGACCAAAGATGAGTTGTAGCTCTACATTTATTTAGTTAGTATACTCCATGTATGTATTATGTATGTATGTATGTATGTATGTATGTATGTATGTAGTGTGTGTGTGTGTGTATGTATGTATGTATGCCATGTGCTTGCCTCAGGACCCCTGAGGTTAGAACGTGTGAGGTTCCTGGGAACTGTAATTACAGATAGTTGTGAGACACTGTGTAGGTGCTTGAAACCAAATCCTGGTCTCTGCATGAGTGCTCTTGCTGAGAATCCCTGCAGTCCCCAAGATGTCACTCAGACATCGTTGCCTTCATCATTGCCTATTTTCTTGTTCCTTCCTTCCTTCCTTCCTTCCTTCCTTCCTTCCTTCCTTCCTTCCTTCCTTCCTTCCTTTCTTACTTTCTTCCTTTCTCTTATCTTTCTTTCCTATTTTTTTTGGCCTCCTATCCCACGCCTTATCTCCTTTTCTGAAACATACTTTCAATTCTTGCTTCTCTTTGACCTTGGCTATCCCCGAGCAGCCTCCCTCTTTCACCCGAACACTCCACCTCCCAAGCTTCTTAATGCACACTCATCTTTATGAGTCCAGCCCATTTGAAGATGCCCTTCTCCGCTCGACCCTCTCATTGGATCCTGTTATCTCATGGCTCTCAGCACAGTATTTTCTCTTTTGTTATAATGAAAAATAAATGATGAAATCAATGTTTTAGCATGCATCTTTCCTGCCAGGATGGAAGTTCTAATGAGGTGCAAACCACCTCAGTGTGGCGTGCAGCATGGCAAACCATCAATACATAATGACTCCATGGAACCTTCCTCGTGCGGAGCTCATGAGACGCAGATGTGAGAAGATGAAAGGGCTCAGGCAAACATGCGGGAGCCTACAGCAGACTCTTTACAGAAAGGTACAGGGCAGGTAAGGGAAGGTGAGTCTGAGCATCAGGTCTCCGGTCTCAGGATCCCTCACAAGCATTTTATATTATTGAGACAGGGTCTTGCTAAGTAGTCATGACTAGCCTGAAACTCACAGATCTTTGCCTTCCAAGTACTGGTATTAAATGTGTGAGTCACCATGCCTCTCTAGTCCAAAGATTTATTAACGTTTTTGTCTGGATTTGTGTTTTCCTTTTACAACCCCGAATTAGCTGATTTGGTCGCTGTCACCACTGGGCCCCACGCTTTACTTTTCTTTTCGAGTGGAAACATCTAGGACCATGAGCTTCGCTGTGCTCAGCAGCAGAGTCCACACCCAAGACTTACTCAGCCATTTCCCTTCACATTGCTGTCATCTTGAATGGCCTGTGGAAGGGTCGACTGGGCTAGTGAGGAACCGCCTGCCCCTAAGCAGAAAGGACGCCCAAGCAGCGGCTCCTGCATTTCTAATTTTACAAGTCAGGGCACCTCTGTACCTCTGTGCATCCTGCAATGGTTTCTTAGTGTCCACAGTAAATATCGGACCTTCATCGTGATGTGTGAACAAAGCCTTTGCAACCCCACAAATATTCCTCATTAAAAATTCATAGTAACATTGTCTTCTAATGGGCAGAAAATCCACAGGTATCCTGAGCGTCCATGTCTGAGAAGCAGTATTGAGTTTTTAACCAGCTAGGGAGGATACGGTTATGAAGAAATAAGACAAAGCTGGATTCCTAACTTGTATTATTTCTAAATCACTTCAGGATGTAGTAAAATGTAAACAAGTCTGTAGTGACAGCAAGCAATTGTTGAAACATAGATATTTAAAGGAATAATAAATTTAACCAAATACAAAGCTTGAAAATTTGCTGCAGAGAAATAAAATGCAACAGACAAGAATAAAAGAGAAGACTCCTTCTTGACTGTCTGAGAACGGGCAACTTTTCTTAGTTTATAGGGTGCCATTGATAACGACTCTGATTCTGAGAGGCTACATCAGTTAATTCAATATAAATGATAACACAAAGCAATACTTATATAACATATATTCAAATAAACAGAAATTAGAGATTGGCAATCCATTTGGAACTACAGAAACTTTTATAATCCATATAATATTCAAGAGGACATACTGGAGGCTTGGCTTCCACTCTGCTCTTGCAAAGGATCTGAGTTCAGATCCCAGCACCCACACCGGGCAGCTTGCAACTATGGCTAACTCCAAGTCCATGACCATCTGTAGACTCTAGCCTCCAAGCCACTGTGGAAATAAATAACTGAAAATAAAAGTAAAATCTCTAAACCTAGGGCACTGGGCCACAGGCACCCCACACTCTTTGGGTGGTTGTATAGCCTGGCACATTTTTACAGGGACAAGCAGTATTTGATGAGCAGTATATATAAAAACTTTAAGTCTGGACACTTTTCTTGACTAATTCTGCTTCTTGGCATTTCCCTGAAAGATATGCCTAGCACTGAGCCCAGATGTGCACATAAAAACACTCACTGCTGAATAACTTATAATAGCAAAAGGCTGGGGGGAAGCTAAAGTGCTCATCTTTGGAGGTCAGTCAAGTAAATTATGCAGCCTGTAACCTTAAGCTAGTAAACAAATACCATGCAGCCATTAAAAATAATGAGATCTGTATTGACTTGAAAAGTCACCTACAACGTGTTAAATGGAAAAAAATAGATTAGTGGAGTTGGATTTTTGTTTAAGTTATGTAAGGAAATGGAGAAGATATGGATGTTTGAAAATACATAGAAAATGTTAGAAGCCCTAAAACCAAATGACTGAGATCTAAAATGTGGGATTGATAGAGGAGACATGTTTTTTTTTACTTTCAATTGACATACTTTGCATTAAAATAATTTATCTAGAGCTTGCTCCGGGTGTTGAGGAGAAAGCGTGGCCCTGCCCAGCACCATAATGACTGAGCGGGTGCTGAGGAGAAAACAGGGTTGGTAACGATTATGATGAGCAAATGCATGGTGTGGTACAGAAGAGAGAGGATGGCTCATACCCTGTGGGCAGGGCATATCTGAAGAGGTGAGAGTGGTGAGGAACGGGCTGCTGTGGGTGGCCTGCTCGCCAGCCAGGGCCATGGTGATGCCTGGGCCTGAGCTGCTGCCAGGGCCCACATCTGGGTTATGGCTTGGCTGCAGCCTCTGTCTCTGTTGGTATCCTTGGCTCCTATTACCACCAAAGGCCAGAGGATTTGGCTGTACAGAGTTGATGCTGGCCCTCACTGGTGGCAACACCAGGGAGAACTGGTCTGGTTCCTCAGCATCTGGAGCACTCAGAGAGATGCTCCTATACCTCACCTGGGCAGCACAATAGAGCTGATCCTGTTAGTGGGGAGGGCTGGGCTGGCCCTGAGGGTGTGAGAGTGAGAGAATGGGCCCCATCTGCCATGCGGTGGTGCGGGTGACAGAAAGAGATGCTCCTCTCTCCTTGTCACCGAGGCAGGTGGAGAGCTAGCCCTGTCCCCCAGCCGCTGCAGCACTAGGGAGTGTCCCCCACATCACACCTGGACAACACAGTAGAGCTGGCCCTGACAAATGAAAGCAGGAGGACTCCACCCCCCCCCAACCTCTTGCTATAAGGCATGACTTAGTTGGGGCGATGCTGGACAACTCACCCTGGAAGTGAGGACAGGGGGAAGCTGTCAGGCTGACCAACCCTATAACTACCCAGGCCCAGAACCAGGGTTATAACTTGACCTACCCCAACATCCACCCCATCTATGATCTTCTGGAACATGTGAAGGAACCTAACCAGTGGACCCAAAGCTACAGGATCTCCACCATACCAACAGGATATCCAGGAAGAGTCCCAGTAGCTTTGGGTCCGCTGGTTAGGTTCCTTCACATGCTCCAGAAGATCATAGGTGGGGTGGATGTTGGGGTAGGCTCAACATTGACAAATAGTGTAGCAGAAACACAGGCCTCGAACCAGGCCAATGACTCTTTGCAATGAACATTCACAAATAAAGAAATATGGACTAAAGGGTATACTTTCTTTTCTCTTAAATTTTATTTTATTTTTATTTTGGGGTGGGAGGTTGCAAGGGCAGAGGGTGGGAGGAGAGGTCTAATACAAAGGGATGGAAAGATGAATGGAATTGAGATGCATGATGTGAAAGACACAAAGAATAAATAAATAGAAATTTAAAAGTAAAGATCAAATTTCCCTGTTAAACTTACAAATACAAAAAACATATTAACATATTTCAAGTTACTTATAGTGTTTTATGAATCATCACAATAAGATGTCAATAGAACAAGAATGCCAGGTCTCTCTCTAACTTGTCTCCATCACTCCCTGCACATGTACCTTTAGACAAATATTAAATTTTTCTAGTCTCAATCCCTTCAACTGCAAAATGGAGGTGACAACACTTACCACCTTGGTAATCATAATCATCAGCTCAAATGGTCATTACAAGAGTTAAAAGACAAAATAATGTATTTATAACATTACATATACTTAAAATGTGAACTATTGGATGTATCATCATATGTGTAAAAGTATCCATCCTAGATGTACACATTTAAAACTTTTAATAAAATTCAATTAAATAATAATTGCATTGAAAAATTATCCCTTTATTCCCATGCCAAACTTACCCTGTGTGAACAAACAGAAAGTTGCCAATGGGACAAATTTAAGTCGTATGTTATTAAAAAGTAGCAACAATTTTCTAGTCACTTAAAGGATTAATTAAACATTTTTTTTTGAGTGTTGAATAGTTCTCAAGAACCATCCCAGGAATTCCACAGGACAAAACCAGAATAAAAAGGCAATGGACCCAGCCTCCATCACTGACAATGATGGTTGTGTTTTGTGGCTGTGCAATACTAAGGATATTAAGTACAGCCAAGTAAGAGAGGGCGCCAAGAGTAGTAGTGTTCAAAAGATGCAGTGATGGGCTCCATTTGACAAAATCATAACGAACGTTTGCCTTGAATGTTAAAGGATGATATCCGCTCCAGGGCTTTATTTTCTTCTGCTTATATAGACTCTAGGAAGTTGCCTAATATTGTCATACAGGTAGGGGCAGGAGACACAAGTCTCCTGGGTCAGAAATAAAAGACTTCATTAACCATTGCAGAAGAGACGGGGTCTCAGCATGGGTATTAGCATCTCTTGTGTTCCCTGCTCATTGAGACAATTTTATGAGTTCAGATAAGCTGGCCAAAGATTCCTTAGGCTGGGACTCTGCTGTTTTACAATATTCAATAAGCAAGCTTGACTGCTTGGTCCAGAGGGAAGTCCCTTACCTCTGAACATTACTCTTTGCAAACTCTGAGAAATGCCTCGGTAGAGTCTAGTCTGCCTTGGAGGAGCATAAGAAGCTGATGGATACACACCAACAAACTAAAAGATTTGCCACTGTCACTATAGAAGTAAGTCAAGAAGAGGGAAGCTGCAAGGCAGCAAGAAAGGAACCTGAGCATGTCAGCGAGGACCAAGCTTTGGCAATCTCACACTTGCTGGCTCTGCATAGGTTAGGCATCTGTCAAAGATCTGTTTTTGTAATTTTCTGTTTTATCTGATCAAATTACACAACCTTGCTATTTTTACAGCTCAGAAAGAATTGAATAATAACAATTTCAGTCTTTCAACCTGATAAATTTCTATAGCACAGCACAACACATACATGCAGAAGTGGAGAGAAGCCGAAGCTTTTTATCCCTTCTGTGTTTAAGCCTCCTCATGCCCACTGTCTGTGGCAGTGCCTAGCAGTGCTTACCAAAGAAGAGAACGGAGGTTAAGAGAACGAGTGCATGGAAATTGAAACTTTTTTCTACAAGTGGAGGATTGCTTTCTAGACAAAACAAGGATGCTGTGGTAAGGCTTTCAAGGCCACTGAAGCCCATTGAAGCTCATCAGTGAAGCCAGAGGTAGATGCTACGCTGTTTCACATTCTAGCATCACTCCAGGTAGTGTGGTCCACACTTTTGGAAACAGAATTAGTTAGAGGTAGTGGCTCAGCAAAGGAACCCCGGCTGTCTCAAGTGTCCGCTGTCTCAAGTGTCAGCTGCTTCTAGACTTCCTGTGCCAATTCTTCTTCTATAAAACGAAGATCGGAATTTATCCAGCTCCTGGGTTATGAGGTTTCCCAGAAATAAACTATGTAGGCAGTTAGTTTAGACTTTGGGATTATGGATGCCATGTCTTCATCGATGATGTGTGTAAGATAGTGATAACACTGGCTACTTCAAGCCCAGTGGAAGTCCCAACTGAGAAGTGGTCACAGGGCTGAATTCTCAGGCAGTGAGAGTAGGACAAAGTCTTATATGCTGGATTTTGTCTTGTGTGTGGATATATTGATGTATCTTAATTTTCTGAGAACATGATGAATCTTAATCAGTCGAAATAAATGAGCTCAGGAAATTGTTTGGGAAGACTTACCTGTGTCTACATGCAAACTTCATCCACCCCTGAGGTTTCCATTGGGTCTCCATACACACTTTTTCTCTCAATTTTTAATAGAATATTCCATACATGTGTACCCTGTATCTTGATCATAGCCACCCCAAGCCATCCTTCAGTTCTATGGATTTCCCCGGAAACATCTGACTTTGTACCTTTTTAAAAAGAACGTAACCCACTGAGAACAGTTATGCTGTCCATATGTGCACGGGCACAGAGATGACCACTGGGGCACAGGCAACACACTGGTGACTTCCAGGAAAGTGACTCTTCCTGTCCCCAGCAGCCATCAGGGTGCTAGTTTGAAAGATTGGTAAATGCAGCTAGACATGACTTCCTCTGGAGGTGAGTTTCAGAACCCCAGTGAGGCACAACACCCACTCACTCTATATAAAGCTGATATCTATGATGTTAGGTTATGAGGTTTGCTCGTGGGCTATGCAGAACCACTCCCTCAAATTTTATCTCTAGGTGATTTCCAGTATCCACATATTACTTCTTATTTGTGTGGGTTCAGCATGATACTTCCAGTGTGGGAAATTCACATTTCTTTCTTGAGACTCTCTGGGATTTTCCTAGTTGTTTTCGGGTCTTAGTCCTATGAGTCTGAGGGTGTTGAATCTGAGGGAGGGACTTAGGGAGTACATGTATGGAATATTTTATTAAAACTTAAGAGAATTAGGACTCACTCCTAATTGTGGCACACATCTGCCCACCCTCGGAATATATGTAGGCTATTTTCTATGTTCAGAAATAACATGCCAGTGATCTTTAAAGATCAAATTTATTTGACCAAAGTGAAAAAGAAATTTAGACACGTACTGGGCTCTCAACAGAGATGATTCCAGTACAGTGCTCCTGTTGGGTTGGATAACAAGGCTCTTGAGCTAGCCTGAGCCATCAGATGTCCCCCGACCCTTCCCTTGCCTTTGTTGGTGAGATATTCAGTCCTAGTGACTCTATGGCTTTCGTTGTGTGGTTTATTGCAGATTATTGCTGAATGTTGCATCTGCTAATCACCCTTGGTGCCTCAGACCCTCTCCCCTGTCACCCAACCTATCAACCGTACCTGCCCCAATTCAGGGAGAAGTTTGGTCATGCTTTGTCATGCTCACACCACCCTCTAGGCTATGTGTGCACGTGGGGTGCCGCACGGAAGCAAGTCTATGTGCAGACTGTGTAGCTGCATTTCCATGCACCCCAAAAAGAGTCCTTTGCGCAGAGATGAAGATGGAGGCCTTAAGGCTGAGTTGAAACAAAGAACATAACCCAAGGCAAGGCAGAAAGAGGCGATTTCTGAGCCATAGAAATTTCAACTGAGGCTAAATGAGAAGATTTCTAAGGCTTAGTGTTGCTATTCACTTCTCACAATGCTAATAGCAGGCTTCAATGCCAGAACCAAGAAAGGGGTTATGTCACTTTAACCAAAGGAGGGGAGCGTGCAGGCTTAGTTCTGGCCAAGTGTAGAGTAGAAAGCCTAGCAAAAAATAATTGAAGCCCCTGCGAAATATTTCAATTTTTTTATTGATTGAAGGCAATTATCCCTTAATTGCATATTTAAATGAGGTATTAGGAGGTTTAACTAAGCAATGCCTCTTAATTGCTGCCGCACGCTAGGTGTCACAGGCTGTGTTTATTTCATATGTTAATTAAAGAGAAAGGGGTATTTTATTTTATTGACTACGAGGTTCTCCAAGGCTGTGTTGTTTAGGACAAAGTACGTCTCAGGTGTTTATCACACGCTGGGTATTAATATAATCATTAGCGAGAGGTTAAAGTTTTTAATGAAGAGGTGTGCCTCTGTCTTATCAGCTTCCAGCAACATAGGTCTCTCAGAGGTGGGGGAGGGAGAAAAGGCCCAAATCCCAAGGAAACAATTATCTTTATGAAAGAAATATCGAGCCCCCTTTCTCAACCATAATGAAGCAAAGTGGAAGTTCTGATACAACCAGCAAAAAACAGCACCAAATTATCGCGGAATTAGGACCGTGACAGGAAACCTAATGGCAGTGGCTGCCCTGTTGTCAGCAACTGTGTGTGTGTTTGCAGGTTGCTGCATGACTCCGTGACCCGGAAGGGCACTACTGGATATGAACAACAGGCTCCTGGAGGCCTTTTATGTGAAGCTACCTTTCCCCTTGAAACAGTCTTTGAGACGGTCACTTACTGCGAAGGGTGTTTGGTCTGGTGCCCCATGGGGCTACATGGGACACTGAGAAAAAGATGAATGCCACCGTCTGCCATGGTTGCCTACTTCTTTGTGCCATGCAATGATGGTCTATAATTCTTTATTTAATGTGTACATGATGTGCATTTGAGCACACATGCTATGGTACAGGTGTGTGGGGGTCTAGGAAAAACTTTTGGATTCTTTTCTCTCCTTCTGCCTTCACGTAGCTTCTGAGGGTCCAGCTGACGTCTCTAGGCTTACACAGTAAGTGCCCACTTTACCCACTGAGCTGTCTCCCAGTCTGATAGTCATAGTATTTAAAAATTAACACCTACAGCCACCTCAGACTGATCCACTTGCCTCCTTAGAAGTCAGAGAGCAAGTGAGGGAGTGGAAGGACTGTGGGAGCCCCGTGAAACTTCTTCATCTGTTAAGAGACAGAACCCCTGGCAGCTAACAGTACTCAATTTATTTTCACCATTTAGAACACTGGTTCTCAGCCTGTGAGTTGTGTGGCCCCTTTAAGAGTCACACTTCAGACATCATGCATATCAGATATTCACCTTACAATCGATAACAGCAGCGAAATTACAGTTATGAAATAGCAATGAAAACAGTTTTTCGGTTGGGAGTCACCAAAACATGAGGAACTGTATTAAAGGTTGCAGCATTAGGAAGATTGATAAACCACTGATTTAGAACAAAAGACGCAGGAAAGGAATATGCAGTATTGCGTTGACTGTTGACTCACGAGCAAACACTTCAGACCCTCCAGACATGGCCTGTAGTGGGAGTGTGATGATAGGCAGGACAATATGACGATCTTGCTTTTATGGAGCATTTGGTGGTAAAGAAACAGACTTGAGACAAGGAAGCTCATGGAAAGGCACTGGAAGCTGCCGTACATGGAGGAATGGGCCGGTAAGGAAAAGCGAAGCCCTGTTGTTTAGCTGAAGTTTCAAGAACTTGGAGTTAGGTGTGACATATCAGACACCTTCATTCCATAAAACATTTCCAAACCCAGTTATTCACTTCACAAAAACCTCAGTGACACATGATTTATGGAGTCTTGTGTGGTTTCTAATGATTTGCCAATATCTGAAGAAAGAACAATGCTAATTTTACTGAAATGCCTTAATATCTCCCTGAATCTAGAATTTACCTAAGAAAATTTAACCAGAGAGTATCTTCTGTTTTCTAGACCCAAGTTGCTATCTGCTGCCTTTGTCACCATCTCTCTCACTAATGGTCTATGGACAAGTAAGATTCAAGCAACAGAAAAGGTTCAAGCGGTTGAAGAAGAAAAATGTTAGGAGAAAACTCCTGTTTTGCTTTGAAGAAAAGAAATTGGGACTAGTAGAATGCTTTGTGTGGTGAAGGATATTACCAATTTGCAGGCTCTCAGCTCAAGAATAGCATTTGCTTCTGTCTTATCTTTATGGTACAGCTATGGCAAACATGATAAGTCTCCACTGGCAGGGTTCTGAAAAAGTAATTTTAATGCTGTGAATATAAGAAAGTGCTATCAAGGAAAAATATTTTTCCTTCCCTGGAATAGAAACCATTATTTAAACTCTTAGGTGCCTCAGGGTTCTATTTGTACTGAATCCATCCTCACAGTCAAAATATATTCTTTTCTAAAGGTTTCATATATATGAGTAGATTTGTGCATCGTGTGTGTGTGTGTGTGTGTGTGTGTGTGTGTGTGTGTGTGTGTTAGGGGTTAGGCAGTTTTCCAACTGAGACTTTTGGTTTTCTGAATACAAAAAAAAGAGATGAATTTTATTTTATTTTAATACAAGTCTCAGCAAAGCTGCAGGTTATTTTTGTATGTATTATATGTGTGCTTGTGTGTGTGTGTGTGTGTGTGTGTGTGTGTGTGTGCATGTACACACTCCTGCAAATGAGTACACACATGCACATGCTTGTGAGGCCAAAGTATCTTTCTTTGGGCATGTCCACATTTTTATCTTCCAATATTTGAGACAGGGTCTCTCTCACTGACATGTCAAACAGACTAGACAGGACAATGAACCTCAATTTCCCTGTGTCTGTCTTTCTATAGCTGGGAGGGTAGGCATGTGCCCTCATATCTATCACTTTTATAGTGGGTTCTGGGGACTAAACATAGATTTGTGTGCTTGTAAGACAAGTCCTTTACTCACTGAGCTATGTCTCCAGCCCTATATATTCTTAAAAATAAGTATGCTAATTCTTTGATTGTTTAAAAGTACATCATCCTTTATGCGAAGGCTCTTTTTGGATTGGGCATCAGGAGAGCCTCTCTGCAGGTTCTTATCCTAAGGAGAAGGTGTGTGTCCTTGAGGAGTAAGCTCCTGGGAAGTACCCTTCAGCATGATCTGGAGGCTACATTTACTCATAAAAACACACATGGGGTTTGATAACTTAAGCAATAATGGCAGGGACAATAATGTAGGTGGGGCTCGCCATCAGAAGGAGACCATGTGTGGACTGCAAGCTCAAGATCAGGGTCGTAGAAGAGCTGGAGGGGGTGAAATGATGTCCTCTGGATATGACACAGCTGTCACAAACATGAATTCATAGAAGAGGCTGTTACCTACACAAGACCAATATAAGCTTAAGCCAGTTAAAAATTCTAGCAAGGGGAGTAACCTGCCTATTGGCAGAAATGCTCCTCTTCCTGGATTCTGGCCCCAGTGACCATTCCCTTGGCCAAGGCCATCCCAGCTAGTCCCTGACTCTGCTGCTGCTGAACCCTGCCCCCAACCCCAGCAGACTTCCACAACTGAGGCACAGAAGAGACCATCCTCAACTACTTTCACCAGTCAAAAGCAGCCCTTAGCCAGAACTCCAGCAGACTCTATAGGTCCAGACACAGCCCACAGCGGTTGGAAGAGCAGACACCATAGGCCCATGTACAGTCCACAACAGTCAAATGGACAGCCACAGCAATGTCACCTGAGGCCAGGCTTTTCCTAGATACCCCGAAGAATACTCATTATGAAAGGCCAGGCCAAATCTTGAGATACAAGAAGACTTCGGCTTTACCAGAGGCCAGGCTGGATCAATGTACCCAAGGCCCAAGGCCCCAAGACCCCAGCAGAGACACCTTACTGGGCCTGAAGATTCATCAGTCACCAGAACCCTTGGCCACATAGGGCAAAAGACCAGAGAAGTAACAGAAGCCAAGGAACAAAACACACATTCAACAAAGGCAAACATAGTAATCAACTTCTATACCTATAATTACCCAAATCCAGAAGCTTAAATGTCAATCACAGAAAAGGCAATATGTCACCACCAGAACCAGATATCCTACAAAAGCAAGGCCTGATATTCCAATATAGCTGAAGTACAAGAAAATGATCTAACTTTATTAAGGTGATAAAGTTACTTAAAGAGGAAATGAAAAATTCCTAAAAGAAATGGAGGAAAAGACAGCCAAGACATTGGAGGAACTCAATGAAGAAAACACAAAATGAGGGAATTCTGGGAGTAGAAAACCTGGGTAAGTTGACAGTAACTGTAAATGCAAGCCTAACCAACATGATACAAAATCAGAAATGAAAAGGGGATCATAACAACAGACACCAAGGAAATCCAGACAATCATGGCGTTGTCATACTTCAAAAACCTGTACTGAACACAATTGAAAAAAAAACCTTTAAAAAATGGACAAATTTATTGATAGATACCACATACCAAAATTGAAACAAGATCAGGTAAACAATTTAAACAGACCTCTAACCTAAGGAAACAGAAGCAGTCATTAAAAATCTTCCAACCAAGAGAAGCCCACAGCCAGAAGGCCTAAGTGCAGAATTCTTACCAGACTTCAAAGAAGAACCAATCCAGCACTCCTCAGGTGATTCCACAAAATTGAAACAGAAGGAGCATTGCCAAATTCTTTTTATGAAGCCACAGTTACCCTGGGGCCACAGTTACCCTGATATCCAAACCACACCAATACTCAACAAAGAAAGAAAATTACAAACCAATTTTCCTCATAAACATTGATGCAAAAATACACAATAAAATACTGGCAAACTGAATCCAAGAACACATCAAAAAGATCATTCACCATGATCAAGTAGAGTTCATTCCAGAGATTCAAGGATGGTTCAATATACAAAAATCTGTCAGTGGCATCCAATATATAAACAAACTGAAAGAAAAAAACACATGATCATCTCACTAGATGCTGGAGAAGCCTCTGGCAAAATTCAACACCCTTTATAATAAAAGTCTTGGAGAGATAAGGGATTCAAGGAACATACCTAAATATAATAAGAGCAATATACAGCAAGTTGGCAGACAACATCAAATTAAATGGAGAGAAACTCAAAACAGTTCTATGAAAATAGGGAACAAAACAAGGTTGTCCACACTCTCCATAACTGTTCAATATAGTACTCAAAGTTCTAGTTAGAGCAATAAGACAACAAAAGGAGATCAAGGGAATACAAACTGGTAAAGAAAAATGAAAAATATCACTATTTTGCAGATGACATGATAGTATACTTAAGTGACCTGAAAAATTCTACCAAGTAACTCCTACAGCTAATGTGGCTGAATACACGATTAACTAAAAAAAAAATTAATAGCCTTCTTATATACAAATGATAAAAGGAATGAGAAAAAATCGGGGAAACAATGCCCTTCATACTAGCCACAAACAATGTAAAATATTTTGGCGTAACTCTAACTAATCAAGTGGAAGTCATGTGTGGCAAGAACTTCAAGTCTTTCTTCAAAGAAAGAAGGTGGAGAAGTTATGAGAAGATGGAAAGATCTCCTATGCTCATGGATTGATAGGGTTAACACACTAAAAATGGCAATCTTACCAAAAGCAGTCTACAGATTCAGTGCAATCCCCAACAAAATTCCAACATGACCTTTTAAGAACAATATACAACTTCATAAGGAAGAACAAAAATGCCCCAGGATAACTAAAACAATCATGAACAATAAAAGAACAGCCAGAGGTATCACCATCCCTGATGTCAAGCTCTACTATAGAGCTATAGTCATAAAAACAGCATAGTATTAGCATAAAAAACAACAGGTGTATCAGTGGAATCCAATTGGAGACCCAGAAATAAATCCACACACCTATTAACACCGGATTCATTTGTTTGTTTGTTTATTTATTTATTTATTTTACAAAGGAGCTAAAACTATACAATGGAGAAAAGAAAGCATCTTCAACAGATGGCACTGGCTGGATGTTGGCATGTAGAAGAATGCAAGTAGATCCATATTTATCACTCTGCACAAAACTCAAGTCCAGTGGATCAAAGACCTCAACATAAAACCAGACACACTGAACCTAATAGAAGAGAAAGTGGGGAAGAGCCTTGAACACACTGGCACCAGAGATGACTTCCTGAATAGAACACAGTAGCACAGATGCTGGTGCCACGCAAAGCGAGAGGTATATTGAGAGTTACAGAATGTTCTTGCTGTGGGGATACAAAGGGAAACAGAATTCAAAGGGGAACACAAACTCACAGACTACCAGACAAGGTGCAGGCCACCATGTCCCCACCGCTCTGCCCTGGGGAGATATGAGCAACTGTACAAGCTTGCTTCTGCCCCGACTTCCCAAGAGTGGACATGCTTCTCCCCACTTATCACTCCACACATAGTGCCTCAAACCATGCCCTAAGTGCAAGTTTCCCAAAAACTATTGGCAGAGTGACTTCCCAGAACAGTATGTACTCACTCATAAGCGCATATTAGCAGCAAAGTAAAGGATAGCTCTGCTATAATCCACAGACCCAGAGAGGCTAGGTAACAAGGAGGGCATGAGGGGGTGCCATGGATCTCCCTGGGTAGGGAAGATAGAAGAGCTCTACTGGGTGGGCTTGGGCAGGTAGGCATGGGAACTGGAGGGGTTAGGTTGGGGATGGATGGAGAGAGAGAGAGAGTACTGATTGAGATGACTGGAAAGGGCTGCATTTCTGAGTCAGTTGGAAACTGGATGCAAGGGAAATTTCAAAAAAAAAAAAAAAAACCCAGAAACCAAAAAAGAAAAAACAAAACAAATAAACAAAAAACCCTGGAAGCTCCATGTTACCTTTTCAGTGAAAATTCTTTGAAGATTTGAACACTCTAATGCCCCAAATCATTTAAAATTCATTGCATAAATCCTAAATTTAAATCTTATTAAAAATCATATAGTAATGTTATCACATAATTTTTTAAAAATTCCAGAAAGGGGAGGGGCTCCATAGGCCTCCTCCCCTCCCGATGAGGTGCTATTGGTACTTGATTGCTGCTGGGAGGAAGAGGCGGGGTGTCCCCAGGTAGACCATGCGCCAGTGGATGACCGTATATATAAGGACAGAAGTAACTAGATAAGGTACAATTAAATTAAAAGTAAATACATAAATAAAAACATGAAGTTGGAAAGGAGATACTGGTGGAAATGAGAGGAAATGGGAGGTGAATGTGGTGACGCTATGCTGCATGCTGTCTTAATTAGGGTTTCTATTGCTGTGAAGAGACACCATGACCATGGCAACTCTTATAAAGGAAAACATTGAATTGGGGCTGGCTTACAGTACGGAGGTTTAGTCCATTATCATCACAGAGGGACATGGCATTGTGCAGGCAGACATGGTGTTTAAGAAGGAGCTGAGAGGTCTACACCTTGATTTGAAGGCAGCAGAAAGAGACCGTGTGCCACACTGGGTGTAACTGAGCATGTGAGACCTCAGAGCCCACCCCCACAGTGACAGTGACACACTTCTTTCCACAAGGCCACATTTACTCCAACAAGGCCATACTTCCTAATTGGCGGCTACACTCCTTATGGGCGGTTCAAGCACTCAAATGCATGGGTCTGTGGGGGCCCTTCCTAATCAAACCGCCATGTATGCATTTATGAAAATTTCAAATAATACATTAAAAACAAATAATAGAAAAGAACACTATCAGAGTTTCTTAGGTTCTTCTTTGGTTAGTGCTTATGAATTTAGGGGTATATAAGAAGAGTACATAAATACTTTACATTTGCAAAATTATATTAGCATATTATTTCTCTTATGCCCTGTTGGGAACTTCTCAAGGTTCTGGAAGCAGCTACATGTTATGAATGGGCTCTGAGCTTAACCAAGTTGACTTCACCATAAAACACCTCCGCTTTGTCCCTGGACAGATGAGGCCACCCAGGTGTTACATGCAGTTGTCACTTGTCCCTTGGTATATTAAAAGGGTTGGTGTCAGGCCCCTGCCCAAAACCTTAAGCTATTCAAATCCATGAGTTAAATCTCCAACAGTAACTTATGATTGATTTATGTCCTCCTGTGTACTTCATGTCATTCTTAGATTAGTATAATATCTCACACAACATAAATGATATGCAAATATTTATTGCCTTGCATTGTTTAGGATCTGGTAACAAGAAAATCAGGGTGCCTATCCAGGGCTGATGCAATGCCTTTTCTCATTCTGAATAGTTTTGTCCGTGGTTGGTTGAATCCATGGGCATAACCCGTGGATGTGTGTGGCCCTCTATACAGGTTTACATTTAATTTTATTTCACTGGAAATTTAGAAAAGTTTTGTGGGAAAACAAGATGTGCTAAATGGTGTTCAGTAGAAGATTAAAACAGAAAAAAGTAAACAAATAAACATATACAATACTATGTGTAGCTGGGCCCAAATCTGAGTGCATGACCTGTTAGTGTTCACAAAAGACTTTCCATGGCAAGATGTATTGTCATTATCTATGCAGCAGCTACTGATCCAAATCCAGGTGTTGAGCGAACCCTACAATTCAGGCTACTTTTTGGTAAACACAGGAAAATATATTCTTGAATGTTGTACCATGGGTGCTGCTTTCTCAGAGTGTCTGAACATCATCTTTTTTGGAGAATTGTAGAAGCTGAGAAACTCTAACTTGAGCATAGGGGGTGACAGGAAGCATCACCTCCCAACTCCGGTGTGAACTGAGGCTCCCCGAAGAAAGCCACACGTGTGTGCAAGATTCTACATGCTGACTGATTGGAACTCTGTGGTGGTGGGATGTTGTGGATTAGAAGCCAAAATATTGTGGTCTATCTCTTTCTTCCTTGTTTGCATTTATTGTCAGCCTCTGGTCTGACCTAATATTCTTTCAACTTAAGGATAAAACTTTTGAATTACTTTAATGCAACAGATAGTCATTTGCACCAGTCCTAAAGCTGTGTATGCCACCAAGACATCTAACATAATCAGCAGCCTTTTTTTTCCACCTTGCTATGACCTGCCTACCTGCTTTCTCCACCAAAGATCTTTAAAAAGCCCTGATTTATGACTTTCATTTGCTCTGTGACTATAAAAGTTTATGTCTACATTAAGGTGAATTATTCCCAGCCTCCTGAACCCATGTTCCCAGGCCATAGTTGCTTCTGTGTAGCTCAGAAGCAGTTATCAATATATCATGCCATTCATTGGAGGTGAGAGCCATGCTTTGCTTCGACGCATTTTTTTTTAAATTGTGTGTGTGCATATACACATGTGTATATGTGTTTGAGTATACGTGGGGGCAAGAGGTCAACATTGCATGTCTTTTGTAGATACCTTTACATCTAATGTTTTTGAGACAAGGGTTCAGACTGATGGGATAGCCTCAAGCCTCGGGGCTCCTTCTGGAGTTGCAAGTGCACACTGCTACACTCGACTTCTTATTTTGCTGCTGGGGATCTGAACTCAGGTCCTAGTGCTTGCACACTGGCTCTTGACTGGCTCATCTCTTTCTCCCAGCACACCAAGAATCTTATAGCAGTGGGAGGCTGATTCTCCAGTTGGAGGGACCATGCAAAGATACAAGCATATTCAGTAGACAGAACCTAACACATGGACGAACGAAGACACAGGTGCTTTGCAAGAGGCTAGGGCATGTTGCCCTGGAATTAGTCTATCGATGAAGATCCCAGGTGTCAAATAAATGACCACAAGCCACAGGGTAATATACAAGAAATCACCTTGTTTTATAATATCACAACCCTGCTTTTAAAGGTAAGGGCACGTCCTGAGCTAAACAAGTCAGGTTCCATATATCTGGCAGGGTCACCCAATGAATGGAAGTACATATTCTTCCTTCCATGGAGAAGGCAGCGGTGATCCAATCACTTCAGATTGCTTGCTTCACAAGTCAGACACTAACAACAGCCAACAGAGGCAAACAGCCAGGGGAGCCTGAGAACGGACCTAATTGGGTCTGGAGGTTTTAGAATCTTTTCTGCTTGAGGTAAGTCCTTTAAGCTCCATTTTTAAAAAAAAAAAAAAAAAAAAAAACCTTTCTTTTCCCACCTAGAGCTATCAGAAAACAGGTCTTAGATTTAAAGATCCCGATGGTCTTGCTCAGCCTCTGCCCCGAGAGCACATAGAAACCCAGACAGAAGTACCTGGAAGCCAGGGCTTTTAGAAAACTTCTGAGCTGTTTGAGGTGCCCAGGGAGCCTAGGTTGCCTGACTGGAAGGTCTGGAGGACAAGAGAGCTACAGTTGTGGGAATCGAACCCAAGGGACAGCGCTGTTTGGAAGCTGGGTATTTCCAGTCTGGAATAAGGGGATGTGTGGAGACACCAGCTGGAGAAATTTGCCTTCTCCACCCTGCCTCCTCAGAAGTGTGATAGCCAGCAATGGGGGCCATGATCCAGACAGTCGCAATGAGTTTGATTTTTATTATAGTTATTTTTTTCAGAGTTTTTTTCCCCTCTGTGGACACTAACGCTCCGAAAGTGAGCTCTGAGAATAGGAAATAAAAAAAGCCCTGACCATTGCATGGGAATTGCTTGGGGGCCTGGAGCCGGTCACACTCATTTAAACGCGTTTCTTTCTGTTTTGAAGCTCTGTCATCTAGTGTGTTGGCTTTGTCCCCAGAGAGGCACAGTGACTGCTGTAGAGCCAGACATTTTGTCCTCATAGGATGGCACTGAGAGGTTGACATGCAGTACCATTTCATTAGGATGTGTGTTCCTCCCAGGCAAAGCATTGAAGGTCACAATCATTGCGATGCCCTCCGTTCCACACCTACACCTGGAACATGGCTCATCCTTGATTCTTATTTGTACAATGGATGAATGAATGAATGAATGAATGAATGAATGAATGAATGAATGAATGATCCTTTTCCTTTTTGGTCTGGTACTATTTGATTTTGAAGCAAAGCTTCCGACGTGCAGGAAATTTGCAATCCTTTCTTATCCAGAGCACTACAGAGACAGGATGTGGTCAGTTCCCAGCTCAGGGACAAATGCCTCCATCAGCCGTGTAACAAAGACAGTACAGCCCCACCTTCCTATCCCTCCTGACTCTGTTAGGGTGGTTGTGTATGGAGCTGGAGAGATGGCTCAGAGCCTAACAGTGCTGCTCTCCCAGAGGACCTGAGTTCAGCTCTCAGCACCCGGGTAGGATGATATACAGTGTCCTATAACCCAGTTCCCAGGAATCTGGTGCCTTCTTCTGGTGTTGCAGGACATCTACACATAATAGATATGGCATGCCAACACAGACACACCCACATATACATATACATAAATAAAAAGATAATTTTAAAATCTGGTTGTTTATGCGAGAAAGTGTTATATGACCAATGAAACTATAATAAGATGTTGAATCAATGTGAAGGAGAAGAATTAATGACACCAACAGGAAAAATAATACAGTGTTTCCTCCATTGAGGAGGAAGTCTTATCGAATCAAGTGGGAGTGGGAGTGTATATATATATATATAATGTCTGGTTTGATACACTAACTTTGGCAGTTAAGAAGAGACACTGTTTTAAGGCCAAATGATCCACAGAATCTTTAAAATCTTATAGATACCTGAGTCCAAAACAAGTAAAACTTTGTTAAATTGCATTGAATTTATCTTTTTGTTGAGTTCATGTGTAAGCGTTCGTGTGTGTGTGTGTGTGTGTGTGTGTGTGTGTGTGTGTGTGTGTGTGTACTGATGTATGTATGCCAGGTAAGAGGGGTCAGAGAACAACTTGGGGTCTTGGTCCTTGTCTTCCATCTTGTTTAAAATGGGGTCTCCTGTCTGCTGCTCATGCCCAAGGCCAGCTGGTCTAGTGGCTTCTGGGATCCCCTGTCTTCACCATGGGTGCTCCCAGATCACAGAGGCACAGTAGCGGTCATTTAGCTTGACAAAGCTCCTGAGGATCTGAACCCAGCACCTCATGCTTGCCAGGTAAGAGCATTATCCACTGAGCCATCTCTCCAGCCCAACATTAAATTTCTAAGTAGAGAGTTAGCTTTTACACTGTAATTTTAAAACATTTTATCAAAGCACTGGAGTGTTATTCTGGTGTGTATATGTGTGCACTGGTGTGTGAAGGCCAGAGGTCAACTTCTGTGTCATTCCTCAGGAACTCTACACCTTGTTTTTGGAGACAGGTTTTCTCCGTGCCCTGGAACCTGTCCGGCTGGTCAGTGAGTTCCAGGGTTCTGCATGTGGCTGCATTCCCAGCATTGGAAGCCATTGTGGTTAGCGTTATTATTATTTTTCCTGTGAATTATAAGGATCCAGTGCAGCTCTGCATGGTTGCATGACACATGCTGTACTGACTGAGACATTCTCCAGGCCCTGGAGAACTCTTCTGTGTGCAAATGAAACTGGCATCTTTCATGTTTCATTCACTGAAAATAAATAGTAATGTTTAATTCATATTAATAAATTAATTTGTTAACCAAATAATAACTTAGCTCTTTAAAAGATGCCAAATAATTAGGGAAATTCAAATCAAATCCACAATGAGATATCACATCACATCCAGTATGGTGGCTACAATCAAAACCATAGCAATGTTGAGAGGTGTTGGAACCCTCAAATATCCCTGGTAATGGGACTGTAGGATGCTATGGGGAGCAGCTTAGCACTGCTTTAAACTGTTAGATGTGTAATTACCATGTGGTCTCTATTTCTACTTGTAAGCATGTGTGGTGGTTTGAATGAGAATGACTCCCACAGGCTCATATATTTGAATGCTTAGTCCCCAGGGAGTGGAACAGTTTGAAAAGATTAGGATGAAGAGATGTGATCTTGCTGAAGGAAATATGTCACTGGGCATGAGCTTTGAGGTTTGGAAAGCCCATGCCAGCCCCAGAGTCTTTCTCTCTCTGCCTGTGGACCAGGATGCAAAGGTTTCAGGTACTGTCATTGTGCTGTCCCCACTACGATGATAATGGAGTAAGCCCTTGAAACAGTAAGCAAGCCCCCCGTTAAACACTTCCTTTCATACTAGTTAACTTGGACATGGTATCTCTTCACAAATAGAACAGTGAGTAAGACAGCCTATCTGCAAGAGAAATACAAACATATCATTGTGTACATAAATGTTAGCAGCAGTAATAGTCACATGACCAAAATGTCAGAAGGATACGGACATATATCATCTGATGAGCAGCTAAATCATTCATGCTCTAAATATAACATGGGGTATTGCTTGACCATAAAAGGAAGTGAATAGTGATGCAAACTACTGTATCTTGAGGTGAAAAATGGCCGCATATTGTATGATTTTATTTATATGAAATATTTAGAACAGTGACGTCCATAGAGACAGAGCATAGATTAGTGATTGCCAGGGGCTGAGGGTAGGGAGAAATGTGTAGAGATTGCTAGGGAGCAACATGCCAATCACTAAGATGAGTCTTGTGAATAAAGAGCTGTTCAAGTAGCCAAGAGCAGAGATGAAAGAGCAGGAGCTGGCACAGCATGCTTGTGCTCCCATGCCCAGCTTCCCAGAGAGCTATGGAGGGTGCAACACAGATCTCAGGCTTGCATGGTAAGCGCTTGACTGACTGGGCCATTCCCCAGACCTGACAGGGTTTTAAGGTATGTTTTTACCTCCTGCAATCCTTGCATTGTATGTGTGATATGGGAAGGGCACGTGTCCTCACTGTATTTCACAGGAGGTGTGGAGCCACAGGCGAGGGACAGAGCTCACTCTGCCCCAATTACAAAGCCCTCTGTGATGGAAGTAGAACCAGGACCAAGTGAGCCTGGCTTCCTCTTTCACCAACCAAGTTGCTTGAATAGATGTCAGAGGCTGAAAAACAAGCCATAGACCAATGGAAATGGTCTGCGTTTCGTCCATATGACCATATGGGCACATACATAATTTTAGCATTCATTAAAGATGAAAGCAAACTGCCAGGCTTATGAGATGAATGCACTTGTTTAGTTGGATGGTAAAGTGTCATTGTTGAAAATGCCACTTTGCATAAACACATTGGATAAGACACCAGAAGTATGTTTAGAGTAATTTCAGAAACTGTTAAAAATTCTGTCCCAATTCCAAACCAAAATTCATTTAATGATTTTTTTTAATGAGATTCAAATTAGCAATTCCATTTTTAAAAAAAGCACACATTCTAACACAATATACTAATTTGATACTTAGCTGCCAAGAGGAGATAGGGAAATATGGAAAGTTTGTTTTTCACAGTTTTATTTCATGCTAGACCAGTATGAGCAGAAAACTTTGTATGTGCAATAAAAACAATGTTTCCTCATATAGGTGTTTCAGACAGTGGTCACTGGAGTGAGCGTGCCCTCACTGTAGACACTGCATGGGATTCTCATGATGCGTCTTCAGAACCCAGAACCGTGACTGCAGTGAGGCCACATGATAAAACACAGGTGCATGATATCGGAATCACCTTCGCTTAGATAGGCTTTTGATTTTGAATTAAGTTCTAGTGTGAACCTTTTACTTAGTTCCCCTCTTTTGGGGACTTCCACTTTCCATAACTCCACAAAGGATGCCACCCTGCTTTGAGAAGCTATGACGAGGCACGTGTGTACTGAGTCTGAGGTTGAGCTTCCGTGTAGGAGGAATTCGGGGCTTTGAGCCACGTCAGCCTTCTGTTCTCTCCGTGAATTACTTTAACACTATTTAAGATGAGACAGGCGTGTTTACAGCAGCAGACTCAGGAAAGATACTTTCACATCTATTGGAATGGAATGGTATAGTACTTTCTATACCATGCATCTCATATATGCGAATTTCTTATTGATTTGGCATATT
Source organism: Cricetiscus sungorus (assembly GCA_030556225.1). Taxonomy (NCBI): domain Eukaryota; kingdom Metazoa; phylum Chordata; class Mammalia; order Rodentia; family Cricetidae; genus Cricetiscus; species Cricetiscus sungorus. The sequence continues at coordinate 144,201,044 of JANBXA010000651.1, forward strand.
AATCATATAGATGATCTTTTTTATGACAGTACGAGTAAGTCCACTTATAGTATCAATCAACCCATTCTCCAGAATTTTCTTTCCATACGTCCCTTCTCCCACCTCCTTGTTTCTTTGTTTTCCTCACTTTCCTTCCCTTTTTCATCAGTATTTCGAATTCCTCTGCCTCTGTCCTTTACCCTTCCCCTATAATCCTGGGGTTACCTTGAGGAGCTGCCCCCTCTGGTTGTACTCCTCTTCCTCTCTCACACGTCCCTCTCATCATGGAATGACAAATCGGCAATGAGGAAATGTAATGTATAATTTAGTACAGATTAGAGAGAGTTACCTATGATAGTCAAAACTTGGAGTTAAGTTAGTTAGGATTTCTAGATATGCAGAGATGTATTTCAGATCGAATAGGCATTCTTCAAACCTTTCGAAGACCTACAGAATATGGCATTTAAAATGGTTTAGGGTTTTTCTTGACAGTGAGGCACAACTGCTCCTAGTAACACCACCTACAGAAGAAAGGAAGATGGACATCGAAGAAACACATTATGGAGTTTGCTTCTAATATGGCAAGACTAGCCATTTGGGCAAGGTACTGCTCTTCTGGACTGTTTGACTTTATGATGTAGAAACTGGACATGCAGGACCCACAAAAAGGTGACTGCTGATGCAAGATGGACATTGCTACAGGGTTCCTGCTTCATGGAAGAGGCTGCCAGACAGCCAGACAGTCTACATAACACAGAGAAAAGTTTCCTGCCTTGTTGAGGAGTCTGGACACACACTATGGCCTATGGGCTGAAGATGGAACATTACAGAAGAACTTCGGGTGACTGACCAGGCAATGAGTTGTCTCTGTCATTTCTAGAGTTTATATATTATCCTTCTGTGGTCTTTGATGGAGTTAAAGACAGATAGTTATGGTTACAGTTTTCCTTAGTTAGGATTAAAGATAAGTTACATATAGGACTTTAGACTCACAAAGATAGGATAGATGATATTTTCTTTAATTTTTACAAAATGTTTATGGACTAAATATTGTTAACTGTGATTCTTATTTGGTAACTGTTGTATGTTATATTTTGCTATGTTAAGGTTAAACCCCTTCTTTTATTTTAGACAGAAAAGAGGAGATGATGGGAGATGTTGTCCTATAAATATGTTTCTCATACTGGTTAATAAAGCACCATTGGGCCAATGACATAGCAAGATAGGCGGGGCTAGGAGACCAGGAGGAAAGAGGAAGTGGGAAGGAGGAGTCAAGATGTAGCCCGGGGAAGAAGGAAGACGCCCGCAGCGGCTCCCAGTTAAGATGACCAAGTGGAAATACTTAGATAAGTAGAAATGGGTTAATAATTAAGGCAGAGGTAGCCCATAAACAGTAATGGTAACTGGCCAACAGGATTGTATCAAATACAGAGTCTCTGAGTGTTATTTGGGGCTCACGTGGCAGTGGGACCATGGCGGCAGGACCTGCTGCAGCCGGCGGGAACAACCTGCTGTAACACTAGTTACTGGGGTCAGCAGAGAGCATCACAGGCTGTGGATTGCTCTTCCCTCGCTTTGCTAGTGAAGTCAGTCATCTCCGTGCCCCAGAACCTGTGGTGAGGGCCCATCAGCAGTATACAGCTGAATCATTCCAGCGTCACTTTTTCGGGCAGCCCCTGCCCTTCCTGTCCTAAACACATCACCCTAAACATCGATTTTTCTACATTCATTTTAAACTTTGCTATTGTTTATTAATTTATTAGTTGCCTCCCAACTTTGGCTTCATTGTTATTAACTATTGTGCATTTTAATGGTATCTGGTTCCCTCATTGCTGGTATGTATTGCTTTGTTATCAATTCCCTATTCCCAGCTGCTGTTTTTGGAGCTGTTTTGTTGTGTGCCTTCCTTGCCTCTTCTCTCTGTCACAGCTGACTGCCTGTTTGCCTCTGCCTCTGTGGATTCCCTGTCCCGCCCTCCCTGTCATAGTTGCTACACATACTTTTCATCAGTTCGTTCCTGCTGTGATGCACCCTGTCCTTCCTTGCTCCTCTTCTTCCCTTCCTAGTGCCTTGGTGCCTCGGGAAGTGTTTCCACCACCATATTCCATAGACTGCACCAGCTCTCTCCCTCCCAGTCCCTCCTTTTGGAGCTCAAGGTCTCCACGGTGACTCATCCTTCAGCCTCTGTGTTCTGTCTTGGGGTCTAGCTTCCACCTGATTGGTTCCTGTCACTTCCACTTAATTATTTTTTAATGTATTGGTCTTTTACAAGCTGGTGACTCATCTGGCCATGTTTTTGCTTCTCCAAATACAACATTCCTTCCCCCTGTCTCGCCCCTGACGAAATCTATCCTGTGTGTACCCTGAATTCATGCATCTGAGAGCTGAGTGTTTATTTTGTGTCCAGACCTATACTTAAGGAACCACCAGAAGAGGCTCGGTGTGCCGTGCTTTTCAGGAAGAGTACTGGCCGTCTGCAAGGCGGGGTAACTTTTGCCCATGGGACTCTGGCATTCTGTCCCTCTCTTACTTGCTAATGAAAATGGACTGGGATGCTCAGCCAGGTTCGCTCCAGAACCCCGTATTTGACCCTTGTGCTCTGCCACGCCTGTGAGCAACTGCTGTCCAGACTGCATGAAGACAGCCTCTCCGTGCCCTTGGCCTTCATGTAAAGCAACTCCTTTTTTCTAATGAAGGAGTTTAACCCTAACCGTTTTTCCCCCTAGCAGTTTAGCTGGCATTTTCTCTCCTTACACTGCTTTGTTAAGAGCATTCCATCTGTTCTTACCCCTCCGTAGGGAGGATGGCTGTCTGGCAGCAGACGATAGGTGCAGATGCAGGCAGGCAGGCAGGTGGGCAGGCAGGCGGCAGGTGGCCCAGGGAATCTGTCACCGAGCAGCAGGAAGTCACAGGACTGGTGATCAGGCAAATCTCTGAATGGACTCGGGGACATGAGGACGCAGTCCTGAGGGACTTGGAGCAGGAGGTCAGGAATGGAGCAGAGAGGATGGCTGTGGAGATGCATTCAGATAACTATCAGAAGATGGGCGCACCGTGGGATCGGAAAAACGGTGGGTCAAAGCTCAGTGCGTGGGCTGGGAATGTATCTCCTTTAGTGGTGTGATTCTCTAGCATATGCGAGGCCCTGGCTTCATCTCGCCAGCTCGGCCATCAAACCAGGAGTGCAGGCGCACAGCACCAGTGACAGCACGTGGGAGGCGGGAATGCAAGCTCAAGGTCATTTGTTGGCAACATAGTGAGTGAGCCTGGGGCCAACCTGGGCTACAAGAGGCCCTGTCTCAAAACAAAACAAAAACAAATATAAAACCAAGGTCAAAGATACCGGTCAAGGTCAGGATGATAGGAGGTGACACTACTTCATGGGATTTGTCCAGAGTCACAAAAGACTGTGATGGACCTTATGGTCTCCATGTGAAGTAACAAGGCAGCAGAGAGTGGTCCAAGACCAGTGTGTCTCGATAGAAGAGATGTTGTGCAAAAGGGTGAGTAATATACAGTGTTTGTAAGTACCTTCAGGCCTTCCTAATGAATTCCTTACAGGACCCACATTTTATTCCTGCTTTGTGTTCATCTTTCTAAACTTGGACTAACTCATCCTCTTTCTTAGGGGCATTACAGTTTATTTAAAGGGCCTGGCATGTATCCAAGAGAGATACTGCCTTCAGAAGTCAAATAGCAAGTAGCTTGGATGTATCGTGCAGAAAGCATTTTGCTTCTTGATGCGGAAGAAATAATTTTTCCCAGTAAGTGTAAAAAATGGTATTGGATGAGTCTTATTTCTCAGGATTCCCCCTTTGCCTAAGTGCTGGCTGGAGTTACAGGTTTAGTCCGTGTCTCGGAGACCAGGACCTCTGCTCATCCACCCACACAGAGGTCTCTTTGATTGTAAATCCTCCAGTTCTTGGTTATGTGAAAGGAAGCAACAAACACCCACCGGAAGTGATGGTGGTGGGCCCCTCTGTGCAGTAACAGATCTGGGAGTAGCTTGTGCAGGTAACCCCAGGGCTGCTTAGGGTACCAAGCTGCCTCATTCACTCCAGTCAGCCTTCAGCCACAGCCCGCACTGAAGCATCTGTAGGAGAGATTCAGGTGGACCTGATTCTCTGTGTGTAGCTACTGCAGTGCATTGTGGCAGCAGACTCCTCATACCTTTCTCTGAAAGTGGACCATGAGCACCAAACTTCCTGAAACCCATGCGGGTACCAAGAGTAGCCATGGTGTTGTTGGGATCAGACCTGTTGGTGGTAACACCATACCAACCTCATGCTACCATTGTGATTTGACCTGAGTTATCCATACATCCCTTTGACAAACTGGGTTAAAAATCAATCACTTTGTAGTCTATGAGTAGAAGTTTTGAGCACCCTTTGATAGAGGTAAGATTCCTTAGTTACTAGAAGCCCAGTAATATGATGATAAAATTAATAGCTACCTGGAGTAGTCTATGTGTATTGGTTTGAGGCTGAATACTTTATCTCCAAAATCCCTTTAACTTCCAAGGATAACCCTGCTAGGTAAATGTGGTAGGGGACTGCTGGCACCCACCCAAGTGCCCAATCTGATTTCATAGTCATACATTGGAGTGAGACATCTGGGTAAACACCATACTTCTCAATCCCTTCCAGCTGGGTGACATCCATCACTAAGGTAGGGCCCATCTGGACCTTAATTCCTTTCTGCCCCTGGCAATGAAGCTTCAGTGGGGCAGACAGGGACTATGCCCTGGGAATTGCAGTGAACTGGGCTGCAGAGAAACTCACTCTGTGAAAGAGTGGGGGTAGCAGAGCCTTCCTCCCGCACAGGCTACTCTATGGATACTCTGTGAAGTGTTTAGTTTGTCACGATGTTGATTTGTTCAGAGGAGGGGTATCTCCCTTTTACAGGAATTTGTCCTCATCTTTCTAATATGTATTAATATTAATTTTGGTTTATAAATGAAGGTTCTGAGGCACAGAAAAGCTAAATGATTTTGTATGCATTGACCTCAAATAAGAGCCGGACCTACAGGAAGGAAGGTCCTTTCCATTGGAAGGACCATTTGAGAATTAATTGGGACAAAAGATTTGAATTCTCTAAATTTTGGAACCCAGAAAAGTTGGTAGGTAAACCAAAGTACCACAGGAGTAAAGCTGACATCTCAGGGAGATTGTGAGAAGTCCGGGAAAGGACCAGGGGCGTGCCTCTGCAGGGGTGTGCCTCTGCAGGGGTGTACCTCTGATTATCAGAGATCACTCAAACTTAAGGGAGAGGCAACCTACTATTAATACCAAGAGCTGCCATAGCATCTCTGATGGGAGATGTCATTCTGTAAATATGTTTCTCATACTGGTTAATGAATAAAGCACTGCTGGCCAATAGGAAAGAAAGATAGGCAGTACTAGAAGAGAAGGAGGTATTGGGGAGAGATAGGAAGAGATTCAACATGTAAGAGCCAAGATAGCAGAGGTCCAGGCCCTGTCTCCAGTAAGATAAGACCATGTGGAAATACTTAGAGTAATATAAATGGGTTAATATTTAAGACAGAGCTAGCCAATAAGAAACACTTGTAGCAGGCCAACAACATTATATCTAATACAAAATCTCTGTGTATTATTTGGGGCTGATGCAGCTGAGGGACCAGGCCGGCGGGAAAGCTGCTTGCAACACATCTCTTCTGATCTGCAGTGATTACAGAAAGACCTTAGTAAAACAGATTCAAAATAGAAAGTCTGGGCTGCTGAGGCCTGAGTTTCAGTCTGTTTCATAGGCTCACAGGTGAAACTCTGCAGACCAGAGAACCACTACTAGAGTAACAGATCTGCAAGACTTCCTGCTCCTAGTGCAGTATCCTACAGCTTAAGCTACAACCCAATCAAGAGCTCCAGAAACTGAAAGGAACAAGAAGCATGTTAGCTGAGAAAACTACCATTCCCAGGATGCTCTGCAGAGAAGTGTCTGTCCATAAGAACATCTGGGTTGTGCCTTTTATACATTTTTGAATAACTGGCCCCACAAATTTTGCATTACCGTTTTGCAGTTGATGGGATTTTATAGTCATGAGATGCAGGGGTATGCTATAGATCAAAATATTTTTCACTTGTTTGACTGGAACCTGTGGGGAAAGGGCGAAATGGCCAATTGATTATAATGTTGAATATAAAAAGATCAAAGTCCTGCAGCACACAGCCACTGTGCTGTCCGTGGAACAGGAGCTGGTGCTCACGGGAAAATGTTCAAGTAATATATGAGGCATTAAAAATTCTGTTACATTATCCTTGCCACCAAGATTGTAATGAAAATGGGAAATGGCACCAACTTAACCCATTCTCATTACAATCGTTAGATTGTAATCTTGTGTTCTCCCCTCAAGAGAATGCTAAATGAGATTTTAAACAAAAGAGAGGACAGAGAAGTATGGAGAACAAAGAAGCAAATAGAAATTGGAAAGTTAAAAAAAAAAAAAAGATGCATGGTAGACTTCCCTGTTTTCACGGGAGGTTTTCTCTTTATAGGAACAGAGCATAGAACAATTGAATTACTCATCGAAAACCTATAATGTAACCCAAACATGGCAGCTATTTTAAACAACAACAAAAAGGTCATGTACCAATTTGGTCTTACCCTTTATAGCTTAGTCCACTTTAGAGAAAAGTAAATGGAATTGACAACCTGTCCCTTCAAAATACCAAGAACACATTAAGAGACAAAAATAAGCAAAAAGCACCCGGTGGGTGAGTCTTGATGGACAGGCTGGTTATGTATATACGGCTCCACCTTTGAACTCTCCAATTTTGCCTTACCACACATAGGCTTAAATCATGAACCCCTTGGCTCCATTTGTTTTTATATTGCATTCTGAGAATACAAGATGGTAAAACATACAATTATGTGTAAATTAGTAGTCATCTGGATGGAAAATATTCTGAAAGATACATATTGGGACTGATGGGAAACCTTGGTATTTGGGCAGTTCTTTGAATTTTCAGAGTCACGTGTACTAATCAAATCTGTAACGGTTTATTGAGCACTTTATAGGTTCAAGTGTTAGAATAGTTTGTGTGAGCGGCCGTTAAATGCAAACATACAGATCATCGTCATCTGGGTTGGACATGGGAACAAGAGACAGGGAAGTATGCTTGTCTTAGTCACTTTTCTATTGCCTTGGTAAAATATCATGGCAAAACACCATGACAAAGGCAACTCATTGAAGAAAGCATTTTATTGGTGTTTACTTACACTCAGAGGGTGAATCAATGAGCAATGTGGCAGGCAGACATGGCGCTGGAGCAGCAGCTGACAGCTTAAATGTGAGAGTCCCCAGGCAGAGAGAGAGAGAGAGAGAGAGAGAGAGAGAGAGAGAGAGAGAGAGAGAGAGAGAGAGAGAGAGAGAGAATGGGAATGGAGTGGGCTTTGAAACCCCAAACTCTACCCTCAGTGACACATGACACATCTCTTTCTAGGAAGGCCACACCTCTTAATCCTTCCAGAACAGTTCCACCAATTGGGAACCAAACATTCAAATATGTGAGTCTGTGGGGGCCAGTCTACAGACATAATACAATATGCTCATCTCTCTTACTCAACATTTTCCTAACTCCCACTGTGGCGTTCTTTCCATCTTTCTCTTGTTTCTTGATGTTTACTTTGCCAATGCATAGCAACTTGTAGCCATTCAGTTACTTATTTGTACAGCAACACCCCCTACTACCTGAGCAGACACGAAGTGGATAGTGTCTTTCCTGTTCAGCACTCTAATAGTCTGAATAAAAATGGCCCCTACAGGCTCATACATTTGAATGTTTGGTCTCCAACTGGTTGAACTGTTTGGGAAGGATTAGGAAGTATAGCCTTGTTGGAGGAGATGTGGTAATTAGCTAAGTTTAGCCATTCTATAGACTACATGTAAGTACTTTGTAACATTATGTTATACATGATAAAAACATAGAATGCACATTAGTACTTTTTAAAATCACTTTGAAACATTACCCAACAGAAACAAAATAAAGGAAGAAGGAATTAGTTTGGTGTATAGCCTCCAGGGCAGGGAAAGAACAGTATTGGGAATTGCTGTGTACGCGGTGATTGGAGTTCATAGCAAGTATTGCCTTGTTCTGATCAGGAAGCCCATGACTTATGACTTGAGCTGGAAGCTGTGACCCTTAAGTCACAGCCCCAAGCAACTCACCTCCTCGAGCTAAACCCCACCTCCTGAAGGGTCTACAACTTGTCAAAATAGTTCCATCAGCTAGAGACTAAGCTGTCACATACAAGAGCCTGCAGGGGACATTTACATCATGACTTGGTGCTGCTGGCCTGCTTTGACCCATGAGCATAAATCAAGATGCATTTATTCTAACTTCAAATTTCACCAGAATCTTAGTAGTTTTGACACTACTCAAAGTCCCAAGTCTCTTCTGAGACTCAAAGTAAACTCTGAGCTGTATGCCCTGTAAAATGAAAAACAAGCAAATAAGAACAACAAACAACAAATAAGCAAAGACCCACAGCAATTTTAATAATTCCTATGGCACAGAGCAAATGAGGAACAGGAGGGTAGCAAGGAAACACAAGAACAGAATAAGGTCCCAAACTAATATGGCAAACATTAAACCATATAGTTCCATGTCTAACATTTAAGGCTCCCAGGGACACTGTATAGGCTCCAATTGGCTTAGATGTCCTCACCCCTACATGCCTAACTCCTAGGGTACCCATGGCTTCTTTCTTGGGCCTTCACTACTCAATGCCTATAGCCATTCTTGATTGATAGCTTGCATTCCAGCGATTTCTCAAAATCCAGTGGTTCCAGCTCTAACATGCTCCACATTCACAGCCTCACACCTTGGCCTCTCAGGTCTCCTCAGAGCTCTAGCTTCTACATATTGCCAGGCATCATGGGGTTTTGTTTCTGGAACCGTGGTGGAAACCTCTGTGAGCCAGTACTCTTGAATCCTGCATCCATGTGTTCCTTTTCAACACCATGTAACACCATTGATAATACCAAGCTCCGCTGCCAGCTGGAGATGAAGTCTGACCCGTGGAGTATGACTGTAGTGGCCTCAGAGTGTCTATATGGTTTGATCATGGAAAACAAACCCCAGGAGCTGGTTCCCAGCAAAGATACCCTGGATCCTGTTAAACAAATATCTTCCAAATGGGTTCTCATTTTTACACCCTGAAGACCTTGGTGAATGCATTATTGTCCTGAAGTTACTTCTCCTGTTGTCTTGTGGTGTCACTCAGGGTTTCTCTTTAGTGACATTAGTCACTTTGGCAGTTATGGCTACTTTGTTGTCACCAGTCCCCTCTGCAGCTTTGGCTTGATTCAGGGTCTTGATTCAGGGTCTTGATTCAGGGTCTTTTCCTCACAAACTGTCCATTCATGCCACTTTCCACTCTTCTCACTTACATCTGGCTAAAAGTGGGGAGTGTGGTGTGTGGTACCCCTGCCACGCCCTAAGGGGTGAGTGATACCCTTGCCACGCCCTAAGGGGTGAGTGATACCCTTGCCACACCCTAAGGGGTGAGTTGTACCCTTTCCACACTCTAAGGAGTATATCATTTTTAAATTACCTCTGCTAAATAAATTAGTCCATGACTTTAAAATTAAGCTTCATTTAAATTATCAGACCAGAACCAGCTACTTTGGCAGAATATCCCAAGAATGACCACTAGCATAATTCCTGATAGTCTACATGCCTCTGAAACCTCATGAGCAGGAGGACTCTCTTGAGCTCCATGTCTATTGGCATGCTCTCCTGCTCACAGTAGCTCACAGCTCCTATCACAGCATCCCCAGGGTTCCCTACCTGCAGCCCTAAACTCTTGTATGTTTTCCCAGTGAAGCAGCTCCAAAGGCCTAGGGACCATAGGGACAGGCTTGTCAGAGCGATGCCATACTTTACAGCACAGTTCCTGCTCTCACTGACAAGAGTGTGGGGAAGAAACAACGTAAGGAAGAAAGAGTTCTCTCAAGGTGGGGTTTAAAGGCCTATAATTCATATGGTAAGGAAGTTATAGCAATTGGAATGGTTTGGTTCATGGCAGTGGGAATGTGGCTGCCCTAAGTAGCTGCTACTTGTTATATATTGTTGACTTTGGAGTAGAAGTGCTCAGGCCAGAGGAAGGGCTGGCCTATAACCCTCCAGGCGTTTCCTTCAGGAACCCACATCCTCTCCCTAGATCCTATCTCCCAAAATTTCCATGTTATCAGCTGTTCAAACACCTGAGCTGGTGGGCACCATTTCATATTCAAGTCATACACAACACAATCTTATTTGTCAAGTAAATAAAGGGGAAATTGTCCATGCTATGAGAGGAAAAACCAAACAAGAAAACAGGCAATGTAAAGTAGAAAGTAGTACGTTTCATGAAAAGCCATTTTGTGTAGAAGAATCAGAGGGTGGCTGTGACCAACCCGCATGTGTGGAAGGGAATAAAGATATGAAGGATGGAGTCAAACTTCTCTCCATCTGGAAGAGAACTTTCCAGGCATTGGTGGATGCACCGTCGATGCAACGGTGCTGGGGTAGGTAGGAGATTGCCTGATAGATTTTATGAATGCATGACTAAGGAAGAGTTGAAGCAGTACGTGCCATGGATAAGATAACGGGATCAGGAAAGTATAGAGGGAGTGGGGCTTGGCAGATGGAATGGCTGTGTTATAGTCCTGGTGAGAAATCTGGTCTGTAATCATGGGGGCCAAGAAGCCACTGGGATTCTTGAGTAGAGGGATGGCTTGAGCAGATTCAAGTATTTAAAAGAGCACTTTGGCTGCTGTTTGGGAGTGAGAGGGAAGTCAACCTCACAATGGGAGCTGTGGTGTGCTGGCAAATGTTTAACAACCGTTCTACAAAGGCAGAAATAAGTAAACAAACAGAATTAGAATTTGCTAAAAGAGAAGGCAAAGAAAATAACAGGGGAGTGAGAGAAATGCGAAGAGGGGAATCTAATCAGAATGGGTAGGAGTGAAGGCCCTCTCAGCAGAAGTGACATTTAAGGAGGGACCTGGGCAAGCCAGGTATACATCAAAGGTCACCAAGGCTGTTTTCCTGGATTCAAGTAGGACCATCTGTCAGCAACTCCAGATGCTGGGGGAAATGTACTTAAGAAAAATAAACGAGCACTCACTAGGGAAAACACACTCTTCTGCTTCCTTTGGTAACATATTCCACTGTTTACTAACCCGCATTCTCAGGGGATTTGGCTTTATTCTAGCTTGTGTCCACCCCACTGCACTGGAAACCATTGCTTTTCAGCTGAGTGGAGAATGGAGAGTCCCAAATTTGGGCTCATTACATTTCGACATGCCAGCATGTGGGGCTGAACCCCGGTGATACAGACAAGCTCTGCCTGCCATACTAATCCTGATGGGTGACACATTATTCTGGGAAAGTTAAGGGAGACTATTGACAAATTTGAATGATGTTGTGAGTCACCTGAGCTGCTGTGACACCAGGCTGTTCAGCATTACTTACAGCCCCTGGATACCAGCACTAAATAAGATGCAGACTGAGCCACAAAGGGACTTGCCCTGAGGGGTTTTGCAATTCCCACTGTCAAAGCCCAAGGATTCCTGAAGCGAGTGGAAGGAAATGAGAAGGAAAAGCCACTGAACAGTTCATTGAATCTGTTCAGAGTTTATATGTGGAGTTGTTTTGACAGCTTTTATGAGTGTGTTGCATGGAGACAGTAATACAGAAACAAGGTGGTTTCTGAACAGGCACATGAATACAGAAAAATTATAAGCACAACATATATGTAATTATATAATTATGCCAGGGTTGTGCTGCATTCACTAACACCTCTGCCGTGTTTACTGTGTTTCAGGTCAAGAATTGGCTTTTGAATGAAAGAGACCTTGAGGGGATGATGGATAAATATGTGAGATAAATGTAAATGTTGACAGCCTGTGGTGGTAATGGGTGGTAATGCCTAAGAAGAGAGAAAGGGGATTACCGACAGGCCTGGGCTAGACCACTAGAGGCGGATGTGTGGCAGAAGGAGATGCAAACAAGGGATAGCCCAGAGATGCTGTGAAGGTGCTAGGTGACTTTCCTCTGTGGAGATGTGTTTATAGATGGCAGTTATTCTGTGCCCATTTCACAGGTCAAACTGAATAAATTGCCTTATACTTTGGCTCAGTACATACATAAGTGTATATACTTCATATGTACATATGTATATGTACATATACTTCATATATGTATTTGCATAAATGATGATAATTTTCTAACTGTCATTGAAAAAGAAGCTAGGAAATTCTCTGGAATAGCTTTATATATTCATGTGCAACTACACAATGTAGTTTATGGGGAAGAGAAAGAAAATTGACTAGTAGTCTTCTAAATTATTTCATAGCCTTTTGGCAAATATGTTCATAGTGGTGGTCATATTTTGTTACATAAATATGTAAATAATCACAAGCATAGTCTTATTGAAGGACACACAAGAAATAGAGTAACCGTGTGTCAAAGTTCGTTTTTGTCAACTTGAGTCAAACATAGGCACACCTGGAAGAGGGAAGCTCAATTGAAGAATTGTCTCCATAACATTTGCCTGTGGACTTGGGTAGGGAGTTAGAAAATGCTGATTCATGTAGGAGAGCCCAGGCCTGTGGGATGGGCCATCTCTAATAGGTCATCGTAGACTGTATAAGAAAGGTAGGCAAGCCACAGCATTCCTCCATGGCCTCCACTTCAGTTCCTGCTTGGAGTTCCTCCCCTCGTTTAACTTCATGGTGGACCGTAACCCATCAGCTAAATAAACCCTTTCCACCCATATGTTGCTTTTAGGCAGTGTTCTATTACAGCAACAGAAACCAGACTGAGACAGTGGACCCTCAGGATACAAGGTTGGCATGCAGAATACTCTGTACCACAAAAGATGACTGCAGAAGGCTAGAGCAAGTCCCTGCAAACTTGTAGGTATAATTATAAAAGCATGAAAATAAGACAGTACCTAGAGGGAAGGAAGGACTGCCATCCGGATGAGTTATATGATCTAGATACAGCTACCTCTCTCCATACTCTAAGATGCTTCTGATGAGAGTGTGATTATGTAGGTGTCTGATCAATTCTCATCATGGACACCTAGTGAGTATTTGAATTCTTACAAGATAACCATTTCTTTAATGGTTGGTATAAGTGAAAGTACTTAATATATAAAAGGCCAAAAATTGTGATATCTACTCTGGTCCTAAGCTTTTCTTCACCTGACAGCGAGGATCCTCACAGTTTCCCAGGACAGGGAAACAGAAAATACAATGTGAAATAATTTGTTATTGTATGCTCACTTTTCAAGGTGAAGGTTGAACACATCTGCAAGACAGTGAACCTCTCTCTCTCTCTCTCTCTGTCTCTGTCTCTCTCTCTCCTCTCTCTCTCCCTCTCTCTCCCTCTCTCTCTCTCTCTCTCTCCCTCTCTCTCTCTCTCTCTCTCTTTCTCTCTCTCTCTCTCTCTCTCTCTCTCTCTCTCTCCCCCTCCCTCTCTAGTTCTTTATTCTAAATTTCCCACTTATATTGTTCAAGACAAATGGTCAGTTGTTCTTTTACTTATGGCTTAAAATGGCCATTCTTACTAGTTTGTGAAGATTTCTCAATGAATCCATTTTATGCTATCTTGTAACCTTTCAAAATCTTTGGTTTGCTTTTCATTCTTCGGGGTTAGTCAGTAGCACTTGAGTATAAAATACCTGTAACAACCACCAGAGGTTTCCACCTGCTGACTAGTTCAAGTCTCTCTGTAATCAGATATCCTTGGTTTAGCTATGTGAACATAGCAGGCTGCTGTCATGGCTGATGCTATTCTGTGGTTCAACAGTTAGGGAGAACGTTAATAAGACATCACACAAGGGTTGGGAAAAGAGAATGAGTGTGCTGTAGCACACTACTGCTATGCTTTGACATGAAATGCCCTTCCCAATAGGCTCATGTATGGGTGACTTGGTCCCTACAGCAAACAAAAAATTTAGAACTAAGATTTTGGGGTGTGATCAGATTATGAGGGCTCTGATTTCATGGATGAGTTAAGCTATTTACTATGAATTTTGAATTATGGAGTTGTAATTCAGTGTCATTCTTGTGAAGTAGTAGGGACATTAGGATGTGGAGTGTGAAAAGACTGGGTCACCAGAAGTGTACCTCTGATGCTCTGCCTACCACCCCTCCTTACTGGATACCATGAGAAGACTCTACCCAGATATGTTGATGCCAGCTTAGCACAGGCTGAAATCTCTGAAACTATGGGCCCAAACACATCTGCTTTTAGAGTACTTCCCCTGGAGCTTGTCAAAGACATTTGTCACTAGCACATATTCAACCTAACAATTCTATGACTACATACAGGAAGGGAATGAAATCAGGATCTCAAAAGATGTCTGATTTCCACATTTGCTGCAGCATTATTCACAACTGCCAAGAGCAAACGAATGCCTACTGGTGGGCAAATGGGCAAGCAAAATGAAGCCATAAAGGAGAAGGAAATCATTCATTTGTGACCGTATGGTTATACCTGGAAGACATTGTGCTAAGTGAAATAAGCCAGGCATGGAATCACACTCACGGGTAATTCGGATGTTGTGGGATGGTGGTTTCAGGGACTGAGGGAATTGGGAATGGTCAAAGGTCTTGAGGCTCAGGTATGCAAGTGAGTAGTGCTGGAGATCTGCCACATGGTGAGCCTGGGGCATTTGCTAAGATGTTAGCTATGAAGGGTTCTTCTACATTTGGGAAAGTTAAGGGGACAACTGTGTGAAGTGTTGAATATATTAATTTGTGTAACTATATTGTGATCAATTCATAAGTTGTACAAATACCAAAACACTAAGTCACTCGCCTTAATAGCTACCATTTTTTTTTTTGTCAATGATGTCATTAAATAGCCAAGAAAAAGACAAAACAAACCAGAAGGACCATAACATGCTTCAATTACTCTTGGGCCTGAAAATATCCTGTAAACCACTTCCAATTTCTCTGTGATCCTAATTAAAACATATAATAAACTTAATACAATATGATTACTTGCTATACATGTATGACAGAATGTTGGAGATGAGGAAGGATTTTGTTATGACCAATTATTAATGTCCTTAGGCAACTCAGTGACTGAAATGTCCTTGTTATATGGTAGGTGCTTCTCAATACATTATCATCCAAAGAACAGGTGGCTTTGCATGGAATTAGGAATGTTTCAGGTCAAGAGGCACTGGCGTGTGGGAAGTTTGCAAACAGTCTCAACAGTCCCAGCCTCACTGAGCATCAAGAGGCTTGTGTTCCCAGAGATCAGAGGATTGGCCTCATTGGAAAGTAAGTTATGTGCAGAATTGAGATTAAATGGTAGAGCTGGAGATACGATAAATCATTCAGCAAATTTGACCAATAGAGGCTAGAGTATTCTGACCATACGAACTTTCATTTTCTGAGTGTCTCAATGCCTATACTTACCAGCTATTTGCTCTGCATTATTTAGAAATTGTCTCAATATCCATCTCCCATGTTGGCAGAGATATATCCATAAAGAGTTATTATATAAGCAATATTATTATTGTAATTATTGTTATCATTAGCTGCTTCATTTCTTAGCATTTTCCTTGTGGTTCATTGAGGGTCTTATGAGGGCTATTAAAGAGCTTGAAAGAATAAGAATTGTACTAGTGGATATTTATTTCCATTGTATTATTTACAAGTCTATCCTAGGGAATCCTGCTAACTCCCAGTTGTCAAATCCACAAAAACCTTAAATCCTCACCCCACTCAGCTGTAAGCTTTAACAGCAGCAAGATGGAGTGAAAGCTAGTATTACTCAAACTTCATCACTCATACACAAGGTTCATGAGCGCTCTCATGCTGAGGGGTATGTACATAAATAATTAACGCAGAGCTCTGCTTGTCAGAAGAACCGAGGCAAAAGCATCCTCTCCTGTTTGCAGGCACTGTATCTGCAATGACTTCCTCATTAATTCTGCAATTCGCTAAGGGTTGCTGTAGTTAATGGGAATTAGCAAAGCGCTAGTGTGCCCCTATTCATCTGTGGAGAGGAGGGATAGGCCTGTTGAATGTCACTTACTCAAAGCACCCTCCTCTTATGGTTCCTTTCCAAGCAGTACCCTGGGACTCATGGTTTCAAAAGTGCCACTGTAAGAGTTTCTACAGGGGGTGCACAGTTGCAGAGTTCATTTGACTCTGAGTCCACTTTTCCCTGGATTCTCTGCTTTCCTTTCTTGTCAACAAGAGATGGGAGCTGTGGATAATGACTTCAAGTCATCTTTCTGTGTAATTGCTGTCTGAAATAAAAAACAAACAAACAAATAACTAGAGCTAGGCAGTAGTTAATCATACTAGCTAAAGTGGCAAACACTTGTATAACAGAAGAAAACATGTCAGTGTTTTTTTTTAAATGTTATAGATTTAAATAAGGCCAATCAAAATAATCTGTTCTAAGACAATAAAGTTTGGGTTTATTCTGTCAATGAATATTAATTAAATATTTATCATGTGCCAGGAATTGTGTGAAGCAGTGTGAAACATATCCCAAAGTTTCTTCTGTAAGGAAATTCATGTCCAGAAGGTCGAGGCACTGGCTTGAACAGTATG
The DNA here is from genome assembly GCA_030556225.1 of Cricetiscus sungorus. NCBI lineage: Eukaryota > Metazoa > Chordata > Mammalia > Rodentia > Cricetidae > Cricetiscus > Cricetiscus sungorus. The sequence goes on from JANBXA010000651.1 coordinate 144,217,614, forward strand.
AAGTTTCTTTTATTTGACCTCCTCTGACTTCTTATAATGAGTTAATTTCATGTGCTTCAGTTTAATACAAAGAATTTATTTATAGGGGCACAAGGGAAGAAAGCAAATAGTTCTGAAAAAAATGACATTTTAGCCAATATGAGAAGGATGGCAGAGAAGGAAAAAGGCATTAGTCACAGGATGTGGTACAGCTCAGAGACCAGTGAGAACCTAATTACATTAGGAATCTTCAGTGTAGGTGCTGTAGGTGCTGGGTAGATTCAGTGTAGGCGATGTTGTTACTGGTGTCACTGCTACAACAAAATTCCTGGCCAAAGTAACCTAAAGACAGAGGGTTTATTTGTGATCACAGATTGAGTGTATAGTTTATCATGACAAGCAGGAATGCTGACAAGAGCATGAGGTGACTGTGCTTGTTGCATCTATGCTCAAGGAAAGGGAAGAAGGGGAGGTGTAGGTGGAGGAGGAGGAAGAAGAGGAGAAGGAGGTTGAGAGAGAGAGAGACAGAGAGAGTGACAGAGAGAGACAGAGAAAGAGAGAAAGGCAGAGAGAGAGAGAGAGAGAGAGAGAGAGAGAGAGAGAGAGAGAGAGAGAGAGAGAGAGAGAGAAGTGAGAGGTGAATTATTTCTTCTGCCCAGCTCTCTTTCTCATTTTATGTAGTCTGGGACCACAGATTATGAGATGGTGCCATGCACATGCAGGTGGGCCTTTCCCCCTCCATTAACCCATACTAGAAATTCCCCATAGATACACCCAGAGGTTCATTTCCACATTGGTTCTGAATTCTATCAAGTTGACAATCAAGATTAACCATCAAAGGCATAAGAGGAGGCTGCGCCTGAGTGTAGTCTCCAGAGAGGGCAGGGTCAGATGATAGAGAAATAATGGTGAACTGAATCTAAGAATCAAGAAACTGTTTCAAATAGAAAACCAGACTAAAGTGGTTTTCTTAGTAGGAAATTACTCTGACTACAAAATCAGAGAGATGAGAGAGTGGCATGTCTGACAGTTGAGTGATTGTTGGGATGCCATGGAGATGATGTTGGTTTTTGTCACATTGTGGTGGGGAAAATGGAAAGAACAGGATGATTGCAACATAAAGTTGACAGAGCTGACCCAGTATCTAAGAGAAGGGGAAGGAATGAGGAGTCAGGGAAAGTGGGTAGTTTTGATTTCATGGTGGTTTCATTTATTTTGCTAGGAAACCCTGAGGGAGAATAGAATAGGCCATTATTGAGGGTGACTATAGATCTGAACATATTGATCATATCAGTCTTTGTGGTTTTCCACATTTTGGAAGGAAAGTCCAAGGGCTGTCCAGCAATCAACCTGGGAAAGAAGAGATGCTGATAGGGAAAATGAGGCAAGAATCAGCTGTAGGTAGACAGCAACTACAGCCAAGAAAGCCATGGTGTAGGGGGTGAGGAGAGAAAGGATGGATGGAGAAGGAATGAGAAACTGGGATTGGTACGGACAGGAATTTGGTACCAAAAACCAGTGGAAATGGTGTGGTTTGACAGGTGCAAGTTTTTATTAGTTTCTAAAGTTGGGGAGGCTAGAAAAAGGAAGGTGGATGAGTAATTGTAAAGTTCAGCAAGCAGCTCTAGTGATGAAGTAGACAATTGACTTAGAGAAAAAAAATGTAAGAACGTAAGTATGGCTAAAGATTAATGAAGCATTATGGTGACATCATTCATTCCTTCAAATTTAAAGCTTTATTTGCCAATTGATGTGACAACTGTTGATTGACTTCTGTATTTGTCATTGGCTAAGTGACAATGAGTCATGTGGCCAGGTTTAAACCAGTCACTGTTGGCTTCCATTACACAGTTCATTGGTAGGATAACTACAGTATGTCTGTTTTTTCCAGGATGATAATTTCATGTCTGGAAACCCCTCATACTGGATCTTTTTACTCTCACATGTGTCTCTATTAGACGGCAAATGAAATGGTTTTGTATGCTATAGATATACTGCCTCTACTTTCTTCTAAAATTCATCTCTTGCTGCACATATATGGGAACATGTTCTGGCCACAGAACCTGATTTTGCTCTGTGCTCCAGGCTTAATTATAAGAAAATCATGGGAGACATATTTATGGATTTTTTAAAAAATGAAAACACAGTCAGAGGCAGTGTATGAAGGCAAAGATTATTTTCCAGCTTTGAATGAATAATGTTCAATCATAAATAATCAATTTTATTGACCACCTATTATGGTAAGAGGCTGTGTTCAGATTCCCAATTTTGTGTTGGCGCTAGCATTTAGTTTTAGTCTTCTGATTCAGTTTGCAATACTTGGTCCTGACTCTCATTGGCTATTATCTCACATAGGTTTTCTATCCTTTCTCTCCTTTCAAGTATCAGAAGCAGAATAGTTCTATAAATATAATAAATAGAGCATTATAGGAATAGGCAAGTGACTCTTCTATTCAGTTTATGCTTCCTTGGAAAAGAGTGACTGATCTATGATGCCTTTAATAAAGCTGTTTGAATACAGAAATTCTGAGAAAGAGGTCCTCTAGAACCATGGATGGACCATTTCCCTAATGAGGCAGCTGGACTATTCTTCTTTCAGCAGTTTTGGCACTAATAATGTAAGAGGGACAAGAAGGAAGCTAAAGAAGCACAAGAAAATAAAGGAGACCTCGCTTTCCCATCAGCCCAGCCAGAGCCTGGAGGCTAAGCTCCAAAGGGGCGGGGGAGAAAAAGTGCGCAGTCTCAGAAGGAACACTGAGAACCAAAAGTCTGTCTTTCGGTGTCAGAAACAGGAGCTTCAACAATAGAGGCTCATGACAATGCACCACAAAGAGTGGGCTGATTCGTTTTGTCAACTTGACACAAGCCAGAGTCGCGTGGGAAGAGGGAACCTCAGCTGAGGAACTTCCTCCATCAGATTGGCCCATGGACATGTCTGTGGGGGCATTTTCCTTCTGCTGGTTGATGCAGGAAGGTCAAGACCCACATGGGCATGCCATCCCTAGGCAGATGGGCGTGGGCTGTACAAGAAAAATAGACGAGGAAGCCTAAGCAAGCAAGTCCGTAAGAGTAAGCTGTGTTCCTCCATGCTTTCTGCTTTAGCTCGTGCTTCCATGTTCATGGCCTCAGATTTCCGCTTTGTGTTCCTCTGCCTTTTCCTCCCTTGAGAATGAACTAAAACACATAAAAAGAGATAAACCCTTTGCTCTCCAAGTTGGTTTTGGTTAGTATTTTATCACAGCATCAGAGAATCAAGCCAGGGCATATGGGAAGGATTCTAAAAATACAGAACCAAGGCCAAAAAAAAAATCTGTAGGAACTAGGCTGTCAGGAGCAAGTCACAGGGCCTTGAGTACCTTCGAGGAGGGGGTGTGGCAAAGACTCACCCAATCTTAGAGGACCAAAGGAAGAAGCTGTTTGAACATGTTGTACTAACCATGCATTTTAAGTATGTACTTCTAAGTTAGACACCTTTCCACAGCAACAATATAAAACATGCACCTTATTATTGTAAAGAGGCACATGTCAAATGTAAATAGACTTTCTATCTTCTTGTAGCCTGTAGGTTACCATGGAGTCCTTTAACATTGAGGAGGCAAGCAGACAGATCAAAAAAGGGCCAGAGAATGACCCAGAAACCCCTGTGAACAGGTAGAGAAATAACCACTGGCTTGGTCCTTAAAGGATGGGGCTGGATAGTAGCTTTTGTTTCCAATTTCTGCTGGTTCGGGATTCTAAGGCTTTAGTGGGGATGGAAAGGTGATATTAACATGTTCTGTCTGGTTGTTCTTCCTAGGATCCATCGGGGATGGGTTACTTACTGAAGATCTTGAACACTAGCCAGTGGTTGTCCCCCAGAGGTGGAAGGTAAGTCCCTGTTCCTAAAGACATGGGACACGCCAGACACATGGCCTAGTGGCTCCTGAGGTGGACCTGGCCTGAATGCTTCCTCCCTTAAGACTAGTTTTCATGGTTTCAGAAGGCACAATGCATGCTTCCAAAGGATGGGAACAACCAGCAGTCCTATCTAACTATGATGCCTATGAACCACAGCAATGACCAGCATGGCACTGTAACCCTAGGGGTGCAGTAAGGGCACACATACATTAGTGGTATTCAACAGCTGTCTAATTGGACTTAAGACCCACCCCAAAAAGAGGAAAATTATTTCCGGTGCTGGAAATCTAGACAACTACCTAAGGCTAGTGAAATCATGGATCTTGGATGAGAACATAGAACTATTATGTTACTAAACCAGCATAATCCCTAACTGCACACTAAATACCACCCTTATACCCACAGGTAAGTGCAGTTTTTGTCTTTCATCAAGAAACGTTCTCTTTACAACAGGAGACCATCACAGAAAACACAACCAATCAAATTGCAGATGCAGAGCCCAGTCTCAGTGGATATAGCTAGAAAATACTCCCACACCCAAGGCTCTGGAAACACAGAGGAAGAAGGGAAAGAAAGATGCTAAGAGCCAGAGGATCAGGGAGTTTGCTGTGAGGTTGTGTTTCCTACTAGTGGCAGAAACTACAAAAAGAAAAAAAAACTCACCAGCATGATTGCCTAAACATGACCTGAGTAAGGACAACAACAGACATGCCAAAGAGTACAGGGGAAAGCCCACGAGGTCTCAACCCTACCCAAAGAACTACAGGCACTAAGGAATGCTGAGAATAGAAATAGTCTTCTCACATCAATTGGTTGTCCAGTAACAATGGTTATCAGCCCCTAAAACATACATATGAGTAACATTATTCAGACCGAGCAGGTCATATTTAGGAATATATATGTACACACACACACACACACACACACACACACACACACACACACACACACAAATTAGTGGAAAAGAGCCCATGGATTTTAAAGAGAGCAGGTGGTTATTACAGGAGGGTTTGGAGGGAAGAAATAAAGAGAGAAATGAGGTAATTATAATCTCAAAAATAATAGAAATACTATGAATGTAAATGTGTTATTTAGCAAAGGCTCTTTCCTTCTTGGCTGAGCGTAGAGGAGAAAGCAGCTAAAGTTGGATTTTTTTCTTCTATGGAGCACCCTAATAGAGATACGCTCTTAGAGTCTACAGAACAGGCAAATAAAACCTTTTGATAACTGATTTTGGCCAGAATCTCAGGTAAAATCTATACCCTCTCACTGAACAAAAGGGAGAAAAATCCACTGGAATTTTCTCTCCTTAAATTTCCCACCTACCCTATGTCTTTCCTTAAAGAAGAAACTTTTTTTCAGAGTCAGGTGGTCAGTTACCTACTTGGGAGTTATGTAGTGTGGTTTGGTTGTATGCCTTTTGCTTACTCCCTCCCTTTCCTTCATCTACTCACGTATCCCATGTATTTCAGTGAAGTCTTGTTGACCTCATTTTCTCATTCATAAAGCCATTAACCTTGAGCAGTCTTTCAGAGCTTGTAGAAGACCTACTTTGTTCTAGTGACTGATACCACAAAGGTCTATGGAGACGGGGAACTCATCATGGTAGTGTAGGCTTGTGGGGTGTCTTTCTGAATGGAGGTAATTTTTCCTGGGAACACTTTGTTCTCTACTTTGGGTACCTACCTATTAGATTTATAATTTCAAACTTACACAAAAGTAATTTGCACGAACATTGAATGCCTGTGCTAAGATTTTCATTTTGGATCTCAGGTGTGAAGATTGAACTGGTTCATGCAACATACCTATTGCTTTAAATTTTTTTATATATTTATTTCCTTTCTCTGTTTCTACTACCCTGCACTTATTCCAATAACGTGTGTGTGTGTGTAGTGTGTGTGTGTGTGTGTGTGTGTGTGTGTGTGTGAAACATGTGAGTGTGAATACAGAGTATGTATTGTTAAATATGTTCTGTGGTTTGTGTTTCACTTACTGAATGACAGCATCCTACAGGCTTTGATCTTAAATGGATTTTCACTGAATTCTTTTTCTCATCTTTCCCTGATTCTGTGCATATATCTGGTTTGCTGTCCCTCAAACCTGTATAGAATTACGTATTTGCAGCTGCTACCTTTTGCTCACGTGTTCCTCTAATGATACATGCGTAGTTTATTCCTTTGCCACAACCAAAGGTATGAAGTATTCTTATTCATGCACTTTGAAAACCCATGTGAAAAGCTTTAAGAAACTCTTTTGCCTTCCGTTTTACTTAATTTTCTTAAGTATTTCCAGATACCTTCTAGAGCACCTGCAGCTATTAATACTCCTATCAATAACAGTTGGAAATTCCTGCTTTCCCACATCGCTACAATCTATAAGATATACTTAATGGTTTATATTTCTAATTGTTGATGGGTCTATGTGCTTTTTTACTGTGTAGTGGATAACGAAGATCATTCTTTAGGAATGAACATGTGCCTTTGGGAGCTGGGGATCCTTCTGGCTGACCATTTTCAAGAACCCTCTCAAAGAGTAACCTTAGCGTAGGAGAACTCCTTTGCCTGATTTATGCATCTTTACAGAAATAGCCAACATTAAATGACTACTTCATCTACCCCCCCCTAGCTCTATTACCCTAACTCATGACAAGTCAGGACTATCAGACCTACACTGTTCTCTGTGTGGTCACACAACAATAACCTTTTTATATGGTGTCCCTATCCTCCCTTTATTAATTTGCAGGCAGTTGTAACACAGTCTCTAAATATTGACAGAGGTTTGGACTTTTCAAATATCTTCTCGCAAAGTGCCATCTTCTGATGGGAGATGTTATTCTGTATATATGTTTCTCATACCGGTTAATAAAGCTCTGTGGCCAATAGGAAACAAGATAGGTGGGGCTAGGAGACCAGGAGGAGGAAATAGGAAGTAGTAGTTGGGGTCAAGATGTAGCCCAGGGAGGAAGGAGGACGCCAGCGCGGCTCCCTGATAAGACGACCACATGGAAATACTTAGATAAGTAGAAATTGGTTAATAATTAAGACAGAGCTAGCCCATAAACAGTAATGGTAACTGGCCAATAGGATTGTATCAAATACAGAGTCTCTGAGTGTTATTTGGGGCTGGCGTGGCTGTGGGCCCAGACTGGCGGGTTGGCGGGCTGGTGGAAACATACACGCTACGATCTTCCTCCAGGCTCGGTCTGCTGCGCTCTGTGTTTTATGGACATCTACACTGTCTGTATTCTAGGCATCTGTTTCAGAGTCTCTTCTTACCCCAGAGTTTTAAGCTTTGAGAATTTTTTTCTATTAGCTTTATAATTTTATCTTGTTTAGATGTTCATCTCATCTGTAATTGCTTCTTATGTTTACTTATTTAATTAACTAATTTATTTGGGATTATTTTGGTGATTTGAAAGGAAATCTTGCTGTTTTGTTCAGGATAATCTGGAACTTCTTGTACAGCCTAGGGTGGTCTCAAATTTATGATCTCCTTGTCTCCACCTTTTGCATGCTGGAAGTGCTGCAATTAAAGTCATGTGTCACCGGGTCTACTTCTGGTGTCTGCTATTAATATAGTAATATAGAAATTCAAGATTATTTTTGTCTACAGAATGAAACTGTTTCCCCGTGCTTTTGCCGTCATTTATGTTCTTTATTTATTTGGTTGTTTTTACATCCCAGCTGCAGTTTCTCTCCTTTACACTCCTCCCAGTCTATACCCCTCCCACTCCCTTCCCTCCTATCCATCCCTTCTCCATTTCTTTTCAGAAAAGTGTGGGCTTCCCACGGATGTGAACCAGCCAAAGTATGTCAAGTTGTGTTGAGACTAGGGACCTCCTCTCCTATTAAGAATGGACAAAGCGACTGGTAGTAAGAACCCAAAAGCAAACATCAGAGTCAGAGACAGCCCCTACTCTCACTGTTAGGGTACCCACAAGAAGACCAAGCTATACAACTGCCACATAGATGATGAAATCAAGTTTCTCTTATTGTCATGTTTTAATTACTAAAAAATCTCAGATATACTATTTCTTTGTTATATATTTTCAAAATCAGCTTGCCTCTTTGTTACATTTTTCTTCTATAACAATTACACGATAAATTTATAGAGTTCCTGAAAAGAAGAACCCTCCTGATCCTGATGGGAATTTTTATTGGAACTTCAGCACACATGTAGATTAGTTGGGGAAGGGAGAAATCCTTGGATATTGTCATTACACCAAGAATTATGGTGTATCCCTCCATTTATTCAGCTTATTAAAATGCTGTCAATAGTGAAAATATAATTTCTTTATCTAGAGATTATAGGGTGCACCCATTATACCCTTGTTTGATTTTCAAGACTCAAACAGACTGAAAAATCTATATTGTTCATTTGACACCAGTATGAGAATGAAAAAAAAACTAAGTAACATATAAACAATTCACTAGCACTATTTAACTATTTAGAATTTATTTAGCAACTAAAAAGAGAAAACAATATACAGACAAAGACTATAAGCACACAGGTTTTCAAAAAAAAAAAAAAGATGCTTGGAAGTCTAGGAAACGATGTCCAACTTTTTCCTCCAATTAGAAAACTGTGAGTTTTAAAAATAAACATAGACTATAGTTTGATCATGACAGTTTGAAGAGACTCATGCTACTCTGTCAAGAGGTGGGAAGCCTGTAAGTCGTACACTGCTGGTAGATTCTAAATGATGCCATGTTGGGGAGAAACTTCTCCATGCATTTTAGAAGTTGAAATGTAAAGATACTTCAAACTTGCCATTTCATTTTATCATTAAGGACACTTGGACGTCTGCAAAGTTGGCTGACAAGGGCTTCCGTTGCACCATTATCAATGGAACAAGATAGAGCCCACCCATAAGCTGTAACTAGAACATCATTTATGTGTTCATATAACATAGCACCAGACAGTCTTTGAAAACAAGTAGATGCTTCTTTCTGTGCTGTACAGCAATCTCACAGACAGCTAAGTGGGAAAGGTACAACGCAAAGCATGTGGAAAGCAGGCCTTTGCTTAATAAAGCAAAAAAGGGAGAGATGCATTAATATACATGTTTGCATTCCCATAGAATATCTCTGGAGTGATAATTAAGACTCGGATAATAGCGGTTGCCTCTGGGAAGGACGTCTAGGAACTGAGGATTGAGGTGGGAAGACACCCTTTATACTCATACCCCTTTGAACTCTTTGATCAATTTTTAACAATATGTATGTATTATTTTTAAAAATGAATTACAAACTATTTTAAAACAGTTTCTTCCTCTCACTTAAGTTGTAAAATGTCGGTGTATTCAGAAGTTTTTTTTTTTTTTTTGATTTGACCTAGAAGTTTATCGCGTCACTGTATGTTCCTGGATTACTTTCTGCACACTCAAAGGAACCCTAAAAGAAGTACTTTTCTCCTACAAGTCAAAGGAAAAAGAGTCATGGCTTAAAGTCTGTGACAAGGTAACTCCTTTTATGTAAAGTGAAACGAAAATCACAATGATGTTTCATTGTCTTTGAACAATGTTGAAATGAAATCTGAAGAATTCTTTTATTTTTCAGTGCCAGGGATCAAACCCAGGGTCTTTCCCATGCTAGGGAAGTTACCCGATACTCAATTAGAGCCCAGAGACTGTATCTGTAGAAATCTCAGTTGATGTGTATATAAGCTTACTGGGATTCCTCACCTGATGCCCATGTTGGAATGTAGTCACCAATAAGTCATGGAAGAGGAAACTAACCCTGCCCTCACCTAGGATTTGAACGTATACCTTCTAGAGTCTCTCTCTCTCTCTCTCTCTCTCTCTCTCTCTCTCTCTCTCTCTCTCTCTGTCTGTGTGTGTGTGTGTGTGTGTGTGTGTGTGTGTGTGATGTGTACAACTGTTGCATAAGGTACCCAGTTTGTTCCCTCCACCCTTTTAAATGATTGCATAAAGTGATCACGTGCAATAGACAAAGAACAGGCATGCAATAGGTGCCCTTTGCTAGGATTGGGTGGTTATAGATAGAACAGCCTTGGCATTTGCTCAGGTTGGGCAGTTGCCTCAGCAGCTTTCGAGGGGCATTCTGGAAGCTGATGGGTCATCTTCTCTATTCAACACTTTGCCTCTGTTGAGGTGATAGCGAAGATACTGGGGTTTTTAATACTTTTGTAACCAGGGCTGGGGTAGGGGTTATAATTGTGGGTATAGCTTCAAAGTCAGAGTTTGCTGGGAAAGGGAAGGATGTCTATAATCTTAGGAATGGAGTTTTAGTCTTGTAAGAGACTAATGAGTATGTTCAGCAGACTGATGGAAATTTTCTCATAAGATACTACAGAAAGTATAGTTTAAAAACAAGGGATTCACACTCAGTGCTAAAATAAGGATGAACATTCTAGAAGGACAGAGGTGGTAGGCAACGTGAAGCCTTCACTGGAAAGACAAAGTGGATGCCTCTGCTGACAGATTGCATGAGAGATGCCTGCTGGCCCAAGGCTCCTTGGTGGAAAGGGCATTTTATCAGGAGGCCTCTTAACACAGGATTACTCACAAGTGAGCACGCACATGATCCTCCTCCGTCCTCAGTTGCAGCAGCCTGGTGTAGCTCATGCATGTTGGGACTCACCCTACCACATTCTCCCTAAACGACAGCCTTTCTCTCTTCCTCAGTCGTTTCAAAACTGAGAGAACCACCGAAAGTGTGACGGACTCTGTATACTTGGTCCACACTCCATTCACAGGGAATGGATGTCCCTTCCTAAACCATCTGGAAGCATCTGATAAGCTTCTCAGAGGTCTTAAGACAGTCAGGACGGCTCCAAATGCTCCCTGATACTAATTAGCTCTTTCCACCCCTCTAAGCCACGTTCATGCTCTTGGCATTTGTTTCAAATAAACTACTTGCAATCCTTCTACAGTCTCTGTTTCAAGGAAGACTGAACTCTGATGATACAACAAGGAGAGAGAGATATCACTAAAGAAACATTTGATACCCCACAAGTGAAGAATGATAGAAACAATCAGCAATAATTTAAAGGAATTTATAGGAGAGTTGTTCTTATAAACAGGACATACCAACAGGACAAATGAAAAGAAGCTCATGGAGAAATATCTGTCAGTTTATAACTTCTTAGAAACGCAAACCATCCTTGCTGGAATTAAAAACAAATCATGAAATGTGCCGTATATGGCTGTATATAGCTAGATGCAAATGATGGGTCACTCCAGATGCTTGAGGAAGGGCATTGGGGGTCATTCACTGAGTGACACTGACAGACAGGGACAGCACTGGGAGGAGAGTGGCATCAGTGGGCACAGGAAGGGCTTATTCTGACGATTTCCAGAAGTGATAAAAACTTCAAATCACTTTCTGGCAGCCATGCAGAATAGAGATTAAACAATAAAACTCACGCCCTTCTGAGCATTCGTTTTGGGACATAATGCTCAGCACCCTGGCTTCACTATGGCGTTCCTCGTGTCCACATGGGCACTGGTTTTCGGAGAATTTGTTTTGATCCTTGAGGAAAGGCTAACAGTAGCAAAAGGTAATTTGAACTGAATGTTGAGGTAATGACTGGGTAAACTGAGGTATTGTGACAAATCTGCTTAACTCTGGCTTGGGAGAGTCCTGTATTTTTTTCTACAAAACAATGGGATGATAAAAACGAAACAAAACAAAACGTGCAGGTTAGCAGACCTGACCCTCTTAATGGGAAACCTGGCTTTATGAGGAACAGCAGTGTTCATCGCACTGATTAGTTGGGTCAGGCCAACACCAGAAGGCAGCTCAGGAGAGCAAACAGGACATTCCAAGCCACAGTACCAGATTTAGAATTCCCTCCCCATATCAGTCCCACTGTCCTCCATCTCTTTCATGGAGAGCTGACGTCTAAACCAATAGCTTTCAAAGGTTTTTTTTCAGATAAGCAATTTTGCCTGACGCAGTACATACATGACACCCTAGTCAGTCGTTCACCCTAGTCACAGAGGCAAAGCAAACACAGGAACTAGGCTCCATAGATAGAAGACTTGCTTCTGTTGAAGTTCTCCCCTTTGATTGGCAGGTTTGATGCTGTGTGGACACAGCCTGGGCTTGCATTGTGGGCTGCTCTGCTCTTCGCAGATGGGTCTAGTTGGTGTTTCGACCCGTTGGCGGCATTGTCTCTTTGTCATAGCTTAGTACTGAAGATAGACAAATCCACACATTCCCCACACTCTCAATTGCCTTTGCCACATTAAGCAGCTCTTGCCTGAATCTGGAAGAGGAGGAGAGAGCTGAGCTAGGAGAAGTCTCTCTCTCTCTCTCTCTCTCTCTCTCTCTCTCTCTCTCTCTCTCTCTCTCTCTCTCACACACACACACACACATACACACTCACACACACACACACACTCACACACACACACACACACACTCACACACACACACACACACACACACACACACACACACACACACACACACACACACACACACACACGTCCCACCATATCTTAAGGGAAGTTGCAGTTTGTCGGTGGTGTTTGATGGCTCTCTTTATCTCAACACTACAATCTCTGGGGCCCACTACAGTCTCTCAGCATGTCCCTATTTAACTCCACTTCTTACCATCAGCTGCTTAGGCTCAGCTACCCAAGTGGAGGTGGAGATGCGGATAGGCGATCTTAAATCATCCTCTTTTTCCCAAGTTCCTCTGCAGTTTTGGGATGGAACATATGGCAATGTTATGTCTATTTGAAAAAGCCTTTGCATCATATGTTTGTACAACTGCTCACTATCCCAAGACAAAAATTCTTTTCCTGTTATTGCCCATTTGCTGACTAAAGAAATTATCCTCTTTATGGATTCTGCTACTTTACCTTGATATTTTATGTTTAATTATGTAGCCCTCAGTCCATAATCTACATCTTCATCAACTCAGGCCATTTTGTTTCTGTGAATCCAAAGCTTAATAGTATTTTAGGAGATAAAAGAGAGGTATTTTTTTAAAAAAATTCCTCTACTCTTTTAAAGATTCCTTTTTTTAGATCCTAGAATCATAAGAAACTGAGTTAACAGGGAAAGACCAATAAATGCTTAGATGTTTCTTATAATTCCCTAATTACGGTGTTCTAGTAACAATGATAACACACCTTAAAACGTTATACCAAATACTCCAACTCCACATCATCTGAGGAACGATGGGAACAGTTCTACTTACCCTATGAAGGTGCTCACCGTCAAGGCTCAGAGTGGAAGGAAGTTGTTCGACTCATGCCAGCTCTGAGTTCCATGGAGAAGGCAAGAGCCTTAGCAAATCTAGCTGAAGCCAGTTTTTAAACTGCAAACTTGGGAGAAGCAATGGGGAGACTTTTCACTCATCTAAGCCTCAGAACTTAATACTGAAGGTTCTGTTGCAGATTGTTTTTTTACCATAAGATGTGTAACCTGAAACCTTCATGTACTATAAATCCCCTCAACCATGCGAACATATATGAATTCTTCTAGGAGTGAGTCTGTGCTATGCTATATGACTTTTACCCATGTCACGCCTAAGTGAATGATGCTAACTTGGGTTTTCTTCTTCTGATGACGATGATATAAACTTGAGTCTATCATACTAATGGAGCCAATTGTCAACTCAAGCTTATAGTTTTCATGAGAGCCCATCAGGAGTATAAGGTTGGGGCAAAGCATCATTTAAATATTTTAAGGTTGAAAATCAACAAATACATTGCCGTCCAGCACTTTGTGGATGCTTTGCTGAGGTCTTGCATCAACTTGTGGAGGGTTGACCTGCAACTTCTTGGAGAAGTTCTAGTACATTAGCTAATGCAGGGCAGAACCTAATCAGAACTGGGCATCATGCTTTGCATATCAAACCAAAGCTATCGAATTTGTGGCTTTTGCTAGCTTTGCAGAAAAGGACTTTTAAAAATACTTCTCTTGATAGTGTAAAACTAGCAAAAGCCACAAATGGAATGGGTTTTCGTCTCATGGAAAACCTTTTGCATCACGGCACTCTGGCCAGCCTCTGCAGTACTTTGCGGTTTGCAACTCCAATCTTGGAAGCATCTTACCTCCTGGAGAAGATGAACAAGTTCCACACAGACCACCAGAGTGGTCTACGGGATACTGCCCACTGCATAAGTGGCTAATGTTTCTCCATCTGTTTCCAGATTCATAAGACTAGGACCAAAAAGTAATACTCGGGAAAGCAATTTGATGACCTCAGCTGGGAACGCCAGGCATCGGTGTGTCTAAAAGTGGACGTGTGGTGGGATGAAATGGATCAGTCCAGTTGAGAGAGAAAAAGTGAGAGCTTCAAGAGATCATGAAAAGCATTTGAGAATATTTCAGTATTTTGAACATCAAATTATTCTAAGAAAACCTGCATAAAACATACAACAGTGTGGGACAACTTGGTTTTGGGTCTATCCATCACCTGTATGCATGTCTCTTGATAAAGCTATCTACTTATCTACCAGAAAAACAAGCAAAAGGACCACAAGTTACCCAAATACTTACCTGAAGATTAGAGCAAAAGATGGGGAATAAAAGTCCGAAGCTTCATCTTACTGCATGCTGTAAAAAGGTTGTGGTTTAACCCTTTGATTATGCTGCTTTGCTGACCTTTCATCCATCTGTTGGGACAAGTGCCACTTCACAGTTGGAGCATCCTAACTTTCTATTTGGTATTGCTGGTGACACTCTTAATATTCATTAAGAGAACTGACGCAATGACTAAGAAGAGGGAACAAGTGAGTTTATTTGGTCCTTTGAGGAGAGCTGCCAGTAACAAAGGCGCCTTTAAACCGACTGTAGGTTTATTGAGTTGGGCACTGCTATGTGATTGAGTAAATTATGAGCCTTGATGTCCTTGACTGACTGAAAAGTAGCCATATACAGAGTGCGTTCATTAATCTGTAATCTTTGTGTGTTTCTGCCAATGGCCGAAGGATGAATGATTTACACACTGTAAAATAATATATGTCATCAGTGGTAACAATTAGAGGGACATTGCTACTACCACATCCAATCAGGAGCTGCCAGGGAGGAGCTGCTGGAAAACTGATTCCTGGGTTGGGATTTTCTGGAAGAGCAGATCACTGGCCTGTCAAGAAGGCTGCCTTGGGTACACACATGGTGTGCAGAGGTTGGTGCCCTCGACAACCTTTTAGGTACTTCAGAAAGTCCTGCATACACACACTGTTCCACTGTGTGTATGCAGAGGGCACAAGGCCCTTCCAGATACGGTAGCAATGGAATATTATAGCTTTGAAAAAATATATTCAAAAATCCTGCTTCGGTTGGGTCTAGAGTGTCACAGTATGTAACTGAGAAAATTCACTATACCAATGTCCACTTCTCACCGCTAGGAATGATGGCATAGAAATGAAGGCACAGCTCAGACCCTAGGGTTTAGCAGACCACGGGGATCCAGTTCGATACAGCCTGCATATCTCACCTGAAAGCAGACACGATGCTTTGCTTCTCAAAAAAGAACTAGCAGAATTAGTTTTGAACCTCTGTCACTTTGACAGTTGGAAGAATTCGATCAGATGCAGAACTGGAAGAGGAGATCTACCGCTGTCTCCCTGGGTGTCAGAACCAGATCCATCATTTGCTCGGGACCCTGCACACATACACCTAGAATAACCTGGGCTGGGGGTGTAGCATCCAGTGAAGAAACTGGGACCTCCATCCTGAGAAGTGTGTGAGGTCTAATGGCATTGTTGTCACCTGTGGACTGTAGAGTGTTTAAGAGCAGGCAAGCAGAGTCTCTGCTGTGCATACTGAACTGTTGAAACTTCGGGGCTTCTCCTAGTAGGGCTTCGTGGAGAATCTTTCCCGGCAGTGCAGGAACCTAACCATGCAAACCATTCTCAACCCAAGTTGCTCTTACTGAACATAGGGTAGGGTCCTGCTTGGTGTCTGTCACAGCCCACACAGAGTCTCAGATTCACCAGTCATTTGTGTCAAGCTAATGAGGTTGTCCGTGTCTGGTTTTTGAACATGACACTGAGATGGTGTGCTGGCTATGGCTATAAGGTGATGATTCCCCCTTCTTTCCTAAACCTTGTATAATTGATGAGCGTCCCTGCCAGAATAAGTTCCTGAGCACGAGATTCACTTTAATAGCAGTTTTTGCTTATTAAACAAACCTCGGTGGGTTTTTTTTCCTTGTTTACTTCTACAGCCATCACAGAAGCACAAAACAAATCAGCCTAATTCTGCCGTGAACTTTGCTTTTGACATCTTTCTATTTTTCAAAGAGAATAAATGTGCTGCTAGCCGGCTGCTCTCTCAGACTGAAGAAGCAGAGAGCTATTTTTGAAGCGCCTTAAATCAGAAGCTATGGCTTTTTACAAAAGCAGCCCCCACAGGACATTGAGACCGTGTTGTGAAACGTGTGATAAAAGAAGGGAAGAAAGAAACAAACCGTAAAAATGAACCGGGATCACCCCGTAATTGGGCAGACAGGGCTTCCCGCAGTCCTGCATGTTTTTTAAAAGCCATTGCTTCCGCAGCCTCACCTTTTTGTGGTAAGGCGCTGTACACAAAATCTCCAATTGCCAAGCAAATCACTGCCAAGAGTCAGACCCCCTGTTTAGAAGAGACCTTTCTCCCCTCAATATTCTCTTTTATTGATGTTATGGAAAGAAATTAGAGACACGCAAAGAATCAACAGCGGTTCTGGTGAAAACACAAGCGGTGTACAAAGAACTCCGAGAGCTTCTTCTCGACCAGCCAGCATCTCCTCCCACCAGGGTAGGCACAGACTAGGCTGCAAAGTTAATTGTTTTACTGCTGTGCTTCCAGGCAGACACCCTGAGTGAGAATGGCAGATGAGTGCTTTGTAAATAAAATGAGTTATCATCCTTATTATTTTGCTTGGTTTTGCTAAGTAGCTGTTATCTCTCTAGCCAGGATGAGGACTGGGAAAGCTGGAGTTTTGTATGGTTTAGAAATGATGGATTCATTCATGCATCTCATCTCAGAATCTGCCTGGGATCCTGAAGATGCTAACTTCGGCAAGCTTGCCTGTTTTCCCTCCCGTTTCTTCTCTGGATCAGGTTCCCAAATAACTGCAACACTTTCCCTGTGAAGGGCAGAACAGCAGGAAATGTTAAATATGCATGTTGTTATTACCTACAGATAATATTTAATGGCTGATCACTCATTTGTGATTCTGAATTTAAATATATTCACACACACACACACACACAAATGAGATAAACACTTAAGGTGTTTTCCCATCTTCTACTTAGGGGAACAGTTTTTAGGCCTCATTTTTCTGGGTGTGCAAGCATGAAGAATTATTGTCCTAGAAATCTTGGAGACACACAGATCCGAAATTTTTTGGAGGCACAATCAGAAGAAACATTGGGACTATTTTTTCAGTTATAATTCTTGTCATATCCATATGCTCTTTAAAATGTAAGACAGTGGGTAACATTGTTCTCCTTAAAAGGACTCTTGTAGAGAGATGGCCTGGTAGCTAAGAAAACACACATATTACCCTTGGACAGGATCTGGGGTCCTTTGGTGCCCAACACTCACATGAAGTGGCTCACAGCTTCGCCAACCTCCATGGATGCCCGCACTCATATGCACACCACCCAGACACACGGCATGCACTTAATTTAAAACCCTTCTTTTAGAAAGTCATTTTTGTGAAAAACTCACTGCACAAAGTTCTGATAGGTAAACATGCATGTAGTGCCTTCCTTCTGCTAAACATTTATAAATCTCACTGTTTTATGAAACTAACAAATTTTTCATGACAGGGTACACCTTACATTGGCTTTTCTGAAAGTATTTCACAAGAGTGAGAAATAGGGTTCAAAATTATGGGGCAGGGAGTTGTATCCTACTTTTTAAAAGTAGATTTTAAAATTTACTGTGGTTTCTCCATACTTTAAAAAACACCTTGTGAAGCTAGTGAATTACAGTTTTCATCCATATGTTTATGGCATGTAAACTTCCTGGTACGGATGGATAGACAGGAACGTTATTCTTGGAATTTGTTGACAACGTGGGTACAATTTTTCACTTCTTCTGTTCTTGGGGAATTCTAGAAAGCCATAAATCTAATGTTAGCTGGCTAGCATGTTTCTAGTTAGAAAGAAAGAAACTTTAACACAATGGCCTGCCTGGTTTCAATGAAACCCTGGTGTTGTAGTGAAAAATAAATGCATCTTGACCGGTGACCATGGGTCTGGATGCTAAGGAAAATCTACTGCACTTGAACTCAGCCAATGTGGCAGGGTGGTGCCTGGTCAATGAGATCTGTGTACACAACAAAGCTGCAGACAGAGCAAGACTACACCGAAAGATGCCCTAAGCAGGAAGGAATGTATGTGGTTAGGAGTGAAAAAGAACCTGCTGGAAAACTGGTCTGGAGGTTCTCTTTGGCATGTTCATTGAAGGCAATATCTTAACAGTTAAAGCTCCAATTAAATCACCTCTGACACCTGCTCAGTGGACAGTAGTAATCCGTCATAGAGCCATTTTGTTTGTGTGTGGTGCATGTACATATGTAATCTTGAGAGTAGGTGTGTGCATGTGTGTTCTCGTGTGTGTGTGTGTGTGTGTGTGTGTGTGTGTGTGTGTGTGTGTGCGCCTGTGCATGTGTGCGCAAGTAGAGGTCAGAGGTCATATCATGGCAACTTCCTCTGTGTCTCTCTACCTTGTTTTCTGAGAGAGGAATTAGGGTTACTATTGCTATGATGAAATACTATGACCACAAACAATTTAGAGAGGTTTAATTGGCTTACATGGACTCACAGTCCATTAAGGGAAATCAAGGCAGAAACTCAGAGTGGGCAGGGACCCGGAAGTGAGCACTGATGCAGAGGCTGTGGAGCGTGCTGCTCACTGGCTTCTCCTCTCGGCTTCCACAGCCCGCTTTTTTTGTAACAGCCCGGACTACCAGTCCAGGGGTGTCTCTACCCAAAATAAGCTGGGCGCCCCCACATCAATCATCAATTAAGGGCTGGCTACATGATCTTAGAGAGGCATTCTTTTGTATCGTGGTCCTTCCTTGAAGATGGTTTTAGCTTATGTCAAATTGACATAAAGTAGCCTGTGTGGGGGAGTATTACAATGAAGGGACATTGTCACTGTCATAGTTGGGGGCGTCTAGGATGCTCCCATAGGCTCATGGTGCTGTTTTGAAGGCTATGACAGGGTTGTGAGGCAGGCTGTGACTAGGATGACTATGGAAGTTATACCTGCCTTGGCTCTGGCCACACACTGTGCTTCCAGGTAAGTCGCATGCTCCTGTTGCAAGACAGGGACAGTGCCTCCCTCCCCATGATCAATGTCTGCAATCCCTTTGAAACTGGATGTCCAAACACTTCTCTCCTCTCCTAATTGTTTCTGTCAGGTATTTTGTCATGATAATGAGAAAAGTTACCAGTAAATCAAATCTTTATGTTTGTGTGAAACATTTATTTTGAAATAATTGAAAACTGTGTAGACTTTCAGAATATGCTCTACCAAAACTCTCTCAATGACAAGTGCTTATATAATCATACATAACCAGAGTGTATATCAAAACCAGGCAATGGTTATCAATATGATAATATCTGTTATTCAAAGTGCCCAAGTCTTTTCCTAAACTTTAAAAACTACATGAGATTTTATCATTTGTACAGACAGATTGGAGTAACCAACACCATAATTAGGTTATATAAATATTTCATCAACATAAAGAAAATGCTTTGTTTTGCCCTCAAATAATCTTCTGCTTGAGACTTTGGCAACTGATTGTCTCTTCTCCCTCTCATAACCCTGTCTCTGAGACCGTGGCACAAGAACCATTGTAAGGTGTGTGTGTGTGTGTGTGTGTGTGTGTGTGTGTGTGTGTGTGTGGTGTGTGTATGTGTGGTGTGTGTGGTGTGTGTGTGTGTGTGTGTGTGTGTGTGTGTGTGTTCATATTAAGATGACTCAATAGCCTCAGGCACTGTGTGTGCAGCTACTTGAAGCTGGAAAGGGAGGAGGAGTCATAAGCGATATATACAATATATATACATAATATATATAAGCATAAGCAATATTATTATTTTATAATAACAAGGCCTAATTCTATGTGACACTCACTTTACATTTAAGGAAATTCATAGACTTAAAGTGCAAGGGTGGGAAAAGATATTTTACAAGAGAGACCAAATGAGAGCAGAGGTGTTGGCACCTCTCTCTCATAGACTACACCTTAGTTAACCACTGTCAAAAGAAACAAGAGTGTCAATTAACCAAATGAAGGTTGACTTAGTTAGGGTTTCTATTGCTGTGAAGAGACACCATGACCATGGCAACTCTGAAAAAGAAAACATTTAATTGTGGTGGCTTACATTTTTAGAGATGTAGTCCGTTATCATCACGATGTGACATGGCGGTGTACAGGCAAACGGGTGCTGGAGAAGTGGCCGAGCATTCTACATCTTGAAATTGCAGGAGACAGGAAGATGTCTGAGACACTGAGCATGGATTGAGCATACACCACAAAGCTTGACTCCACTTCCTCCAACAAGACATACCTACTTCAACAAAGCCATACCTGCTAGTAATACCTCTTCTTTTGGTGGTCATTTTCTTTCAAACCACAGGGGGTTATAATTAAAAATACATACATATATATACACTCAATATTGGAACATGTGAACATATATGAAGTAATCACCCATAGAACTCTAGTGATCAGGAACACAATTAGAAAGGATTACAATATCTTGCCTTCAGTAACACAGAAAATCAACAAGGAAAAGAGCTACTAAACATTACTGAAAACCACATAGACTGTTCCATCTAACAAGAGAGGAACCTGTGTTCTCAAGTGTTCCCAAAGCATCCATACATTAGGCCATAAAGTAGACATGAAGAAATTTGAGTTGATTGAAATTCTATCAAATATGTTTCTGATCCCAACATGGAAAATTAAAAGTCAGTGGCAATCAGAAAATTTGAAAATTCACAGATGTATAGAAGTTCAAAAACACTTTTGAATAACCAATGAGTCAAAAATAATAAAAAAATAACGAGGAACTATCTTTAGAAAAAAATAAATTTTAGACAGTATAGACTCTACTGAAACTTAGCAGATACAACAAAAGAAATATTAAGAGGAACATTTCTAGTTACAAAT
Organism: Cricetiscus sungorus; assembly: GCA_030556225.1. NCBI lineage: Eukaryota > Metazoa > Chordata > Mammalia > Rodentia > Cricetidae > Cricetiscus > Cricetiscus sungorus. The sequence goes on from JANBXA010000651.1 coordinate 144,238,593, forward strand.
TCACACATTAAATAATAAAAATATCTTAAACAGAGAACAAGAAAAAAAATTAACTAAACCCAGATTCTAATAGGTAGAGGGGGAGAGTTAATTTACAAGAAAGATAGATGGAAAGATGAAAATAATTCTTAACATTGAGTTGGTTTTGTGAAAAACTAAAATTCACAATATTATTTTAGAACAAAGAGGAAATATTCAAGTAGCAATGGTAAGATTAGAAAGAGGTATTGTTACAGCTTATTTCATAAAAATAAAAATAATAGTAAGAGACTATTATAAAAAATTTATGAACAAACATATTACATAATCTAGAAAAACATGAAAAAAATCCTAGATACAATATACCAACACAGAGTCATGAAGAAACAGAAAATTTGAGTAATTGTCTAGTAAGAAATCCAATTAGTATTTAGAAACTGTCCCTTTGCCTTCCAGAAAACCAAAACCTCCCAAACAAGAAAACCCTAGGATGTGGTGACTTCACAGGAGAACTGTACCAAAAATTTAAAAATACTATCAGAGGCAGACGGAGAGATGGCTCAGTTGTTAAGAGTACTTACTTCTTCTACCTGTAACTCCAGCTCCAGGGGACCTGAGCTCTTCTGGCCTCTGCACGTGTGTGTGTGTGTGTGTGTGTGTGTGTGTGTGTGTGTGTGTGTGTGTGTGTGTGTGTGCGCGCGCGCATGTGCCCGAGCACTCATGCATGCATGTGTGCATACATGTGCACATGCCCTTACACCCACTCACATCCAGTTACACTCACACACCCTCTCACCCACACTCACATACTCACACTCACACACACTCTCACACACTCACACACACACACTCACACACACACTAAATCATGAGAAGAACATTAACATTGGTAGCACTTGAAAACCATCTTCTGACATAGGGATTTCATTAACAACAGCTATGTTGATAAAAAAGACACAATAGGATAACTAAATACTAACATCTTAGATAAAGTCAGGTGTGATCCCCAGTCAACTGTCAGCAAACCAAATTGAACAGCACGTTTGAGATCATCCATCAAGATCAGTGATATAATATCCCTGTGTTGACAGAATGATTCAACACGCAAATGCCAATCAACACATCATACGACAGTTGAAGAACAAAGGATAAAAATGATATGAACATTTCAATAGGTGCAAAATATTCATTTGACCAAATTCAACTCACTCGCATTATCAAAACAAGCTGGGAACATCAGGAAATGATAGCAACCTAAAAAAGAGCCCAAGATGATATCACACTCTGTTGTGAGTAAGGAAGGCTTATTGTAATATAAGAAACAGTGCAACGATACTCTTACTTTTCAATATGGCTCTTACTTCATATGACAGAGAAATCAGGTAAGAAAGAAAGCAAATCATAATCAAATTGAGAAGGAAGAAGTAAACTGATCTGTTTCTTCCATGATGTGATGTCACATAGAAAAACACACACATACATACACACACACACAAATATACATACAAACATATGCCCATATACATACACACATATGCATACAAACACACCCACACACATGTGCGCACAGTTTGTGTAAGACACAAACAAGCATGCACACACACAATCTGTTGTGGGTGTTTGTTTGACAATCTCCCCATGTGACCTAACCTGGCCTCAAACGTTAAGTCATCCTGCTTCAGTCTTCCAAGTGCTGCAACATGCAAGGCCATACCTGTGATATGTTTTTGTACAAATCATTAACAACCTCAAAATGAGAATACTCACGAGTAAATTTAACCAAGGAGGAGAGAAACTTGCATACTGAAAAGGAGAAAAAAAATGTAGAAAGTAACTCAAGACTCAATTAGATGAAAAAATAAATTAAAGACAATATGAAGTAAACTACCCCCCTTTTATCCAAAACAATCTTCTGCTACTTTTAAATGGAAATAGGGAAAACAGTCCTAAAATTAAGATAGGACAAAAGATTGCAGTTAATCAGAATGATTTTGAGCAGCTCTGACATAGAGACAAATATGGCTAGAAGAAAAAAAAATGAGTCTACATCTATTTGGACAAAAGAAACAATTTATGCTTATTTAATTTTTTGTGTATGAGTGTTTTTCTTACATGTATGTTTGTGTACCATGTGTGTGCAAATACCTGCAAAGTCAGAAGAGGGCAGCAGATTCCCTGGAAGTAGAGACAGACAGTTGTTAGTCACCACGTGGATGCTGGAGTTGAGCTTGGGTCCTTTGAAAGAGCAACTGATGCTCTTAATCACCTAGCCAGGGCTCCAGCCCTGGCCAAAGAGTGACGAGGCTGCACATTGGTGAAAGTCTCTCCAATAAACGGTGGTATTTATATTTTCCTCCAGGTTAGTCATCCTCCCTGCTGGCTAGTTTTCATGGACCAAAAGGTGCTGTGCAGGCTACTGGGGAAGAAGTCATAAACACCTTACCTCACTGTGAGCCCTGCCGGGTACAGGCCTGATAAGATGTGTCCACATGAATATTATGGGGTGTGTAAATTAACTTTCTGTTGCTCGGATAAAACACCATGGCCCAAAATGGCTTATGGAATATGTTTGTTTGCGCTTATGGTTCTATAGGGATAAACGTTCTGCAAGGTAGGCGTGGCTTGGCAGCAAGCAGCAGCCAGGGCGGCAGGAACAGGAAGCTGAGAGATCCGCGCAAACACAAGCATAGGGAACTGGGACCAGGGTAAGGTTGCATGCTCCCTGATGTACTGCCTCCAGTGAGGCTGCATTGTTTAGCTCCCCCCTCCCCCAAACAGCGCCACCAACTGGGGACCAAGTGTTCAGTTTCCAAGATCATAGGAGCGATTTCTCATCCAAGCTACGTGGAGTAACAAAGAGCTCTCCGGTTGGATTAAGGCCCACTATACAGGATGGAATGCATTCCTGCGATTGTGACCTGGGTCGCTACCTATGACTCTAGGGCATAGGCCTAGAAGAGAGCTAACTACCATTATTTTGCTAAATGGACATAGTATCAACCTGCTTTCATATATATTGTTTATTCTAGACACGGTTTTTCTCTGTAGCCCTGGCTGTCCTGGAACTCACTCTGCGGTCCGGGCTGGCCTTGAACTCAGAGATCTTCCTGCCTCTGCCTCCCAAGTGCGTGGATTAGAGGCATGCACCACTACCACCTAGCTCTAAATGCACATCTTTTAATCCTTAGATTAGTGTAGTTCTCAGTCCTCATCGGAAAAACTTTTTATAGCTAATTCTGGAGCTCAAAAATCCGTCAAACTTTAGAAAATACGTAGCTGTGTAATATTCAGCCCTAAATAGTATGCGTATTTCACAGCCCCATGCCCCAGGGCTCGGGGATCACCGAGGAAGAGGAGCAGAAAGATTGAGAGGAAGGCTGCTGTGAAGCCCTGTTTACAGCATGACAGGGCCACCCACGCACACTTGAACTCACAGTGGCTGTTGTTGCCTGCACAAGGTCAAGCCAAAATGCATGGGGCAAGGCTCACGGATGGATAGTCATGTGGCTCTGGATGGGTTGCCCACACTCCGTGGCTTCCATCCATGAAATACGACAGAACTCGTTGTGTTCACTGGGTTAACCACAGGAAAGAACATGCGGGAATGGAGAGATGGCTCAGTGGTTAAGAGGAGGACCTGGGTTCAGTTGCCATCACCTACACGGGGCCCCCACTGTCTGTAACTCAGGTTTGGCGCTCTGGAATTCCTTCTTGCCTCTTTGGGCACCAAGCACATATGTGATGCATACATTCAGCAAACACGTTTATCCCTAAAGGGAAAATGAATATTCTTTCAATTGAAGACATGAAGCTGGGAGGGAGATGAGTTGGGCAGACCGAGAGGAGGAAGATATGGACTAAATACATTGTGCACATATGTGAAATTCTCAAAAAAACTAACAAAGTATTTTAGGAGTTTACAGGTGTAGTACAGAAGGAAAATGGTCACAAATCAAAAATCACCCTGTGAGCTCAACAGATAAATACATTTGAGATGGAAAATTTCAAAGTTGAGCCAACATATGATTGATGATTGAACAGTTTCACTTTGGGGTATTTACAAAAAGAATCACAATCAAGATCTTTGCACTCTTTTGTCCACTATGGCACTGTTCCTCCACAGATTATAGCTCAACAGATGTGAGCAACCACAACGCTCAGGAAAGAATGGATGGAAAAATGTATACAATTGACGGCTATTCTGTCATTAAAAAGAAGTCTTGACATAGGTGACCCTAAGGTTTTCATCCTAAGTGAGATAAGCTACTCATGAGAGGATGGGCCCTACATATGCTCCACTGGGTAGCTAACATCATCAAGCTCACAGAAACAGAGAGGACAGCAGCAGGACAGGCACCAGGGCTGGGGAGGTGGTGGGGCAGAGTAGAACTCAGTGGGCGAGCTCCAGGCATGCAGGATGAAAAGGTCCCAGAGCTGCCCCATGCCACACTCAGTTCATACTTAATGCTACCATGCACTGACCTCATGATTGCATCCAAGGGACTGATTTCTTCTTCTTTTTCATATGTATATATATATATATATATATATTCATTATTTATTCTTATTTTACATATCGATCCCAGTTCCTCTCCCTCACTCCCTCCCATGCCCCCTATCCCTCCTCCCATCCCTCACACACACATTCTACAGGGAGGGTGATGCCTTCCAGGAGGGATCATCAATATCTGTCAAGTCATTTGGACTAGGCCCTCCCTCCTGCCTCTAGGTTAAGGGAGTATCCCTCCATGGGGAATGTGATCCCAAGGTCCTTTCATGCACCAGGGATACATCCTGGTTCCACTGTCAGTGGTCCCTTAGACTGCCCAGGCCTTCTAACTGAGACCCATGTTCAGGGGGTCTGGGTTGGTCCTATACTGGTTTCCCAGCTATCAGTCCATGAGCTCCCCCTTGTTCAGGTCAGCTGTCTCTGTGGGTTTCTGTAGCCTTGTCTTGACCATATTTTCTTATCACTCTTCCCTCTCTGCAACTGGATTTCAGGATTCAGTGTTTAGCTGTGGGTGTCTGCTTCTGTTTCCATTAGCTACTTGAGGAGGACTCTATGATGCCATATAAGTTAGTTATCAATCTCATTATCAGGGAAGGGCATTTAAGGTAGCCTTTCCACTATTGCTCAGATTGTTAGTTGGGGTCATCCTTGTAGGTGTCTGGACATTTCTCTAGAGTCAGTTTTCTCTTCAAACATATAGTCCCTCATGTTCTCCTCCCCTCCCCTTCTCTTTCTCCTAACTCCCCCTCCACTCTGATTTCTTGTAATGAGCTTTCAACCACAGTGTATTTTAAACAGTGTGAATATTTTCACGGTCAAGTCCATGACCGACCCTGTGAACTTGTGTGTGTCATATGTAAGATAAGGCAGTCCTTGTGTTCTGGTGGGTTTCTAATCTAGAGATGGTATGCTATGCAAATTAGACTTCATACTAAAAGGTGGCCTAACTATGTAAGTAGCTTGTTAGGTATTGAGAGTGATGTGAGGAGATGGAAAGTCAGTTTTGTCTCCTAGGAGAAGATGGAGGGTATTTGCTGTGGAGTCAGCTCTAAATTTAGATGGTTTAAGGCTCCATTTCTTTGCCAATCACATAAAAAAATTCTGGGAGGCAATGAATTCAAGTATGTATGATCTTCTGTCATTCCCACTACCCTCTACGAATATTGTACTTTCCCATGTGTATAAAAATTACTTTTTTTGACACCTAAGTGGTTACATGCTAATCATACATATCCATGTACATATATGTCATAACGTACTTGGAAGAGCTAGTCAATACATGGCTGTGATGACTATGATTAAGTCTTTTAGAAAGCATTCGATATGTTTAGAGAGGGCTTCAGGGAAATTAAAAAAAAAAAAAACTTCCAGTAAAAGACTTAATAATTGCTACTACATAATCATTTAAGATTAGCATATTCCTATTAAAACTTCAGTTAGCCATTTAAGTTCATGGATGGCAAAGATGTAAGAGTCACAGGCAGTAGCAGGGCATTGCGTCTGGGCACAGAGCTTCACTGAGAGCTGGGTTCAGAGGCTTGCCTAGGAGTTTGAGAACTACGAGTGAGGCAGTGTGCTTCGGGGCCAGCACCAGCATCCGGCCCTCCGGCACTTAGATTCCGTGTCTTCAGATACTGCCGACTGTGGATTGGCAGCATTTGAGAATGAATCTGTGCTAAACATGCAGAAATGGCCTTCTTGTCCTTATCACCCGATCAATGCACTCTATTTACATAGCATTTGCATGGCACTGCATGTAAGTGATCTGGAGACATGGAAGGCAGGGGCGGGGTGGGGAGGGGTGTCACGCAGAACAGGCCTATAGATACGCCACCATTTTATAGAAGGGAGTGGAGCTCTGTATACTCCGCTATTACATCAAGCCCAAGGCTGCCTCTGCGCACCCAGCCCCTTTCACAGATGGCGTGTGGCAGCCTATCAAGAGACAAAACTCCAGTGCCAGCTCTGCCAGTTCTTAGGCAAAAGGCTTGAATGCTGCCTTAATCTTCCTCATCTGTAATGGGAATGTTATGAGTATTACTCTGCAGGGTCAGTATGAGAATTAGAGAGGTCAATAATTATACATTACTTAGAGCAAGCAAGCAGGCACTTGGGGAGGGCTTTACATGTGGTTGTTAGATGAAAGATACAGTCAATCTTGTCAGGAGGCCACAGTTGACTTCCTCAGTGCTAATGTTGAAAGCTGAAGTCGCTGGGGCAAGGGTGACTTTAACACCTCTCTAGCCAATGCCATGAGAAAAAGGTAGCTTAGGCTCCCAGCTTTGCTGGATGATATACTATAGAAGCACAAACAACAGTTTTATCTTATTACTGCTTTTCTTGCTTCGCTTTATTGTTATTGTTTTGGTTTTAGTGTGCTTTGGTTTGGTTTGGGGTGAGTTCTCGTGGAGCTCAGGCTGGCTTTGAACTTGCTGGGTAGTCAGAATGAACACGAACTTCTGAACCTCCAGCTTCTACTGCCTGAGTTCTAGGGTGACAGGCATGTGTCACTGTGCTCATTTTTGGTGTTCTGGGGACTGATCCGGGGCTTCGTGTATACTAGGCAAGCCCTCTCTTAGTGGAGCCCCCTCTTTAGCCCCACACTTAACTTTGAGACAAAGTCTTCCTGTGATGTGCAACTGTCTGTAAACTTTTCTTCTCCTGCCTCAGCCTCCTGGATGCTACACTTATAAACGCATCCAGCTAGGTCTGGCCTGGTACCTGTTATAGTTACCTGCTATTTGAGTGACGTATTCTTGACACCCCAATAATGGTAATTATACTTAGCCTTCTTTAAAATACTTTTTATCAGAGTCCCATTCAATCTCAAAAGGTTAATTTTCTTTTCTAAGATTTGTTTTCTGTTTATTTTGTATGCATCCGTCTGTCTATGTGAACATATGTATGTGTGCATTTGTGTGCAGATGCCCACTGAGGCCAGAGCAGGGAATCAGATCACCTGGAGCTGGAGGGACAGATGTTTGTGAACCACCCAGCTTGGGTTCTGGGTGGTCCTTGGTGGTGGTGGAGCTGGAAGCACTCTAAGCAGTCTCCCGTCTCTTCAGCCTGAAAAGGCAGTTTATAAAGACAGGGGAAAAAACTAAGAAGAGCATAGTTTCCTGAAGAATGGTTTGGAAAACTTTGCCTTAGACAAAGGTACAACCTGGCGGCTTTTGCATGGTTCTCAGACAAGGGTCTCAAGCTCTTCCCTTACCATCTGGGCAAAGTGCAGGGTTTTGTTTGTCTGCCTTCCAAAATTGCCACTTGCTTGTCTAGCTAAGCTGCATCATCAGACCGAAGTGGGCGGGGGCATAAGCACTTCATGCTGTTGTCTGAGTGGACCTCCTTTCTCTGCCCAGAGTGTTGGGTCCAGCTATCTGAGGAGTTCCGCTAATTGCCTCATTAGGCAATCTCAGTGCAGAGACAGTATTTAAGCGCATCAGGGCAACTCCTGGGTATATGTAGGCCTTAATAGCAGACGGAGCCAAATGAGCTGAAATGGAAAATTTATTTCTTTTTTAATAAACATTCTTAAATTCTCATTAGAAACAGACAGAACAAAATGCATGCTTTTCAGCAAGATATGGTTCTTGCTGTAAACACTTCTGAGCCATTTAAAGAGGCTTTGGAGTAGTGTCTGTAAATTTTCCACCACTTCCAAGTATCCGATGCTTGATAAGAACTTCATATCCCTGAAGTTAGATGTGCAATGTGTGATTCATAGCAACCCAGTTCACAACGTGTAAACTTAAACATCTCACAAGCCTTCATGAAGAGATGGCAGCCTTTAAAGATTTGTTTTTTTGTTGTTGTTGTTTTGTGTGAAACCATCTTCAACAACGGTTACAGAAATCCAGACCTTGTTGTTTAATGTCGCTGATGTCCCTATGTAGAGGCACAATAGAAATGGGAACGCTGGCTGACACAGAGAGGTCATCTGCAGCCACCCACTTGTTTTTTTAAGATGATCATACAAACAGAAGGTACCTGAAGGGCAAAGAATCTCCAGAGCCCTCCAAACTTAATTTTTGCTGACCCCCCCCCCAACTTCCCATCTTCTTCTGTGTTTCCAGACCCCTGGTCCCCTACCCTCGTACCAGTTATCACAGCAGAGACCCACTTGTTCCCTGCACGCCAGCCTTTGGGCTGCATCTTGCTCTCAGCAGAGAAACTCTTTCCATTTCATGCCCACTTTGCTGCCTCCTGCCTCATAAGCCTTTTCCCTGTTGCCTGGGGCTGAAGCTCCACCTCCTTGGGTTTGGTTATCATTGTGTGTTGTAACCGGGCTTCGGCAGCATTTCTAGGACCGTCTTCCTCTTCTCTCTACCCTGACATCTCCCCAGCAGGCAGAGATACCCCTGCGCTGTCATCACTCCTCCAGTCTGTGACCAGAAAATAATGCACCTCCCACGGGCTGGCTGGCCCCGATCTCATACCTCGGTGTTTCCGTGCATGCAGTCACTCACATATGTCACTGTCCTTGAAGACCCAGCCCCAGGTCTGTTTCTACCATTCCGAAGGACCACTCAGTATGTTAGCTCAGTGGCACACACTTCTGTGCTAGAGGATGTGGGTTAGCTTCTTTTGTTCCTCTGTGACCAAACATCCACTAGATACAACCCAGAGGGAGGATGGACTCTGGTTCATAGCTTCAAAGAATTGAGTCTCTGCTCCCTTGATGCCCCTGGCTTGGGCAGAACGTGACAGAATATGTAGTCTCTTCACTTCCTCGGGGGTTGGAAGTATAGAAGGGAATACAGGAAGGGCCAGGTCAAGATATAGCCCCAAGAACATGCCCTCAGTTATCTGTTTCCTCCAAAATGGGCCCACGTTTTATAGTTAGCCACCTTCCCACAATGCTTGCACGTTCAGAGACTGTCCGGGATTTGGTGAATTACTTATAAGATCAGGGCCCCCGGGACCTAGTTGCGTCCGGAAATGCTATCACACATATTCCATATCTCTTAGGCCTTTCTTATGTTTTTGGTTGTGAGCCCAGCCTTTAAGGGTTGAGCCATCTCTCCAGCCCCTCTTAGGCCTTTCTTGTCCCATCACGTTGATAATCAAATTTAAGCATCACTAGTTGCCACTTAAATGTCTACATGCTCTTGTTGTCAAGTCTTTTGGGGACTGAGCAGAGGGGTGGAAACAAGCCCCCAGCAACTTTGTGTTGTAAGAGAAAGAGGCCCTCAGTTCACGGGTAGAGTCATTTGCTCAGCAATATGCTTTCCTTGACTTCAGGAAACAGCCCTCATTGGGGACAACTATTTGATGCTTTTAAATTCCATGTCATTGTTGTTCAGTCTGGCTTTGAGCTCTCTCTGCAGCCAAGGATAACCTTGAACTTATGGTCTGCTTCTAGTTTGCCATGCCTAATTTATGTGGTTTTAGGGGACGGAACCCAAGTCTTCCCAGGTCTTTGTACATGTAAGGCACACACTTTGTCCATTATATGGACATGGACACGGAGCCCAGCATGCAAGATCCTGAATTTTTAAAGAACTCCCTAGGGTATCTCCAGTCTGCAATCAGGACTAGATTTTATGCTCCTTTTCATTTTGACCCTAGAACGGTGTGGTAGTTTCAAAGCCAGCCAATTAAGGAGTAACAAATAAATGACTGCAACACTGAGTTTCATTGTCCATTGTCTTGCTTATGTTTACATACTTTGATTATATTATCCAACCCTGGGAAGAGTATGGAAGAGTGAGAGTCCTATTGATTAATTAGTGACATTTTTATTATGTGTACACATTTGTTTCTGTGCATGTCATGTGAGTGTAGTGCCAACAGGGACCAGAAGAGGGCAATATATCTCCTGAAGCTGGAGATGTGAGTGCCCTAACCTGTGTGTTGGAATCCATTCTCAGGTCCTATACAAGAGTAGTACATGCTCTTAACTGCTAAGTGCTCCCCCACCCACCCACTTTCTCCCTATTCCTCTGTAACCTCCCTCCCCCACTCTCTCTCTTCTTTTTGGTAAGACAATATTGGTCAGCAGTAGCAATAAACCTTTGTGACTTTTTTCAGTAGAATTGTTATTATCTATCATAAGTTGGTGTTAGGGTCAGGGAGTCAAATTCTCAATTTTGGATAGGATCTGCTATTTGTATCTACTTTGAACATATTCCTATGCTGACTGCTGCAGGAAGAGGCAGGTGATATCAAGGTGGACATAGCAGGGGGCACCATAAAACAGGGGACTTTTAAAAGTCCAGATCCCTGGGGTATAAAATTCCATGTCATAGAATTCTCCTATGTTGAATGCCATCAACATTTAGCTCTGAGTGTTCCCCTCAGCATTGTTTCAAATACATTTGCAAAAGCTGGTTAAGTGATATTATGTCCCACAGAATGAAAGGCATTGAATGATTAAAAATAAATTTGGGGCTTTTACATAATAGCTAATAAAATGGAACCAGACTGACACGTGTGTTGTTAATTTAAAACTAACTAACAAACAAACAAACCGGCGTGGGCTGGTGAGGTGATGTCATGGACAAAGAAGCCTCTCCTCCTTCAACCCTGCAGAAGCTGGAACCCACGTAAATGCGTATGGAGAGAAGCAACTCATAAAGTTGTCCTCTGATCTCCATGCTTGCATCATGGCATGTGCATGAAACCACACACATGCATGCACACACTCTCACACCTCACTCACACAATGGCTCATATGTAAAAACATTCTAGTGTAATTTGTAGAAAAGGATGTACTGTAGTAAATTTAATTGGTATATACATATATATCCAATATGTATGTACAAGTGTTATATCTGATAGAGAGGCATATGTGAGAATTTTCATCTGATAATTTTTATTATATATCTGTGCATTCTATATTTCCTGTAACAGATATCATAGCTAAAACACTCTGAGGATGTGGAAATTAAAAAAAAATAAATAGATGTTTAATGTATCATTACTGACACATTATTGACAATGTTATTATTATTATTTTATTGCTATTTGTACCATGTTATATCTGCCATCAAGCAAATGAATCAATAAATACATGAAGTCATCCTCCAGGAGTGGTTACTGTTGCTGCCTATGGCCCTCAAAGGGATTCCAGTTTTTAACTTGTATGTATCTCAACAGTGAATTAGGAATAGAAAAAGGATGGTTTAATTCAGTGCAGATTTAAAACAAACAAACAAAAACTATGATCTTTTATTGTTTTTGCTCAAGATGGAGGAGATACATAGACCCCCAAAATATAATTCCAGGGAGGGAGTTCTGATCCCTGTAACCAACATATTCTGAGACGAGGTTTACTGTAAATGATGAAAGTCAGACGCTGCCTGCCTCTGGGAGCCCGGTGGTGACTGCCTTCACTACCTGGAGGGCTCTGGGGCATAACGGATTCAGTTTTTGCAATGTGGAAATTTCAAACACAGTCAGGACACAAAAAAAAATCCTATACATGCCACTTGTTCTTTGTTTCTTTTCCGATCTTTTCCTCGGTGTCTTTTTCCTTTTCTTTGTGTCTTTCTTTCATCCTGTCTTTTTCTCTTCTTTTTTTTTTTTTGAAAATCTCCTGGCCCAACTAGAAATGACTGCGTTAATACCCACCAGAGGGAAGCAGTCATGCATAATTAAAAAAAATAATTACCCTCCTTTCTACTCTTCTGTCTTGCTGACATCTCCTATCAAAGTTTGGGCTTGTGGAGCCCAGTTCTCCCAGGGTGAGGTCCCTCCCAGGTTGGGAGGTAGGCACTTGGGAAGATAAACATTACCACTTTCCAGCCAGTAGGGGACCAATTCGCATAATGCTTCAATAGACTACCTTATACAGTAGGCTGAGCCCTGCTCTGCCCAGTGCAGGGGGTGAGCAGCCTGGCAGCTGCGAACTGATTAAAACACACCTTGGAGGGAGGAACAGAGGGAGAAATGTGTTCCGCTCACCGCCATTTCTTCTTCATGCCTGGCTAGCATGCTCTGGGGATAAAGCCCACCATCTTAACCTGCTCCCTTAATATTTGGCAGGGTTTTCTCTTTCTTTTTCCCCCCCATCAAAAAGAGGGCAATGCGATCACAAAACTCAGACCACAACAGGTTGCAACTTGATCTCTTCCAGGTAATTGAGACCATTCATTATCGCAAAGGGAGTAAATGGTCATTGAGGAAAGAGGAAAGGCTGGTGTGTCCAGGCTGGGAGGGCAGGCTGCTAGGACTTCCATTTGTATGAAAAATGGGAGAATCTTCATATCAAACTGTGTAAGCCACATGAACAAGTGACAGAGTATAGCAATTACCTCTAAGAGGGAATCTCCGGCTATTAACAGGCGGCAAGGAGGGACAGCAGGACAATTAGAAGGGCCACAGACATATTTGACCAATTCCTCTTGGTAAAAATGAACCCATCTGAGTCTCGCCATCATTCCTTCCGCCAGGAGCCTCTCTGTCCTGCTGACATCAGAAGCCCTTCCAGCTACTGGTTGCACTGAAGTGCACAATTCGGGCTTCCAGGTAAGGCTGCTCTCCTTCTGCTGGCAGCTTTGCAGGCCCTCTTTAGCCTTGGCGAATTCTAGTGCAACGTGATTAACTCAGGGTTAACATCTTTTACATTGAGAATGGTGTCAGTTACCCTCTTAGTCCCATCTATTTACACAGCAGGCAGCTTTGCATTGGGTTGTAAAAAAGAAATGCCCCAGTAGGTTTTCTTCCTATGCAGAGAAACTGTGCTTCTGGCCCTTTGTGGGTCAGGCAGAAAGTACAGGGACAAGCTGAGGGAAAGGCGTGCAGCCCCCTAACTAAGGAGAATTCACCAATGTCCACAGTACATATTTCATCCTGCTTTGTTCCAAATCAAAGTGACAAATGTTGATCTATACTCTGTTTATTTCCAAGTATGTTTGCTCTTCTGTCCCCCAGCCCTATGGAAAGTTAAGAAAATGAAAGATGTCTTTTCTCAGTTGCTGCAGGCAGACCCCATTAGTCTCAAGGGGGCCGTGTGTGTGTGTGTGTGTGGTGCGTGATGTGTGTGTGTGTGTGTGTGTGTGTGTGTGTGTGTGTGTGTGTGTGTAGGCCAAAGACCAACCCTGACTATCTTCCTCATTCACCCTCTACCTTATTTTTTGAGACAGGCTCTTCTACTGAGCCCAGAACTGACCAGTTCTTCAAGACTGACTGGCCAGGTCCACTTCCCCAGTGTGGAGGATGTGGGAAGCGCTATCCTTCCAGGCTTGTTTTAGACAGAGGCTCAAACTCTGGTCCTCGCTTGCAAGGCACACGCTTTACTGACCGAGTCTCCTCCCCAGCCCCCAGTCATGCTTTCTAAGATGTGCTTATGCTCATCCGGTCTCAGCTGGAAAATCATTTGAAGAAGAATCATTGAAGCAAAGCAAACCAGGAGGTGGGGTGAGGGTATGATTAAACTACACTGTATACATTTGTGAAATTTTCAGATAATAAATTTAAAACAAATGAATCAAGGCTGGAGAGGTGGTTCAGTTGCTGGGAGTGCATACTGCTTTTTAGAGGTCCTGGTTCCCATCACCCGTGCCTATAGATTTCAATTGCTTTTAAGTCCAACTGCAAGGGATCTGAGGCCCTCTTCTGGCCTCGTGTGTTTATACACATACACACACACACACACACACACACACACACACACACACACACACACACACACGCACACACACATGCACACACACGCACATACACAACACACTTACTTTAAAAAGAGTACAAAAGAAATCTTAAAAAAAATAAAGCAAACAAAAGCCCAAATGAATATGAAGTTGAGAGCAGCAAGATGTACAGTGAGTGCTTAGAAGTGAAAAGTGAGTTGCAGTGGGCAAAGTGGAAGGCAGCCTCTTGACACTATTTTGACATCCCTGGACTTGGGATTTGAGGTTAAAGCAAAGTCCAGCATGCTGTGGATAGCACCATTGGATCTGTTGGCATGGTGCAGTCCATATGATTTTGGGCAATGATAAATTGGAAGGTTCGTTGCTGTTGCACAAAAACCATCAATGTTATTTTAAGCTTAGGTTTTATTTGGGCTGGAAGAATTGTCCATTGCCTGGAAATAGCTGCTGTAGCCACGGCCGACACCCGTCAGCAGGAATATCTGCCAACTGCCTTCCTTGGGGAGCAATTTGGTGTCCCGGGATAAGTACAAATTTTATTTTATTATTTTAGCTGGCTGGAGTCCTTGTTTAAGGGGGCATTGTGGATATAGGAGTGGTTTGTTTTGTTTGGAATGGCAACTCTCAAACGTTAGTGTGTATCCGGGTCTCCCAGGGACTTTGTCACGAGGCACAGCCTGAACCCCCCACCTTACAGATCCAGATTCAACGGAAACCAAACTTTTCTACAGGCTTTGTAATTTTCACCAATGCCCCAAGTGATGTTTGCCAAAAATAATGTACAGTCTGCACTTTGAAGAAATACTGGTTTGTGAATTTTAATCCAGGTGAGATCTTTCAAAAGGAAGACTTCTCTTCTGACCACAGTCCATTGGTGGAGTTGAGTTTCTTGAAGTTTCTCAGTCTGCTCCCTAGTATGGGTCTGGGCAGAATGACTTTCTCAGAGCAGCCCTTCCTGAGCTAAGTCACAAGGAAACACTGCATGACACTGTGGTGACAATATGTGAATGTTAAGCCTTCGACCCTGCCCCCCCCCAGCAGAAGCTCCAGATGCCATTGAAGCCTTCTGTATGACCTACCAGGAGACCGTTCAGGTCTAGAGTCTCTTAGCAATGGCAAGAGGAAAGATGCGGTGGTTCCTGGAAAATTCTAGGCAATTCTTCTCACTTCTTACTTAATATACTGATTCTTGTGTCCCAAGTGATGATCTCATGCGTGCCTCCTTTCATACCAATAGTGAAATGTTCTCTGAGGCTGAGTTAGTCACACAATGCCAAAGTGAACCGTAATGCAGGCAAATAGTTTACGCAGGCAAAGGTTTCTTTAAAACTATAAACAGACTTTAGAAGACATGACTTGCATTCAGCTCCTGTTGAGCTGTGGCTGGCATACAAAAAGCATTCAATATTTACAACTCACGAAGTTTGTGATACGAATCTACTGGAACTCATCATTGATGTTTCTGTCATCAATCTATGCATCGTATCCAAAAGCCACTTTTTGAAACCATTATTATGACTATTATTTTTGGTACTAGGAACATTTACATCCACCTCTGAGCAAAGTGCTTAGTACCCAGTGCAGAGCACTCACGTGATACCATGGCTAAACACCTGGGGGTCTTCAATGTCAAACTTTCCACGTTTTGACTTAACCTTCCAGACTTCACCTCTCCAGTCCAACCCCCATTCCATTACCTGCCTGTAGACGTTTGGCTGTTTACAGACTGCTTAACTGTTAAATAGTAGTTTTCTGTTTTAGTTGTCATTTTCTTGAGTTTCGTCCATGTTGTTGGAGATGGCAGGAGTTCTCCGGGGGTTGGGGGGGGGGGGTGTATGTAGAACCACCTTTTGCAGATGGAACGGACACTTATACTGCTTCTATTCATTGAATGCCCTGCAGTGGACTGTGTTGTGTGGATGTCTCTGGGAATAATGCTGGATCACATTAATTCCCTCAATGTTTGAGGACCCTCAGTACCGGTTTCCAGTAATGGCTACAGTATTTACATCCACCCCAGCAGTGCAGAGTTCCGTTTTCTCTGGATCCTTGCTGACCGACATTACTGTCTTTTACATATTTGGAATTTTGTTTTTTCCAATGTTGTTTTATTTTGTTTTTCAGGGTTGAGGATTGAACCCAGGACCTCTCACATACATGAGAGATACCGTACTACCACTGAGCTATATTCATAGCCCTGCTTTTACTTTACTGGAGACAACGTATAAGATTGTCCAGGCTGGCCTTGAACTGGCCTTTAGATTTCATTCTGGTCAAACCTTCTGTTACTGAGTCATAGCCCCTAGAAGTGGATCTTCCTGCCTCAGCTCCCACATACCTGGGATTGCAGGCCCAGACCACTAGCCAAGTCTTCCATATACTCACTATTGGAAATCTTGGCTCTGAAACAGCTCATTGTGGTTAGGATTTGTATTTCCCTGTGAGTCAGTGACCTTTTAAAATACACGTCTGTTTTTGTCTGTGTCTCTTCTTTGAGGAAACAACGCTTTGAGTTCCTTGCCCCTTGAAGCTGGGCTGAATTGCTGGTAAGGTACAGGGATTCCTTCTCAATGCTGACTTTGTACAAGTTGCTTAGTGTTATGAGATTTCATTTTGTCACATACATTGTCTTTCCACACTCTTGGCCATTCCTTTGACAGGGCAAGGTTTTGACATTCGGAGCAGTTGGTATAGTGTTACTTTTGTTTGTTTGTTTGTCTCTACCTGTGATTTTGATGTCATGTCTAAGAAATCATGAGGAAGGGAAGGCCAGTTTCAAGGGGTTCTCTGTCAATTCACTCTAGAAGTTTTATGATTCCAGGCCTTTCACCTATAACTTTAGGTTGTTTTCATATCATGTAAGATAATGGTACAAGTTCATTTTGGGAACATAAGACCTGTCTTCTCTCTGCTGGGTCCTCTCTGCTGCCTTATTTTATTTTAATCTTTTTAAAATGTTTGTTTATTTATTTGTCTTACTTTGTTCTATTTTTTTTGTCTTTTGAAACAGAGTTTTTCTGTGTAGCCCAGTCTGTCCTGGAACTCACTCTGTACACTAGGCTGGCCTGGGATTCAATAGATCTACCTCCCTCTGCCTCCTGAGTGCTATAATTAAAGATGTGTGACACCATGCCCAGCCTTTTGATTTATCAATTTATATGTATGAAAGTGTGTGCATGTTTGCATGTACACTCACCATGTGTTCATAAGCCCACAGAGGCCAGAAAAAGATGCCATCTAACATATGTGCCAGGAACTGTATTCTAGTCTTCTGGAGGACATGAAAAGCAAGTAAGGGTTGGTTAAAAAGCCTTAATCTACTCTCCACTGCTGAATCAGGGTCTTATTCTGGGGCCCTTGATGGCCTGGAATTCACTATGTAGATCAGGTTGATCTTGAACTTGTAAAAACCCTGCTTCTGCCTTCCTTGTGCTGGGATTAAAGGCGTGCATTATTGTACCTGACTTTAAGAGCGGCATCTCTGGAGTAATTGGATCACTGAGGGTGAGGGCATCCTACCCACCTTCTGTTCACCCTCTGTTTCTTCAGTGAGAATGCAATGTGGCCATCCAACCACGATGCCTCCCTTGCCTTGGACATGGTTCCTCTGGCACAGCGTGCTGCGCCATTTTTGAACTATAGGCTAAAATAGACTCTTTCTTCCTAAACTTCTTTTATCAAGGTATTTTGTTACCACAACACAAAAGTAAGTAAGACATCGTTGTTTTACCTTTTTTCAGGATGAAAGCATATTGGAATCATCCAGTGTGCAAATTAGATTTCTTCACTTCACTTTATAATATGCTTTGAGGCTCATCTCAAGGTGCTTTCTCCATGCTTCTCCAGGCTTAATAGTCCACTTCTACACATTCAATGATAACACATTTATTTTCCATGGATTCATAGCAATATTTGTAACACTGAGCTAGGCCAGGGTGAATAAAGCAGCTGTCAAACTCCTGGGCAGGTTTTTGTATGAATGTATTTGAGTTCTCTGGGTAAATATAAACTTAAGATTTTGAAAAAGACCAGTTGTTCCAGTTTTCTTAAATGTCTAATACTCAAACTATTGTACATCTGCTTTCTTTAACTCTTCCACTTACCAGTTTAAAATTATTTTCAAAACACCAGGGTTTAGACTTTTGCCATTGATCACCTTTGTGGCAATGGATAGTTTAGCTGGTTACCTTAGGCCTGAGATCAAGCTAGCAATAGCCACTCAGGTAAGTGGTAAAGGGACATGGAGGCAATAGTCCCTGTGGGAATGCTCTGCAGAAAGAGACTTCTGACTGCCTCCTAACTACTCACAAGCATCTCTAAGAAATCCAACATTGCATTGTGTTGGTGATTTTTATTGCTGTGACAAAGTATTCGAAAGGAGCAATTTAAGGGCAGAAGACATTGTTTGTTTTATGGGTCATGTGATAAAGTTTGACACTATAGGGAAGGTATGGTGGCAGGAACATGGAGTGGCTGGTCTCATTGAGTCC
This sequence comes from Cricetiscus sungorus, assembly GCA_030556225.1. NCBI lineage: Eukaryota > Metazoa > Chordata > Mammalia > Rodentia > Cricetidae > Cricetiscus > Cricetiscus sungorus. Next base: position 144,257,165 of record JANBXA010000651.1, read on the forward strand.
AAAGATGAATGCTGATACTCAGCTTGAGTTCCCCTTTTTTCCCCGTCTAGGATCCCAGAAGATAGGTTGGTACCCTAGTTAGGGTAGGTCATCCCACTCCAGTTAACCTAATCTAGAAACTCTCTTACAGACATGCCCAGAGGTCTGTCCCCTAGGAGATTCTAGATTCTGTCACATTGATGATACAATCCCATACATTACAGAATACTTGATCTTCAGTGTGTCGAAGCCTGTCCCGTATGATGAGCTTCAATATGTACTGCCCAAGAGACAAAACTGTGTGAAATCTAAGTCCTGAGGATTGTTTCTAAGGCTGTGCTACTTGGGTGACCCATGTGTCACCAAACCCTGTCTCTACCCTGCTTTAAACATGGTGCCTCTGCACAAAGAAGCAGGCTTCTGCAGAAGCAAGGGCATTCTTAGCACTGGAATTTTCTACCAGTTGAACTTAGTGGGCATTGCTATCTTTATCTTGGGTCTAAGATAACCAGCTAAACTATCCATTGTCACACAGATGATAATGGGCAAAGTCCAAACACCAGTGGTTTGAAAATAATTTTAGACAAGGTAATTATAAGAATAAAAGAAACTAGATGCACAATACTTTTTGAGTATTAGACGTTCAAGAAAACCAGAATAACTATTTGTTTTCAAAATGTTAAGTTTATATTTACCATCGTGTAAGACATTGTGTTCAGACTTGGCTGCCTTGCCTGATCATGGAGATTACACACCTGGGTGGGAGGGGGAAGCCAGGAACTGGTTCAGTTTCTGAAAAGAAGATGTAGTGTAAGTTGGGAAGCAATGTTTGACATTAACCCTACCCCACTTCTTTCCGCCCATGCTGGTGTCTCTGTATTTTGCACACCTAGGAAAGAGGGGAACGTTAATTCCCCTGATGATTATTTGGAGATCCTGAGTAGAGAGGGACATGGTTCTGGCAGGAACCTCCATCAAACAAGCTCCCCAAATAATTTTCTCTCATCTTCGCTTTTGGCTTTGTCTCTGTGTTGCCCCAAACTGCTCAGTGTGGTGTTCTATGATGGGAGTATTTCTGAGTACGCTTCAGGCTCATTCTCCTAGAGGGCAGCTCCATGTCTCATACAACGTTTCTGCTGGCATACGAGGCAGTGCTAACTGGATTTCTAACACAGTGCTTTGACTTTGGTCAAGCTATGCTCTTCCTCCTGGCACTGTCTCTCTTTAAAGGCCACACTTGCTTGACCAACAAGGAGGGACTCAGCAATTTTTATTTTACCCCTAATTGCATACTTTTCATATTATCCAGCTGGCAAGGGGTGCTTCTCTCAACTCTTCTAGTTTTTAATGGTGACCTGTGTATGGGCACCACAAATGTCACATATCCTTGACGTTTCACACATGGCTTACCAGGAAGACTAACCTCTTTGTGCATTTCTGCATGAATTCTACCTACTTCTTTAGGACCCTGTATTGATTCTCACACAAATAGAACATGGTAACACCTATCCTTCCTTTGACATTCTTGAGTCTGTGACCAGAAGACCCCAGAGGGGAGCAACATTAATACCTCACAATCCCCCTTTCTTCCAGCCTTGGATGCTGTGAAAGCCCTCGTGTTTAATAACGTGTGCTTTGGAAGCAGTTGCTCATGAGAGAAATTGTGAAGCCAGAGCCGCTCTGCTCTGTATCCAGACACAGCCCCATGCGCAGTTTGCTTCTGTATGCAATGGTAACCGTGCTGGGGACACCTGTGGACAGACACCCAGGCCAGGAAAAGGCAGATCTGGGCAGTTGTCTTCTAATAAGGTCAAAGGCACAGTGTATTATGCAACTCTGCAGGCAGCCGGGCTCATTAGAGCAGGAGTGGGTTGTGGGGCCTGTGTGGGAGATTCAGAGGCAGGGTTTCATTTGGGGTCTGTGCCTTGTGGGTGTCCTGGACTTTCTCCACAGAGCATGACGTGGGGGAGTGGTGGGGGAGACTAGGAACCCCGAAGAAGCCCTGGGAGTATCTAGGAGTCCCACAGGAGCCCTTCAACCTTTGTAACTGAGGTTTGACTTTTCACTGGTGTTCATTAAAGCTGGAAGCCCAGCAAATTATGGAGACCTTCTTGCTGTTTGTGTGGGACACTCCACCTTGTTTCCCTTCACCAAAGGCTGCTGAGGGCTGTGTTTTGGTGCACCTCAAGAGGGCCCTGACAGGCTGACAGGCCTCATGGTCATTTGCATGCACAGCACTAGGCAAGTGCAAGTGAGTGAGAGATTGATTGATTTGTTTTGCTGAGGCTCCTTTGTGGTCTTTTGGGTGGATTTCTGGCCCCACCTCTCAGCCTCAAAGCCCTCGCTTTGCCTGCTGTTGCTTTTTTATTTGGGGGTAATGAAAATTTGTTATAAACCTTCCCTCTCATCTGTACGTGGCAGGCTGTCACAGCAAAACGAGCCATTCGGCAGTCTTGCTCCTGTCCAAATGGCTAAATGTTTTTTTTCCAATTGCTTCCCTAATGGGCTGAGATAATGGGAGCGGCATGCTCTCTGCGCACGCAGGAGATGCCAGCGCATTTGTCCAGCACACATGTGTGGTGGGCACCCGGCCCCTCTGTCCACAGAGGGGCCAGCGCCTGGCAGAGAAGTGTCTGCTTGGCACCTGCCCCTTGCCCTTGAGGCCACCAGAGGCTCAGCACCCAGCAAAAGTGGTCTTAGCTCACCAGGAGATCCCCGAAAGATGAGGACCTGTAGAGGATGTAGGCGACCCAGGCCAGAGTCCCAAACCCCAGTCAACTAATAGCTAAGGACAGGCCAGCTTTTTATGGACTCCGGTTGCTCTCTGCAGAGGGGCGTGCCCTGGCACTCCCCACGGCCGCCTGTTCTGGTGTTGGACACTCAACTGTGGCTGACCCACAGCTTTACGAGCCTAAGTGCTTACCCAGGAACAGAAGTGAGGAGGTTGTGTGTGATAAGAAAATAATTTGCCAAAACTGCAACAATAAAGAGGGCCTGGTGGGATCTCTTACAGTATGAATAGCCCCGAGCAGCTGCAGATCTTGCTCTTTGCTTTCAGATTTTTTTCATTTTTAGAAACAACTAAAAGCCGAATGCCTTGCATGAGCCTGGTGCATCTTGCTCCAGTTTCCAGTCCAGCGTCCTTTCTCTTTCTGGGAATCTTAACATCCGTGCAGCCTGGACAGAATGTTCCTTGGCATTGTGGCTTCAGCTGGTCTGTCCCTTGGCCCGCTGACAACTGCTCTGCTTGGCTCCGATGCTACCCTTCCCCCAGAACGGTCCCTTGAATGCAGAGTGCTCCAGCCAGCCCCTCTGTGGCTTGGGAACAGGTGTTCCTATTGCTGAGTTCTGGAGGCAAGTAACTCTTTCTGAATCCCGGAAAGCCTTGGCAATTTCTCCATTGATGGGGGACACGTGTTGGGCTTGAATGAATACACCCTTCCCCTCTTTAAACACTGCAGTCCATCTTGAATCTTGAAGGTGCCATCTTTCCTTGGCATATGCTCATTGCTAGGAGCATTTATGTTTATGAAACACACTGAACCAATAGAGGGGACTCTGATCTAGGCAGTGTCTCAAACAGCAAAGGACATTTGCTAGCTATTAGTTTGTGATTCTATCACTCAGCGCATGTTGAACCAAAAAATGCCTGTTCCTTCTGTGAAGTAGATGTAGATGAGTGCTCAGATCAGTGGCTTGTAGGTACTGATATCAACTACGTAAGAGCATACGTATAGAACACCTCCCATTACTTGGCGCCTACTCACACGTGGCACTCTGTGTGGATTAGGTATGACGAGGGCAACCATATCCTTCCTGAGCATTGTCAGTCTGGTTGGGAATATGTGTATAACACCAAGAGTTAGCAAGATAAAGTTAGGTGACTGACAGGGAAAGTGCTAAAAGGCTGGCAAATGGTAGTTGGCAATCAATGCTATCACTGAGCCTCACTGAGGACAGGCTTTTCAAATTTACTGCCTGGTTGGGCTCACCTGGAACACATGCACGATTGTTACCCTGAGGTTCTGATCGGTTCCATCCATGTCTGAGCTTGGAAACCAGAACAAAAAGTCTATATAGCAATGAGAATACGTATTATATGGGTAATCTATAAAACGGCACTGTTCCAAGACAGTGCAAAATAAGCCTCATGTGTAACTTAACATTTGCCAACACCATATTATTAAAAAAATGAAACAAAACAGGTTAATAAATATTGACAATATATTTTATTTCACTAAGTGTATTGAAAATACCATGATTTTCATACGTAATCCATACAAAAAATGCATAAGTTATTCTCCATTTCAATTTCAAATTAGGTCTTCAAACCTGGTATTGTTTTTCGTTTTATAGTGCATCTCAATTTGGACCCCAAAATCTCATCAGAAATGTTTGTTCTCCGTTTAAATGTCATAAAAATTCATAACTGAAAAAAAGGTAGATTCAAGTCCTAATTATTCCAGATATGTCTAAAATTTTCCATTGACTGCACTATTGGTGTTATATTAAATTTAAATAAAATATCGAAACCAATTCTGTAGTCTTACCAGCCCAATCACAAGTACTCTGTAGCCATGGCACCTGCCATATGGGACCGACAGATCTCTATACTCCGGACTTAGGCGAGAGCCTCTCTGTTTCAGTATGTACAGGAAGACATAGGAAGAAAGGAGAATGGTCGGGAAATAGAAGTGTTCAGCTGAAGCAAGAATTTTATTTTGGGAACGGAGAAAATGACAGCAAAGGGCAGGAACTCATTCTTTAGGAAGATACCCGTCTGGAGCAAATTCAGACCTTACCTGGCCAAGAGGAGTTAGAGATTGGCAGCTGAGCTCTGTGGAGACCCATGGTGGTTTAGCATTGAGGTGACTTAATTTGGCTAGATTGTTGGACTAGGCGAGATGTGAAATGAGTCAATGAGGGAAGGACTCCATTGGCGGTGTTAGTCATAGAAGTGAATTAAGAGGAAAAATACAATAACATCAAAATGGGACATTTCTGGTTTGAAGAAGAAAACACATCCAAAATATTTTTGAAGTTATTTATTTTTTTAAATGAATGAATTGACTGAGTGATGAGAATAATAAAATCCAATTCTAGAGAGAAGATGAACTCAGTTTTGATTGGAATATTTGGAACTGATGTTAGCCTTTCAAAGGCATGCCTTCATTCTGTAATCAGCTTGTTTGTAACGTGGGATGGACAGTGGAAAGCAGAGGGAGGGCTAAGGCATGCACCTTGGAAAATGTCAAGAATACAGTTTAGATGTAGAAAGGAGTCATCTGTAATGGTGCAAAGAGAACCATGTGATGAAAACTCTTGGGAGCAATGAGTTCTCACAAGAAGGCAGAAGCCAGGCATAGTGAATGAGAGATGGAAGTCATAGGCAGTGAGGTCTGAGCCTGGAAGCATAGGGTACCAATACAGAGATGGAGCAATCAATGTCCATACTTGCTGGGGGAGGGGATGGTACTGTTAGACATTCGGGTATGAGAATATGAAGAAAATAGTGCTAACTTAGCAGCTGGTTCAACTGATTGCTTTGCTTTCCCTGTGGCCAAATGTCTGACAAGAGGCAACTTAAAGGACTGCTTTAGTTTGGTGCATGTCTGAAGGGATAGCTCCTCATAATGGAGAGGCATGGAGCAGCATCCCGAGGCCACTCCCTCACATCTGGACAGACTGCGTTACAGAAATAGGACAGGAAGTTGATCTGGACAGAATGGGTTACAGAGGTGGGGCAGGAAGTGGGTACTGGCTGTGTGCTGCAAGGCCCATCCCCTCAGTAAGCCCCACCAGCCTGTGGGGACATATCACATTCGAATCATGACAGTAGCTTACCAGGAAGTAGTAGATATGATATCTGTATTTGGTGGGCCATGGCACCTATGCTTTATCCAAAGCCATGAAGCTGGTGGCAGACTATCAGGCAGAGAGAGTACGGTGTGTAGGTGCGGATAACCCATCTGGTGGTCTCAGTTAACTTACTTTACTGACTTTGTCTCTGCATGATAGAGTTGCTTCCTAGAGTTTTCAGGGTCTCATACAACCTGCCAAAGCCCCAGGGAGCTTTTATGATCTATTTTCTCTATTGTAAGACTTATCTTTATCATTCAGAGAAGTGTCTTCTATTTATAAGATTCCTAAAATAAGACTATAACACTTCTTGTCTTGTGATACACTCAGTCTTTCTTTTGGTAAAATGTTACAGTTTCTATTGCACTTGTTGTCCCAGAATCTCACAGAGAGGTGAACAAGAGAAAAAAAATCCCCTTTCACAGAGCTGTTTGTACAGTGGATGTAAGGTCAGATCTTAAGAAGTAAGATTTTCAGGCTGTCACCCAGCTTCACTCAGGTGACAGAGAATCTTGGTTCTGGTGACACAGGGAATAGGAAGCTCATGCAAATGTATGCAAGGAGGAGGCTGAGGGAAAGCTAAGGAGCAAAATGAGGATAGACAAGAAGTTGTCTTCATCCCCAGTGGGTATGGTCATAGGTGAAGGAATGTGAATTCTGTGTACAACAGGCTCCACCGGGTGGCTTTCAGAGGTGAAATGGCATGGCCGGCTTATAGTTGAGAGATATGGCATTATATATCATGTTAGTGGAGATGGGTACTTGGTAGCTAACCCAGAAGCCACTGGAGTGAATCGCAAGATGACATGATTGTGTTCTGGTGAGGTTTGGAGGATGGTGGGGCTGGAAAAACAGAACAAAAGCAGAAGGGGTCATTGTAGGGGCTGGGTGATGTCTTAGTCAATAAAGGTGTTGCCCTGCAAACATAGTGACCTGAGTTCAAGCACCAGAAGCTGCATAAAAAGCCAGGCAATGTAACATGTTCCTGTAATGTCAGCACTAGGCAGGTAGAAATGGGAATATACCTGGGGCTTGCTATCTAGACAGTCTAGCTAATCTATGAGTTCTAGATGCAGCAAGAGACACTGTCTCAAAAATTAAGGGCAGGCAATGTTGATGTTGACCTCTGGCCTCTGCATATACTCATACATGAGAAACACACACACACACACACACACACACACACACACACACACACACACACAGCTTTACTTGAAAGAAGGTAAAGTAGTCAGACATGGACACACTTTGAACAGGGTTGGCCAGGGTGGGTGGATGAGCTCTGTGGAGAGAGACTACAAGGACTTCAGAGTATTTTACCTTAGCACATTGACTGATGGATGAATCTCAGAGCAAAAAGAAGAAAATCCCAGAGAAAATGCTCCTACATCATGAACTTTGAACTGCTTTTGGCAAGAGGGACTGGTTTCCCTCCATAAATTCAGGATTCTTAAACTAAAGGTACAAATAAACAATAGCATCAACGATAACAAAATAATCCTACAGTGCTACATATGCGAGAAATGATAAAGCCAAGGGTGGACACTCATAAAGGGGTTTATCACATTGTTGTCACTAAATACATCTAAACGTCTATAATATGAAGACTTTGATGAAACACTATATAGTATTTCTTACAGACAATAACTAGCACATGAGATGGAGTCTTATCTTCGTTCTTCTGAAGAAATGCCTGCTGAGAAGGCTGCTTGAGGTACTGGATATGAGTTCTAGGTACAACAGCAGCCCATTACGTTTCCTTCAAGGTCTGGAGCACAACGGTTGTGATTTAATGACTTCACTTACTGGACCGCAGACCGTGTTGGAAAGGAGAAAATTAGTAGCTAGGGGATTAAAAGGCTACAACCAGCGAGCATCCAGTCCTCATATCCTGTTTGGTGCTTGAGCTATCTTCGTAAGTCAACCTTTCCAGAAAAGGGCATAGATTATACTAGAGGGGAGGGTTAAGTTGGAGGGCTGGAGGTGAGCTCCGGAGACTTGGGTTCCCCTCTACACTCTGTGCGGATCCACAAGGAAACTCAGCAGCCATCTGCTCAGCGGTTCAGTATCCTTGATGAAGGTATTAGCACTAATAGAGGCCTATCTAAGAAGATAGATTTCATGCCCCAAACTGCAAGAAGAATGGTACCTTGTGACTTACATCAAATGCACCCATGTAGTTCTTCCCAGACTGTTTGGCATCCCCAACGAGACTGAAGAGTGGATGGGTTGGAAGGGAATGTCACATTGTTTCTTGTAGGAAATGATTCTTCTTGAGTTGAGCCAGAATGCTTCATGCACTGTGTCTTTCAAATCAAACTGTTCCTCTTTGTAAATACTGTGACAGGGGAGAAAGTTCAGTGAATGACAACATTAAGAGGCAACAAAAGTAGAAACATATTTTCAAAGAAAGACAATGATCACAATACAAGTGAAACAATGCCTTTTAAAACACTGAAAGCTAGTTATTATTTATTTTTTTATTTATTTATTTATTTATTTATCTAGCTATCATCTATTTTTTTTTTCAAGATAGTGTTTGTCTGAGTAACATCCATGGCTGTCCTGGAACTATCTCTGAAGACCAGGCTGGCCCTCACAAAGATCTGCCTCCTCTGAGATCCACCTGCCTCTGCCTCCCTTCCGAGTGCTGGGATTAAAGGCATGCACCACAACCACACAGCAATTATTTTCCTTTTATGTGCATGTTTTGCCTACCTTCATGTCTGTAAGCAGCGTGTGTTGTGATGCCCAAAGACCAGGAGAGGGTGTTGGATTTCCCTGGAACTGGAATCTCAGATGGTTGTTAGTCATCATGTGCGTTCTGAGAATCAAACCATGAAACCTGGTCCTCTAGAAATGGAGTCAGTGCCTTTATCCTCGGAGCCCTGCCTCCAGCCCAGCAATGCAGTTTTGTGAGTGGGAGTGAGTGGGAGTAGAGCACTCATCTCAGATCTTCATAATCCTTGCAGTTTCAATTGCCAGCTACACAAGAGGTAGGTGTGAGTGTGTGTGTGTGTGTGAGAGTGTGTGTGTGTGTGAGTGTGTGTGTGAGTGTGTGTGTGAGTGTGTGTGAGTGTGTGAGTGTGTGTGAGTGTGTGTGAGTGTGTGTGAGTGTGTGAGTGTGTGTGAGTGTGTATGAGTGTGTGAGTGTGTGTGAGTGTGTGTGTGAGTGTGTGTGAGTGTGTGTGAGTGTGTGAGTGTGTGTGAGTGTGTGTGAGTGTGTGAGTGTGTGAGTGTGAGTGTGTGAGTGTGTGTGTGAGTGTGTGTGTGAGTGTGTGTCTGTGTGTCTGTGTGTATGTGTATGTGTGTGTGAGTGTGTGTGAGGGTGTGTGTGAGTGTGTGAGTGTGTGTCTATGTGTATGTGTGTGTGAGTGTGTGTGTGTGAGTGTGTGTGTGAGTGTGTGTGAGTGTGTATGTGTGTGTGAGTGTGTGTCTGTGTGTCTGTGTATGTGTATGTGTGTGTGAGTGTGTGTGTGTGAGTGTGTGTGTCTGTGTGTGTATGTGTATGTGTGTGTGAGTGTGTGTGTGAGTGTGTTGTGTGTGAGTGTGTGTCTGTGTGTCTGTGTGTATGTGTATGTGTGTGTGAGTGTGTGTGTGAGTGTGTGTGTCTGTGTGTGTATGTGTATGTGTGTGTGAGTGTGTGTGTGTGAGTGTGTGTGTGTGAGTGTGAGTGTGTATGTGTGTGTGTGTGTGTGTACGCGTGCACACACACTTGTGCTTGCAGTCTCCTGTATATGCACATGAAGAGCCCAGAGGTTGATTTCGGGTATTTTTCTCTCTCACCCTCTACCTTATTTTCTGACATAGGATGTCTCACTCACCCTAGAGCTCAGCATTTCAGCCAGGGCTAGCTAGTGAAGTCCCAGGTTTCACTGGTATCCCTGCCTCTGAGCAGGGTTGCAGCCCTGCACCCTGACCATTTATGTGGAGGTCAGGGATCCAATTCAGGCTCACATGCACCACTAGCCAGCACTTTACTCACTGGGCCTTCGCCACAGCCCAAAAGATTGTGGAGGGCAGATTTTTGCCTTGTTTTCCTGGCTGTAATTACACTTTGAATGAATGGGGATAGTAGCCTGTGAGAGCCAGGAGTTCTGACAAAGACATCTTGAATTTAATGGCTGTGATTCGGTGGAGCTTAGTGGGGTAGAGCCATCTCAGAAAGTATGGTATCTTATGAAAATTACATCTTTTTAGCACATTGGCCCCTTTACAATGAACCTTGCTGTCTGCCTGCCAGAAACAGTTCTTACTTTCAGTGAATAAGTCTAAAGGGAAAACACAAACAAATAAACCAAGAAGCAATTTTTTTTGAGATCTCTAATAGTGGATGATTTGAGAAAAAAATTATTATATATAAACATAATGAAATAATATATGGTCATTAAAGATGTTTGATTAGTGTGATTACATAGGAAATTATGCCTTTGATATACTATTCAGTAAAAAAGTGAGATATGATAGCATGCAATATATATATACATACTATATATATATGTACTATTGCTCAACTTCATACAAACTATTTATGATAAGTTTACAGATGCCATGAACATGATTTTAATGTGTAAAATATAAATAAATAATATATGGAATATATGTGTTCCATGATTGATGTTTATCTGTGTATATATGCTTGTTTATAGGCTATACTTTTTATTAATATATTTCATTGTATATAATGATTTTATGGCATAGTTTTGTTTATCCATATACTTTAACATACAATATAATTTTCAAATTTGTGAATATCCATGGGCAGCAAGGTTATGAGTGTCTTTTTCACTAGGTGGCAAATTTTCAGAATGAACATGTGTTACTTCTACAATAAAATACCATCATTAATTTTTAAAACTCTTCTATGTTTCCCATGAGAAGCACTGTTGTAATGTCAAGCCCCAGAGGTAATACTCTCAGTCACAAACTTGCATCTCTGTCATGGGTTCATCTCTAGGTTTGTGTGTGTGTGTGTGTGTGTGTGTGTGTGTGTGTGTGTGTGGTGTTTCACATCAGGACTTAGGCAGATTGGAGCTATGTCTCGGTGAAGCCAGCTCCACTTGTTCAAGGAGAGTATGTCTTGTTTATGCTGCAGGCAAAACAACTATGTTTTTTTTTAACCTCAGGTCCATTGTGGAAATGAGCCATCTGTGGCCACCCTGGTGTGTTCCCAGCCTAATAGCACCTTCAGTATCAAACGCCTGGGCTTTTCCAGACGTCTCTGACAGCTGCTGAACTCATAACTTTTTTAGATTGAAACCTGTTAAAGGCTGTGTGGTGAGAAATCTTGCCTGTGTATGGAGTGTGGAAAGCACAAAATAGGACTCACGTGAACCCTGTTTGGCTTGTAGAGTACCACACGGAGGACAGATCCTCTGGCCACCACCAGGTTGTGGCAACAGTGTTCCCTGTCATCACTAACTCACCCCCAGAGGAAGGCAAAGGTCCTTTCAGAATATTCTATAATGTGGTAGCACTTGAGTACCTTTTATTTTACTGACTAAACAATGAGTGAGTTTTTAACTAAGTCATTCCTTCCTCAGTGAGACTAGAAAACCCAACTATCAACTGTCCCCCTGCTGAAGGAACAAGGACGTTCTTCCTGCTTGGGAGAAAGGGGCAGGACCTCACTGTCCTTCCCACCCACAGATGGGCACTTGGAGACAGGAAGTGCACAGCGTGCAGTTCAGTCCCTCCTGGTGAGTGGAGGCCAGCAGCGACCCTCAGTGAGGTTACTTTTAGGGTAGCCTGTCTGTATCATCTTCCTTACAATTGCTCCTTCTAGAGACCAAGGAGGTTTGCACTGGCTGCAGTTACATCAGGAAATAATCTGGAGCAAATCTGATAGCCAAACAGGTTGCAGGTTCACCCATTTGTAGCCCCCAGGCCTGTGCTAGCCAGCCAGATATGATGTTTCCCTGCATCTTGAGAATTTTGGCTGCTTTCCCTATGGTGGAAGAAGGCTAGCAGCACCCCTTTCTAGCTTTCCCAGACTCTTCAGGGTCACTCCTCCGTACATCACTGAGCAAGGGAGAAGGATCATGGGCAGTTTGGATCCTCTCCCTTGGGGATGGCTAGAAAAATCCATAAGGTGTCCTCAGATAAAACCCGAGTTGGCTTAACTAGCTAGACACTTCTACCTATGGAAGAAAAGTATTCTGGCAGTCCACAAAAGTATCCCTTCTGGGCCTTCTTTGTTTAAACTTAATATTTCCTGTATTAAACCTTTTAAGTCATCATGGAGAAAGTTGAATGCTAAAGAATTCAGAATCAATTAAGACTCCACCAGGAAATCAGAGCCTCTGTTAAGCTGGGAAATGCTCTGGGACGAATTGGTGTCACCTGATAATATTGCACCAGAGATGCATTGTAAAGCCAGATACTCAAGGCCAAATGTCTCTTCCCACAAAAGCTACAATCCCCTCACTGCACGAGGCATATCAATGCTGGGAGAATAGAAACAATGAGTGATTAGACACACCTTCAATGGTGCCTCTCTTCACTAATATTAGGAGCAAAGATTCTTCATCCATGCGAATACTTGCCACACTCTCAGGAAAAGATTCTATCTATGGTGACAAGGAGGAGGCAGGACAGCCTGGCACCGAGTCATGAGTGACTGATAGTAGGATTCATTTCTTTTCTCAAGTGCAATTCCAAGATCAGTAGCTATGGATTAAAGTAGCTGTAGGGACTCAGAGAGTGAAGGGGGGGGAGACTTCAAGGGGCTGAACATGAGGACAATGTCCCGAGAGTCCCTCACGTACTTAGCTCGTGGGAACCAGAAAAACAGCAGTACTGTGTAACTGTCACAGGAAGGAAGCCAACCAGTGGGGTTCTAGGATGCCATAAGCATGCTAAAAAGTAACACCACAGTTTGGAGGGAGTCTCTTCACCACAGCACATTCCAAAAGGAAACATTTACTAAGGCGGATAACACCACTCTGATTGTAGGAAAACAGACCAGGAGAAAATGCACTTCTATTACAAAAAGGACAACCCGCATCCCTATGCAACATCAGTTGACAATTGTGGGGTTTGTGTTTCTTTTATACAGGGCTGTTTGAGCTGCAGCTTTCAGATAAGCACTCACATGTTAGCTACCTTTTTCAGGGCCATGACACCCTGCCAGACAACAGCAGGGTGTGAGTATGGCCACACCACAGTTAGAGCAGGGAGAAGTCAACACTAGTGCTCAGCCAGCTTTTTCCTTTTAGTCAGTCCTGGACCTGAACCCACTTAAGAGGGGACTCCGCCCTTTCCATCTAAGCCTCTCTAGAAACTTCCTTGCAGACACACCTGGAGCTTGTTTCCTAGATGACTGTAAATCCAGACAAGTTGACAAAGAAGTCTCTCATAGGGAATTAGACAAAGCATACGAGTATAGAAGACCGCTTAAAGGTGGCAGCAGCTGGATGCTGGTCTGTTTCCTGTGACTTTTGTAAGCCTGGATTGGGGGTTTTGGGTGTGTGTGTGTGTGTGTGTCTGTCTCTCCTTTTAACAGACAGACCTCCTTTTCTGGTTTCCTCTTATGGGAAAGATTGTTTGGTTTACATGAAACCTTTCTGGCTTTGTCAACGAGGCAGCCATAGTGCCTAGAGCTAGCAGGATATAGGTAGCTAATTTCATTGCCAAGCACGTGAACTGTCTACATGGTCAGTTTTCCATGTGCTCGCTCAGAATGTATACGGAGTTGACTGCAGAAATGCCCACCTCCTCTCAACGCAGCATGCAAGCTGTTAGCAATCTTCTTTACATTACCTGAGGCTCACTCCATCACCCCTTTCACTTAATATGATAGATTGCAGGACGTAATATAGAAAAATGTAGTGTGTGTGGCATATAAACTCACAGTGCATATCGGATTTAATATATAATGCACAGAAGCCGCTCTGTAATACATAGTCAAAAAGGCTGCAAGCTGCTGTATTGATGCTGTGCCCAGTTTGGGAGAAAAGGCAGGTTTCCTTTGCCAAAAAAATAGCAGAGTATTCAATTTCACATCCAGTATAGAGTATAAATAAAACATGGCCTATGGTAATACCAAACTGCATGAAGTGATTTCCCTGAGTATATAACGTACAGCACCCCAGTGTTTGCTTCAAGTTGAATTTCCCCACTTCTCTTGGATGGCTATAGGGACTATATGACCTTCTCCAGCAAGAGTTTCCCACTTAACAGATTCCCGGCTCCACTGGGCCCCACTGGGTCTCATGCTAATGGACAGCCATTAACTGTCTGGGAGTCCCAGGGGCTTTTCAAAACAGAGTTCCTGGATCTCTCCAGAGTCAGAAGTTGACAGGCAGCTGTCAGTCAATTGGAAACTTCTTAAGCTATATCCTGCAGTAAATAAATTTCTTCAGTGTTCATAATAAGAGGAAAAAAAACCATATTGTGCCAACATGAATGAGAATTAATAAAAACATTAGCCCAGGAGGTGTAGTCCTAAAGTCTAGTCATCTGTATAGAAGTAGACACCTCCTCTTTTTGAGAGGGACCTATTGGTTTGTTGTTTGTTTTTCAGGGTAATTCTGGAAGAAGGGCCGTTCTGCTGGCTGCTGTAACTGCCCTTCAAAACGGGCAGCTCTTATGGAGAAAACTCTATTACAGACTAAAATTAAAGACACGTTCATAGCTCTGCTTTCAGGGAGGGGCTGTCTGATGGAGCCTGCTCTCTGCTCCTTTGTCGGGAGCCTTCTGTTGCTTCTTTCTGCTGTAACAGTGTGGTTAAGGCCTCAGATCTACTGTGTAGGACCCATTGATGAGACAGAATCTGTCGGTAGTTGTTTGAAGGGAGGAAAAAAGGAGTGCTCTGCTGGGTACTGCACAAGGATGGGCCTTCTATTCTAAGACCCGCTCTCAGGCAGACTCCAGTCTCCTTGTGAAACCATGGTGGAGGGGACTTCTAAGTGACCACCGCCATGTTTCTTTAATGGAGGTGTCTAGTGCAATGCCTTTTCCTCCCTCAGGTCACAAACATTTTGTCATTCCTGACTCCACAGCATAGGAAGTAAATATTGACCAGGAGGAACGGAGCTAAGAGATTGTCCCTTCAGGTCTGGGACTGCTATGACAGGGTAGATGGACATCATGTGGAACTGTCCCTTCAGATCCGGGACTCCCGCCAACAGATGAAGGACATTGTGGGCACTGTTTGCTGGCTGTTATTCTAACTTGTTGCCGACAACACTGGCTAACAGACATGAGTCATAAAGGTCACAGCCTTTGTCTGTCCGATCCTTCCATTCTAAATGTGCCTGACTTTGAAACTTGCAAATGGTTTCAGCCTCAGGGAATGCGTCTCAGCCGGAAGAAGGAATGTCGACACACTGCCCTCCCTGACTGTACTCAATCGCTTCTCTGTCTTCAAAAAAATTATTCATGATTATTTAATGTGTTTCTGTGTGTGTACTCACACACGCCAGTGTCATGTGAAGGTCAGAAACAACTTTTGAGAGTATAATCTCTCCTATCACAGATCCTGGGGATTGAACTCTGGTCTTGGCAGCAAGCTCCCTCACCTGCTGAGGCAGCTCACTACCTTTCGTTTCCTCTAATATAATCATTGACTGTTTTATACATTTACATAATATACTTTGATTGTGATCACCCATGCTCTCATCTCTTACACCTCTCATCACTGTTCCCATTTACTCTTACCCCCCTTTTCTCAGCTGGCCCCTCAAGTATTTCTGGATCTTTTTTCTTTCTTTCTTTTTTTCTTTCTTTCTTTCTTTCTTTCTTTCTTTCTTTCTTTCTTTCTTTCTTTCTTTTTATGACCCATTGAGTTATTGAGTTTAATTAGGCTTGCTTGCATGAGCATGGGGGAAGAGTTGCTTAATGGAGCATGGACAATGTACCAGTGGCTACACACTAAGGAAAATGACTTTCCCCAGCAGCCATCAACTGCCAATAGCTTCTCAGTTAGGGTTGGGGCCCCATGAGTGCCTCCCCATCCTTGACAGATTTGATGACCCTGGAAGGATGGAATTTGTACTTTTCTCAGAATATATATATATATATATATATATATATATATATATATATATGTATACACACACACATATTATTAGACATTATCCATATTTGTTTTCTAATTCATTTGGAAAACTTTACTTATTGCTGCACAAGGAAAAATAGCATTCGCTAATGGAATAATGGTAGCATTGCCAAAATCAAGGACTTACTCCTGGGCCTGGTGATATAGACCAATCATGTCATTTGCTAGGGGAGGCTAAGGCAGGAAGATCAAAAAACCAAATGCCTGCACAGGGTGTAGAATGAATTCTATAGACTGAGGGTTAGCCAGGAAATTTAGTGAGCGCCTCTCTCAAGAATGAAACGAAAATAAAATAAGCAATTTCTACTATGCAAGGATGACGTCTTTAGGCAAATGGAAGACACTGAACTAAACAGAGCAGCCAGGCGCTGTGGAGATTTTTAGTTATAATAAAAATATCTTTGCATTGAAAGAGAAGTAAACTCTGAAACAGGCATGGTCATTATGTTCCTTGCAGAAAAGTTTCTTATTGTTTTATTGTTAGTTTTTGTTTTGAAGATTTTACTGGTATTGGGTGTGTGTGTGTGTGTGTGTGTGTGTGTGTGTAGTATGTGTGTGTGGTGTGTGTCTGTGTTTGCCACACATGCACAGGTGTCTGGAGGCTACAAGAAGGCATCAGATCCTCCTGAGTTGGAGTTAGAGCTGGTCTGAAACTCTGCTGTGGGTGCTGGGAACAGAACCCGAGAAGCCTCTAGCGGAGCTGTAAGTGCTCTTAACTGCTGAAGCATGTCTCTGGCTCCTTGTTTCTGTTTGTTTTGAGACAGGATCTCACTTTGACGCCCAGGCTAGCCTGATACTCCAGACAATGCCCCTTGCCACACCTTCCTGAATGCTGGAATTACAAATGTGAGTCAACAAGTTTGGTTCCCACCTTCTTATCTTTTATCTTTCATGACTGTCATTTTGTAAGCTGTCCTTCGACTCAGACTTTTCTCATTGTTTCTTCATAAGTCAAATGCCTCTCCAATGACATTTTCCAAGGAACAGTTTTGAAAGAAACTGTCCATTTTTCTTAGAGCATAATATTGTCAGTGTCTAGTGTAGAAATCCTGGGTCCCAGGGGGTGAGGTCACGGAGCCACACATCAGCTAGAAATAGTCACCTGTGGAATTCAGGTTAGAATTGGGTCTCAGAAAGTCCCTGATGTGCTCTGTCCCACCCTCAAAGCAGTGTGTGATGCTAAGAATCCTGTCAAGACAATAGGCAATAGAGAGACAATTTCTGAGTGTGCACTCTTGAACTTGGGATTGGACAGACATGCGTAACTCACAGACGAGGGCCAACGCTGGTGTGTTTTGTTACTTATATCACCTTTTATTGTCTTAAGACTGAAAAGTTAATAACCCAGTGTGTAATCATGCCATTATCAGTTTACTTTGTAGTAAAGCCCATTCAAATGATGATTACATATGTTAATGAGTATCGTTATAGTGCACTACACAGTACATTACCTTCAATAAATATAATTGTTTATGTGCTTTAATGAGGGGATATAATGCTCCAAAAGTAATGGTATTGACTGAATGGTGATTTATTGCTGGAAAACTTTGCCATTAGGAAAGGAAATCTTACAAAACCTTTTATGTTTACCTAACTTTCATTCGCCCCCTAAAAGCTGCCACTCATGTCTCCCTCCCCCGGTTTCAAGAAGAAAATAGCTCCAAGAGGCTTCCACCGTGTTCCTTGTCAATGCTTTTCTCGACCTGAAGAAACAGGAGGTGGTTCGTTGAAAGGCTTAATGAAGATCATTATGTTTACCCCTAGTAAGGTTTAATGCATTATCTGGCAACCAAACTGATAACCACGTCAGAATTTTGGCTTCAAATCAAATAACAAGGAATGAAAACATTGCTTGTTAAACCACACACTAGGAATGGAAAATAAGGCCCAAGACGATATTTGGCCCATGGTCCCATATGGGGCCAGGAAGGAACAGCATGATTAAGTTGTCTGTGATTACACAGACCTGGAGACCCAAAGAGGGGTGGCTGGACCCCATGCTGTTCACTCTACTTCCAACAGCTTCCTTCCCATTTTCTCTGGAACTTTTCCATGAGGAGTCATTTAGTATTCTCTTGACAATGAAACTAAAAACTCCTTGCATTGGATACGTTTTTAAAGCTTGATTATTGTGTGGTGACAGTTGTTTTTAAAACTTCATATGTTGAAACGCTAAAATCAAAGGCTTCATTCTTCCAAAGGGCAGCCTAGTGCCAGCCACGCATCTTGGCTTTTGGAGTCTTTGTGTGTCCAAGCAACTGACAGCTGGCATCTGATCTCCTCAGCAAAGATTTTGCTATGGTACTGAGGGTTCCTGACTAACGTGTACAAACTAGAAAGTCACCACTTGTGGGCTGAACCCCAACCAAACCCACTTATGCTAGTTACTACCACAGTTCTTTCTTTTCCATCCAAGGAAGGGCCTCTCATTTGGAACAGTTTCCAGTCTCTGAGTTTTGTGTGCATATTATTCAGTGGACCCCCACTTGCATACCTGAAAGTGAACTACTGGGTGTGGCTGCTCCACCTACTAACCATCCTTCAGCCTCAGAGTGATGTGGTCTCGGTCCTGAAGAAAAACAAGCTTGTTGGAACAATTGTCCCAGGAGCCAGAAGTCAACAGAATTGGAATTCTGTCACCTTTACTTACAAGTTTTCATATGAAATTCTCTCTCTCTCTCCCTCCCTCTCTCTCCCTCTCCCTCCCTTTTTTCCATCTCCACAATATAGTGACTGAAAGGGTTCCAGGAGTCTTTATGAATAAATAAAACTTCAAAACTTAAAGCAGATTAATTCATCTAGACATTGCAAAAGCCCAGTAGAAATGACAACAGGGGATCACGCTGCCATCTTAAAAGAACTTTTGAACAATAGCACTTTCTTAAAGCAGATTCCCTGGTTGGAAAGGTAGTCACTTGAGAAACTTTCCAAGCTTTACAATGGTGTTCCAAATAGTTTGAAAGTCCGTTGTTTGGGGGAAAAATGACATTGAAATGCAATTTGTGGTAAGATCTAATTAATTTTTTTTGCTCCTAAGAATAATTTATTATTTACACTTCTTATTATATATGTATTTTAGCTTCATTAGTCTGCAATGCTGGAAAAAATTATACCTTCAAGTCCTATTTATCAAATTAATGGTGCAATTTCATAGTGACACATTCCACATTCATTAAGCCAAGTACAGTAAAAGTGCATTTAAATTAGATTAGTGTGATGTAATAAAGATTCCAATGGAGGGGTGATATTCTAACTGAAGGGAAACATCCAGATCCAATTGAAAGCAACTTGGAGAGAGTGCTTCCAAACTGATGTGGGCAGTAGTTTTAGCAGAGGAATAAACACCCACGATTTGAGCCTCTGCGATGGCTCAGCTGTCACTGAGCCGTCCAGTGATGGCGGAGAAGCACACTCCTCAAGCTCAGCACTTGGGCTTTGCTAGGCCAAAGACCCAAGTTTGTCCAAAGTTTCGGGACTGTGACAGATCTGCCCACGACACAAATCAATAGTGTAACCCTAATCATTTGTTAGCTAATTGTCATGGGGAAAGACCCATGGAACCACCAGAAATGCTTTGCTAGGGAAAATCAAATGTTGCATTCATTTTCCCATGATGGGCTGGATTCCTTGTCATGTTAAATGTAGCGGTGTGTTTGAAGCTGTCCCCCCTTCAATACACGCAATTAATACGCTGAAGAAGGTCACTTAGGAAATGTTTGTGGTGACATGGTTAGGCAAGTCTTTGGTGGGCTTTAAGTGGTCCTTTGTCCTGCATTTAACTCAGTAACTGATGCAAGTTAGCAGTTAATATGTTTAAGGTGATAGGAAGTCTTGCTCAGACGAGGTAGCTCATGGCAGGGCATCTGACATATAAATGGTGTCAGCTCAATCTGAATCCAGTGCACAGGACCGTTATAGTCAGATCAGACAACCCTGCTGCAGTCACACGATGAGCAAGGGTGGCACTGTCCTAAAAACCAAACCGCTTGACAGAAGTGACTCATGAGTCACCCTAGGCAGTTCTAACCAGCATGCTATTAGATGCTGAAGGACATGGTGAACACTGGGAGGCAATTATGTGGTCTGCATGACCCAAAAGCCTGCCTTGGGGGTGAGAGGCCAAAGGAAAAGCTGCAGGGTCCTGGCCTTGAGAGGGTTTTTCTGAGCTTTGGACATGGCAGAATTCCACCACAAATCAGCCCACATCTCCTGACATCAATTAGCATCACGTGACTGGCCACCTTCCCACCCCCCCCAACACACACACTTGCAAAGAAATACAAAAATGAAGAAAACAGAGAGGGGGGGTGTGAAGGTGACACTTAAAAATCTGCTCCTTGTTTGGAAACTGCTTGGAGTCAAAGTGACCAAGGAGCACTGATTTCATAAATGGAACCACAGCTGGCCGTGTGGTGACACGTGGATGTCACAAGATGGGCAGGGAGGGAAGGGCCACTCCTACCCTAAAATGAAGTTGTGCTCAGTAGTGAGGCTGCATAGCAGTAGCAAATACGTGCTCAGCACACCTTAGGGACTTGAGGACAGTGCGCATAAACAAGAGACAAACGCCTCTGGGACACCAGGGGTGTACAGGCTGGCCACCAACAGCTGGCTGTCCATCTAAAGGATGTTGTCAAAGGGCCCAGAGAAATTGTTCAGCAGGTAAAGGTGCTTGTTGCTATCCAGACAACTTGAGTTTGGAGGCCCAGAACCCACATAGTGCAATGAGAGAACCAATTCTTACACGCTGACTTCCACATGTGTGTCACAGCATGTGGACACACACACACAACACATGAATAAATAAACCTGAAAAAGAACGTTGCTTTTTCAGTTGACAGTATTCCTAGGTCCAAGGAACCTGTCTGTGGGATTCAGGGTTCTGTGAGCTGCTGACACCGGTTCTTGGTCATCGGATGCTTCTAGCTCCCGGTCGTGGAGTGAATGCTATGGAATAAAGTGAAAAGTCAGCAGTGGTGGCTCCCATCTGTACCCCTGGCACTCAAGACGTGCAGGGAACAAGACCACAAGTTCGGGGGGGAAAGCTATGAGATGGCTTCTTGTCTCAAAAACCAAAACCCAAAACAAAAAGACAACGTTGATAGTTTTTTTATTTCTTTGAAAAACTATTGTGTATTATCAGACTAAAAGTGACTTTATAGGTAAGCCGTTTTTATGGATTGTGTGTGTGTGTGTGTGTGTGTGTGTGAGTGTGTGTGTGAGTGTGTGTGTGAGTGTGTGTGTGTGAGTGTGTGTATGAGTGTGTGTGTGAGTGTGTGTGAGTGTGTGTGAGTGTGTGTGAGTGTGTGTGTGAGTGTGTGTATGAGTGTGTGAGTGTGTGTGAGTGTGTGTGAGTGTGTTGTGAGAGTGTGTGTGTGAGTGTGTGTGTGAGTGTGTGTGTGAGTGTGTGTGTGTGAGTGTGTGTGTGTGAGTGTGTTGTGAGAGTGTGTGTGTGTGAGTGTGTGTGTGAGTGTGTGTGTATGAGTGTGTGTGTGTGTGTGTGTGAGTGTGTGTGTGTGAGTGTGTGTGTGTAGGTTGATATAAGCACCACAACAGCTAGAGAATAGGAAACAGATCATTCTGCTTTCTCTAATTAAATCTCCATGTTCTAGTCTAGCACCACTAATTGCCTATCTTACAGTTTTATCTTTGGTTCCATCTAAATATAGTTTTAACAATGACAGTAAGAATGTATTTTTTAAAATCCATAATGAATCATATTATTGACTATTTAACTAAAAACGTGTAATGCATGTAATTTTGTAAATTAATAGACACATTTAGCTTTAATGAACTTTTCTCATCTGGGCTGACAATGCCTCCCAGAGCCAAAGACCACCTAGCAAAACCTGCAGTACCAACATGAGAAGCTCTCTGATGAGTTGTTGGCCAGGGCTGTCCAAGAGACTCCCAAACATACAGCCTATAGCTGCGTGTGGTGCTATATTATTTTTGATTTAATAAAGCTTGCCTGAAGGATCGGAATTCAAAGTTAGTCATAGCCATAGACGCTGGGCAGGGTGGCACACGCCTTTAATTGCAGCTCAGGAGACAGAGGCAGATGGGTCTTTCTGAGTTCAGGACCGCCCAGGGCTACACAAGAGTGAATCAGTCCAATGAGTAACAGAGCTCACACCTTTAATCCCAGCGCTAGAGAGGTAAATAAGGAAAAAGCCAAGGGCCCCATGTGGCAATTAGCCTCAACCACATTGAGAGAGAAGAGTATTCTAGGTTTCTGAGGCCTGGTGGAGAGCAGAGCAGTCTGGAGATGCAATCTGAGGTTTGGTGGATCACTCCTACGGTCTGAGCGTGGGTAGAGGTGAGAGCTTTCAAGTGACTGGCTGCTTTGCTTCTCTGATCTTCAGCTTGAATCCCATTATCTATCTCTGAGTGTTTATTATTCGTGTTAAGCTGTTGCCTTTGGTTGAGCCCAAGAAGTATGAACCTATTGCCGAAGACGTCATGAATTTCAGACACAGGGCACAATGTCTCCTGAGCTGGAACTGACCTGCATGCCCTCTCCCTGAGAACTAGCTTTCATGGTATCAGAAAGCACCATGCAAGCCTTCAAAGGAGGAAGGCAACCAATGGCAACCCAGCTATGACATGTTTGAACCACAACTATGATAGCCGTAGCACGCTAACCCTAAGGGTGCATAGTGGCAGGCATGCCTTGGCTGATGAACAGCTCTCTAATAGGACTTAAGACATACTCAGCAAGAGGAATGCAACATGCCTGGTACTGGAAACCCAGCTGACTACTAGGTGGTAGTGAAATTGTGGTTCCTGGAGGAGAATCTACAACCACTCCTTTGTTAAACCAGCATAATCCCTAACAACAATCTAAACATTTGTCCTTGCACCCACAGATAAGTTAGTCTTTACCCCATCAAGGAAGCTTCTCTTTGCAACACATGGAGACCACCACAAGCTATCAAAATGCAGAGTTGTTGAGACTATTCCCAAGAGTGCAAATCATCTCACACCTCGGGCTCAGGAAATTTAAGGAAGGGGTAGCAGAAAGATTATAAGAGCCAGAGGGTCAGGGAGTTGCTGTGACACTGCATTTCCTGGTAATGTCAGATACTACACCCGTAACATCTCACCAGTGTGACTGCCCAAAGAACAGGGATGATGCCAACGGACATACCAAAGTGGATGGGTTTAATGCCTCAATCCTACAAAAGAACTATAGACAGTTAAGGAATGTGGTGTGAAAGAAATAGGCTTCTCCAGGGAAGAGCATACTGACTGGTTATTCAATATCAAATCATCAGCTCTGAAAACACACATGCAAGTAACGTTATGCAGACTGAGCAATTATATACATGTATGTATATTCATATTCATACAATAACACTTACTGAAAAAGGATGCCATGAATTTGAAAGCTGGTAGGGCTATATGGGAGGGTCTGGAAGGGAGGAAAGGGAAGGGAGAAATGTTGCAATTATAATTTCAAAAGTAAAAATAACAATTGTAATTTTATTGTGTGCAACCTGTTTGTTTTGTTTTGTGGTAAGGCCTCACTGGGTGGCTCAGGCTGCTCTCCAATTTACAATGCTCCTGTCTCCACTTCCCAAGTGCCAGGACTGCAGGCATGTCTTGTCATGTCCATCTGACATGCAACCCTTGAAGCTGTTTTTCCTTTTTTAACAAAGAAAATCTTTTGATGTACCCTGGTTTCTACATATATCAGAAGCATGTTCTTGCTTAGCTGTGAGTCATGGCCTTTATTACCCACACCACTATCCCTTTGTGCGACTCATTCTAGTGTGGGTATATGTGCAGATATCACATCATGATTTCACTTTTATTTCCTTTTTGGTTTATGATTTAGAGTATCTATCAGGTGTTCTCCTCAAATCCCCATTGCTGAAACATATCATCATGACTTGTGCTTGTCATGTGTGTTACACATACATGTGGGTTTACCTCTACATATGTGTTATACATACATGTGGGTATTCCAGAAGCAAACTGTGAATTCTCTCACTCTCTGAGTTTTAGGGGTCCTCTGTTTCATTCTTGGGGTGAGAGCCAGAGGACTTCTCCGAGGTTTTTCTCTCTGTACCCAGTGCTCATTACTGGGCTTGGGCTGTATTCTCCCTAGGCTGGAGTCTTCTTGAGATGAACACACAGCAGACTTACAGCAGGTCCGTCCTACTGCTGACCTGCTGACCTTCTGACCTGCTGACCTTCTGACCTGGCTACTCACTGTCCTTTCTCTCCATGACCTCGCACCTAAAATCATGCATTTGGATGATTTTTTTTTAAATTGCATTAGTAGGTAAGATGAATGTTGGGTGCTTTATCTCTCTTAGGATTCTCCCATTTCTCCTATGTTACTTCTCTCTGGTGCAGTTATGTCACCATCCACAGCCTGACACCTGGGAACACTTGTCATTACCAATTTAGGTTGGCTTCATTCAGTTCTGTCTTTTGTCTGAAAGGCTGATACACCTCATGAGTTCTCGTGTGTGTGTGTGTGTGTGTGTGTGTGTGTGTGTGTGTGTGTGTGTGTAGGCTACAGTTCTATGTTCAGTGTCCTTCTGTATTGCTCTGTGGTGGTCTGAAGTGGACGGCACCCATAGGCTCATATACTTGAATGCTTGGTAGCCAGTTGGTGGGACTGTTTGGAAAGGATTAGGAGCTGTGACCTTGCTGGAAGGGGTGTGTCATTTGGGGAGGGTTTTGAGGCTTGAAAACCTTTGTTCATAGCTCTCTGTGCTTTAGGATTGTGAATAATATGTAAGCTCTCTAGTGCCAGGCCTGTCGGCATGTTGCTGTGATCCCTGCCATGACAGTCACGGACTCTGACCCTCTGAAATTGTTAGCTGTCAATTAAATCTCTTCTATGAGTTGTTCCATTATGGTGTTTAATCACTGTAATAGAAGCATAATTAAGATATAGAGCTTGGAGTTTACTGATCAGCAAGACTAGCTGAGTTTTTGTGTTCTCGAAGTCCCCTTGTCTCTGTTTGCCCAGCACGAGGATCACAGGCACCTGTTGCTTCCTGTGGCTTTCTTGGTGAGTGCTGGACTCTGACTCGGCCTACATGCCTGTATATAAAGTGCTTTATCAACTGCGCCATCTGAAACCATTCTTTTATTCATGGTTTGTGACCCACAAGTTGATTCATTTCTAAGGATTTTTGCACCATTCAGTTTTCCTTTATATCAACACAAACCCACATACCTGTGCATAGTAAGTATGGTGTCATACCGAATGGCAGTCTTGTTGTCTTCTTTAGTCTTACAGGCAGTTTTTTTCCACCATGCCCTAGAAAAATGATGTCTTACCAAGAACTCTGGTAACTGATCTCAGAGCAGCATCTGTCTCTCTATGCACCTTCCTATGTGACATTTTTGTGGTGAAGGGTCTCCCCTCCTCCCCTGCGTGTGTGTGTGTGTGTGTGTGTGTGTGTGTGTGTGTGTGTGAGAGAGAGAGAGAGAGAGAGAGAGAGAGAGAGAGAGAGAGAGAGAGAGAGAGAGAGAGAGAGAGGGACTCATATAGACCAGACTGGCCTCAAGCTCATTATGTATCTAATGATAACTCTTGATCCTGTTTCTGCCTCCCACGTTTCAGGATTACAGGCTCAGATTCCACTTAGAGTAACATCATCTACTGTGTGCTTTGCTCAGGTTGTAGTCATTGCTGAGACTAAGAGCACAGGCTGTGAATATTTAATGTAAAGGGATCAAGGACTTGTTTTAGCTCTCTGTTTACTTTGTTTAAAACCAAAACTTTAAAAAATTTATTAAAAGACAATTGTTGACTCTGGACAGCACATGGTTCCCACTGCCTGCCTGTTTGTATCCAGCACCAGGATGTAGTACCCGTTATCTTTGCCATGAACATGATTTGTCGTGAATGTGCTCTATTAAGACACTGATAAATGCAAGAGAAAGGAGCTCAAAGTAAAACCAACAGTTGGAACTACAGGGTCTGGAACCAGAGTTGATACAAGGAGACAGCTGCAGGAACCTAGGTGCCCTGATTGGCTTTGCAGGAAGAAAGTCCCTCAGGGAAAATGAAGAAGTTGGTTTTCCGCCCAGCATGAGTCTATTTTTCCATTGTGGCCCCTCTTGGCACTGATTCTTTATCTGTGGACTGAAGCTCTCACAGCCTGTGCTGCTTTCAGGACACCACAACAGCCAAGAGTGACAGAGTCCTCCAGAAACCACGACGAGCATTTATCTGGGTTGAGTTTAAATTTAATGTTCACAATACATTAAAATTTACTGTTGTAACTACTCTAGTGAGACATGATTTCTCCCAGTGGTTCTGGGCAAGACTGTCCAGTAGTTCTGTCCCAATGAAATGTCAGAACAGGTGCCTAAAATAACTGACACATTAACTTCCAACATTTTAAGATGGCTTCGCCCTGAAGCTGGGTAAATGGTGACATCTGTCTGTTCCTGTTCCATCATCCCAACAAGGGCAGATGCTGCTCTTTCACCCATACAATTTACTTCAGAGGAAACTGTTAGAATAATTCTGAAATATCTTATAAGTTAAAAATGCTAGAAAATGCCAATGAATGACACTACAGTTCTGTCTATCAGAAGAAAAACATGGGCAGAAACTATGAAGGATCGCAATGCTATATCAAGAATAGGGAGATAATTGTAAACTATTTACAGCCAGAAGCTAAAAATGTTTGAGTGGAAGAAAGACAAATAAATTAAAAACAATCAGAACATAAAAAGGGAGAAGAATTACCACTCAGACTCTTGACCAACACACACCAAAGCTGGACAAGCTCCAAGTTCATAATTTTGTAAAATTCACAAGCAAGCTAAGGTCATTTGGAAACCAACTAGTTTCATAGCTAATGTGACTCAAAGACTTTCAGGAAAGACAGGGATTTGGCTTTCATTTGAGCCAAATGTAGCCAAACACAAATATCTAATTTCATCACACTTGTGAATAAATCTGTGGAGACTGAGGACAGGCAGAGAGAAAGTGTGTAGCTTCTTTAGACAATAGATGCAGACTACTTCTGCTCTAATGTCTTTGTTGATAGAGCAAAAGCCCTGGAAAGCTATCCCTGGAATGTGGCTTGGGGAAAAGAGAGCATCTGCTATGAGGTGGACACAGAGCAGAAGCCTTGAACTACAATGAGGGAGGTGAGGGACATCATGAGCCTTAGTGTTCTGGTTACAACAGAAGAATAGAATGTGAATGTATTTTCCTGGGAGAAGGAAACACTGTGGGCTGAGAATAGAGCTGAAGGAGGGGCAGGGCATTGAGGAGGTCGCTGCACTCTTGGACCCAATATGCACAGCCTGAGCCAGACTGAGATTCAGTTAGAACATCAGAGAACAGTCCCCTGACCCACTATGATGATCCCTCTTCATCATCTATTAGTCTATGCTTAGATACACCCAGGAAACACACTTCCAGGTGTGCTAGTGAGGGCTAGAGATAACTAGCAGAAGGATGAGGAACCATTCTGAATGAGGGTGGTGCTGTCCTATGGTCTGGGGTCCCAGACTAAATTAAGGAGGGTAAAGTAGCAGAAATCAGCATTCCACTCTCTGCTTCCTGGTCCACCACGATGTAAATAAGTTTCTCCACTGTGCTTTCCCACTGTGAGTACACCCTCTGACACTGTGGGCCAAACAAAGTCTTCCACTTGAGCCATTTATTCCAGGTATCTTTGTCACGATGATGAAAAATTAACTCGTAATCCCTGTCCACATGATTTGTGTCACCGTGAATTTTTTCAAGAGTGTTGGGAAAGCTTAGAGATTGTCTGTGAAGAGTAAATACTCATCACCGAGGATTCAACAGACAGTTTCAAACCCCTGAGAAAGGTACAAGGTAAAAGGAAATAAGTTGAAGGCTGTGGTTCCCTGAATGCAATCAAAGGCTCTCTTGCAAACTATGACTAGTTCTACTCCTAAATATATTGACACTGGAAGCCTCATGGAGATAAAATGTGCTTGATTCCATTTTTTAAATGCTATTTACTTTACCTCAATATATACTATCCTGCACAGTGGGCCAAGCTTTCAACAATAACTTTTGAAAGCTTTTACATACAGAGAAAAAGTTACCAACATACAAAGCAAACAATAGAAACAGGTTCAGATGTGATTTAGAAGTTTAACTATACGATAAGGAGTTTTAAGTAATTATGATAAATACTTAAAAGTAAGCAGGGAAAATGTGGGAAAGGTGAAGAACAATAAGAAAATTTCAGTAGAAAAATGGAAGGGACAAGAAACAGTAAAGTAGACATGTGTGAAATATAACACAGATGAGGACTAGTTTGGTGGCTTCATTAGCAGTGTCACAAAGCCAAGAAGAAAACCAGCCAACAACAGAAATGTCTGATAGTTATGGTTATAGTTTTTTTTTAGTTGGGATTAAAGATCCATATAGTACTTTAGACTCACAAAGATAGGATAGATGATAAAATATTTTCTTTGAATCTTGCTAAATGTTAATGAACTAAATATTGTTAACTATGGTTCTTATTTGATAACTGTTTTATTATATATTTTGCTATGTTAAGGTTAAAACCTTCTTTCTATTTTAGACAGAAAAGAGATGATTAGAAATGTCATTCTGTAAATATGTTTCTCTTATTGGTTAATGAATAAGCACTGTTAGCCAATAGGAAAGCAAGACAGGCGGGACTATGAGACAAGGAGGTTTCCGGAACAGAGAGGAGGAGATTCAACATGGAAGACTGAGAGAGCAGAACACCAGGCCCTCTCTCTGGACCTTCACCTAGTAGCTAATGGAAGCAGAAGCAGATACCCACAAATAAACACTGAGTTGAACCCCTGGATTCAACTGCAGACAGAAAGGAGTGATCAGCAAAGGGGTCAAGACCAAGCTAGAGAAACCCACAGAAACTGCTGACCTGAACAAGGGGAGCTCATGGACTCCAGCCCGACAGCTGGGAAACCAGCATAGGATCATTCAGGCCCCCAAATATGGGTGTTAGTTGGGAGGACTAGGCAGTCTATGAGGCCCCTGGAAATGGGTCAGTATTTATCCCTAATACAACAATGGAATTTGGGAGCCCATTCCATATAGAGGGATACTCTCCCAGCCTAGACACACAAGGGAGGGCCTGGGCTTTGCTCCAAATGATATGACAGACTTTGAAGACTCCCCTTAGAAGGCCTCACCCTCCCTGGTAGAAAGGGGATGGGATGGGGGTTGGTGGGGGGAACAGGGGAGGACAGGAGGGTGCAGGAACTGGGATTGACATGTAAAACAATCTTGTTTCAAATTTAAATAAAAAACATGAAAAACAAAACAAAAAATCTTTAGAAATGTCCAAAATTAAGGGTAGTTAGTAAGCCACAGATATGGAAACCTCAATGTATAACTTTTGAAAAAATTACTAGAGAAATAGGCCACATTTAAACTTAACAATAACAAAAAAAAAATTTGAAGGTAGTGAGGAGATACATGAGGAAGACTCAGAGAAAAACTATTGTGGACTTCTTACAAAAGTGTACCTGAGCTGCCTGGCAATGGAGTGCCACCTAGTAAGTCCTGGAAATTGAAAGAAAGAAAGGGGACAAAGGGAGGGGTATGGAGGGGGGATGGGGAGGGAGGAAGGCAGCCTAAAATTCTATGCTTGAAGAGGATCTTTCAAAAGTCAAGCAGAAATAAAGACACTTGCAAGCAAACAAACTGAAGAAATTAATTTCCAAAGGACCAACACTTTAAGAAGAAATAATTGAAATTCTTTGGGGAAAATAAATACAATTCTGGAAAGAAATCTAAATTTACACAAGAAAATGAAGATTGCTAGAAATGAACAAGTGCAGATGATAAAACCCATTCTATCACTTCAAATTACAAAGCACTAAGCACATTAGTAGTACTAATACAATTTGTATTATAATATTATTTAAATGCTTCATTATTTCTCATAATGTATTCTGTATTTTTAGCAAAATGATAATATCTTGGGAACAAGGAATTGAAAATATGTACATTATTTTAATGTTCATACACAAATGTGTACAATTTTTTTTGAAAATAAGCTCTAATTTGATCACCTAAACACACAAGCTATGAATCCTATAGTGTCTTTCAGTCATAGTGAAATAAGAGAGTCCTGAAAACAATTAATTAAACATGATAAAGCAGAAAAGGAAAGATCAAATATGCAGATCAAAAGCAGGTAGCACTTTCAGATTGATATTCAAGTGAACCAATAATTACATTGTCTCAATAGTTGAAACACAACAACTAAAACAGCCTGACTTTTGAAGTCAGGCTGACTTAAAAATTAAGACCCCAGCCAGCCAGGGCACCAGGACAGGGAGAACAGGGGTATGGTGGGCCAGGCCAATGGGATGGGACACCATGAGCACAGTGGACCCGTCAGCCAGGACAGGGAGAACATGAGCGTTTCTGGCTGGGCAACAGAGGCTACCTCCAGAAACTTCCTGACCACTAGAACCTCGGTCTCAGTCAAGCCAGCGCAGAGAAGCAATCACCTAAGGATCTACCTTGGCTGCACCAGGAGGAGAGTTCAACGGAGCCACAGCCCCCAACTACACCAATTGGAGGAAGAGGGACCTCCTGAAGCATAGGCTCCTTTTGTATCTATTGGAGGAAGAAATGGGTAGACAACAGTGTGAGAACACACTCCACAACATGAAGAGCAATACAGCACCGCAAGAAACCAATGGTTCTACAACACCAAGACTTGAACACCTCAACTAGATAAAGCAGAAGAAAGCAACCTTAAAAATAACTTTATGAAGATGATTGAGGTCCTTAAAGAGAAAATGAAAAAATTCTCTTAAAGAAATGGAGGAAACAACAAACAAAACAAAAAAAAAAATGGGAGAAATCAACAAATCCCATCAAGAGAACCAAGAAAAAGCCAATAAACCGGTGAAGGAAATGGTTCAAGACTTGAAACCTGAACTAGAGGCAATAAATAAAACACAAACTGAGGGAAATCTGGAAATGGAAAATCTGGGGAATAATCAAAACACTAAACATACAGAATAAAGAAATGTTAGTAAGGCTACAAAAGGAAAAGTTCAAGTAACACATAAAGGCAGATCTATCAGAATTACACCCAGCTTCTCAATGGAAATAATGAAAGCCAGAAGGATACTGAGAGACCATGGATGCCAGCACAGACTACTCTACCCATCAAAACATTCATTCACCATAGATGGAGAAAACAGGATATTCCATGACAAAACAAGATTTAAACAATACCTATCCACAAGCCCAGCCTACAGAAAGCACTAGAAGGAAAAATTCAACCCAGGTAACCTAGGTACATCCACTAGAACACAGGCAATAGATAATCCCACACCAAAATGTCCAAATGAAGGGAAACACCCACACAATACCATCACAAACAACAAAAATGAAAACAAGAGGAACTAGTAATCACTGGTCATTAATATCCATTAATATCAATGAACTCAATTCACCTATGAAAAGACACAGGCTAACAAATTGGATACAAAAACAGAACCCACCCTTCTGCTGCATACAAGAATCACATCTCAAACTCAAAGACAGATATAAATTCAGAGTAAAGGGTTGAGAAAAGGTTTTCCAATCAAATGGACCTAAGAAACAAGCTAGTGTAGCTATCCTAACTTCTAACAAAATAGACTTCAAAACTAAAATTAGTCAAAAGTGATGAAGAAGGTCATTTCATATCCATCACAGGAAAAAAATCCAGTCTCAGTTTTGAATGTCAATGTCCCCAAAACAAGGGCACCCTCATTTTTAAAAGAAACATTACTAAAGCCTTACTAAATCATACATTATAGTGGGAGACTTCAACACCCCACTCTCACCATTGGACAGATCTGTGAGACAGAAACTTAATATAAAAATAAAGGAACTAACAGATGTTATGACTCAAATGGGCTTAATAGACACCTTAGAACATTCAACCCAAACACCAAAGAATAGACCTTCTTCTCAGCACCTCGTGATCCTTCTCTAAAAGTGACGATATACTTAGTAACAAAGCAAACCTCAACAGAAACAAAAAATTGGAATTACTTCCCTGTATTTTATCGGATTATCATGTCTTAAAGTTAGAATTCAACAACAACATTAATTGCAGGAAGCCCATAAACTTACGGATATTGAACAATGCACAACGGAATCAGCACTGGGGTCAAGGAAGAGGTAAAGGAAGCAACTGAAGATTGCCTAAAATTCAATAAAAATGACTGCACAACACACCCAAACATATGGGACACAATGAAATCAATGCTAAGAAGAAAGTTCATAGCACCAAATGCCTACATAAAGAAACTGGAAAAATCCCACAGTAGCCAATTAACAGAATACCTGAAAATTCTAGAACAAAAAGAAGCAAACTCATTTAGAAGGAGTAGGCAACATAAAATAATCAAACTGGGGGTGTAAATAAAAAAAAGTAGAAACAAATAAAACAATACAAAGAATCAATGAGACAAAGACTTGGTTCTTTGAAAAAAAAATCAACAAAATAGACAACTCTTTATCCAAACTAACCAAAAGGCATGGAGAAAATATCCAGATTAACAAAATTAGAAATGAAAAAAGGGACATAGCAACAGATACTGAGGAAATGCAGAGAAACACTGGGTAAACTTCAAAAACCTTTACTCCACAAAATTGAAAAACTTAAAGGAAATGGACAAATTTTGAATAAATAAGACATACCAAAATTAAATCAACACCAGATAAACAAATTATATAGACCTATAAACCCTATGGAAATACAGTCATCAAAAGTCCTCCCCCGCCCAAAAAAAGCCTAGGGTCAGATGGTTTCAGCATAGAATTCTACAAGAACTTCAAAGAATACCTAATACCAATACTCCTCAAATTGTTCCACACAATAGAAACAGAAGAAACATTGCCAAACTCTTTTCATGAGGAAATACCCTGATACACAAACTACACAAAAGCACAACTAAGGAAGAGAACTACAGACCAATCTCCTTTATGATCATTGATGCAAAAATATTCAATAAAATACTGGCAAACTGAATCTAAGAACACATCAGAAAAATCATCCAACATGACTTAATAGACTTCATCTCAAGAGATGCAAGGATGGTTCAACATACAAAATTCTGTCAATGTAATCCACTATATAAACAAACTGAAAGAAAAAAAAACACATGATCATCTCATTAAATGTTGGGAAAGCCTTTGATAAAATCCAACGCTCCTTCATAATAAAGGTCTTGGAGATATCAGGGATATAAGAAACATACCTAAATGTAATAAAGGCAATATATAATAAGTCAACAGCCAACATCCGACTACATGGAGAGAAATTCAAAGCAATCCTACTAAAATCAGGAACAAGACAAGGCTATGCACTCTCTCCATATCTATTAAATATTTTACATTACCTTTAGTAATGTAGCAGGATACAAGGCTAACTAAAAAAAATCAGTAGTCCTTCTATACAGAGATGATAATCAGGCTTAGAAAGAAATCAGCCTTTACACAAATAACATAAAATATCTTGGGATAACTATAATCAAACAAGTGAAAGATCTGTATGACAAGAACTTTAAGTCTTTGAAGAAAGACATTGAAGAAGACACCAGAAAATGAAAAGATCTCCCATGCTCTTGGATAGGTCAGATTAACAGAGTAAAAATGGCAAAATGGCAATCTTGCCAAAAGCAATCTACAGATTCAATGCAATCCCCACGAAAATCCTTGCAAAGTTCTTCACTGACCTCAGAAGAACAATATTCAATTTTATATGAAAAAACAAAACAAAAACAGGATATGTCTAGGTATGTTTCTTATATTCCTGATATCTCCAAGACCTTTATCATGAAGGAGTGCTGAATTTTATTAAAGGCTTTTCCAACATCTAATGAGATGATCATGTGTGTGTGTGTGTGTTTCTTTCAGTTTGTACAATAAAGGAACTTCTTGAGGTATCACTATACCTGACTTCAAACTCTGCTACAGAGCTATAGTAATGAAAACAGCTTGGTATTGATATAACAACAGACAAATAGACCAACGGAATAGAATTGAAGACCCTGATATCAACCCACACACCTATGAACACCTGGGTTTTGAAAAGAAGCTAAAATTATAAAATAGAAAAAAAAACATTTTCAACAAATGGTGCTGGCATAACTGGATTTTGAGATGTAGAAGAAAGCAAACAGATACACATCTATCACCATGCACAAAACTCAAATAGATCAAAGACCTCAGCATAAATCCAGTTACACTGAACCTGAAAGAGAAGTTGTGGGAAGTAGCCTTGAACACATAGGCACAAGAGACCACTTTCTGAACACTAGGAGCACAGACACTGAGATTGACAATTACTAAATGAGACCTCCTGAAACTGAGAAGCTTCTGTAAGGTCAAGGACCCCATCAACAAGGCAAAATGGCAGCCCACAGAATGTGAAAAGATCTTTATCAACCCCACATCTGACGGGGGATTAATCTCCAAAATATACAAAGAACTCAAGAAATTAGACATCAAAAGACCAAATAGTCCAATAAAAATGAAGTACAGATCTAAAGAGAGTACTCTTAATAGAGGAATCTCAAATGGCTGAAAAGCACTTAAGGAAATGCTCAACATCCTTAGTCATCAGAGATATACAAATCGAAACCATCCTGAGATTACATCATACACCTATCTGAATGGCTAGAATAAAAAACACCAATGAAAGTTTATTCTGGAGAGGATGTGGAGTAAGGGGAACACTCTTCCATTGCTGGTGGGAGTACAAATTTGTACAGCCACTTTGCAAATTAGTTTGGCAGTTTCTTTAAAAACTGGGAATCAGTCTACCTCAAGACCCAACAATACCACTTTTGGGCATATAACCAGAGGCTACTCACTCACACCTCAAGGACTGTTACAGCAGGTTGTTCCTGCCGGCCACAGCAGGTCCTGCCGCCATGGTCCCACAACCACGTGTGCCCCAAATAACACTCAGAGACTCTGTATTTGATACAATCCTGTCGGCCAGTTATCATTATTGTTTATGGGCTAGCTCTGCCTTAATTATTAACCCATTTCTCCTTATCTAAGTATTTCCATGTGGTCGTCTTATCAGGGAGCCGCCGCAGGCGTCCTGCTTCTTCCCTGGGCTACATCTCGACCCCAACTCCGACTTCCTCTTTCCTCCTTGTCTCCTAGCCCCACCTATCTTGCTATCTCATTAGCCACAGAGCTTTATTAACCAGTATGAGAAACATATATACAGAATAACATCTCCCATCACAGGACATTTGGTCAACTATTATTTATAGCAGCATTATTCATAACAGTCAAAACCTGGAACACACTGGATGCCCCTCAATGAAAGAATGGATAAAGAAAATGTGGTATATTTATGCAATGGAGTACTACTCAGTGGTAAAAAAAACAAAAAACAAAAAAAAAAAAAAACAAAAAAAACAAGGACATCTTGAAATTTTCAGGCAAATTTACTGAACTAGAGAAGGCCATACTGAGTAAGGAACCCAGACCCAGAAAGGCAAACATAATATATACTCACTCATAAGTGGATATTAAGCATAAAACAAAGGCTAATCAACATATAGTCTACAATCCCAGAGAACCTAGGTAATAAAGAGGACCCTAAGAGAGACATACATGGATCCACCTAGGAAGGGGCAATTACAAGCTCTCTGAGTAAATTGCAAGAGGAGGAGGGCAGGAGGAGGGTGAACAGTCAAGGGAAGGAGGGAAGGAGCTTGGGGAAAAGTGTATGGTTCAAAAAAAAAAAATAAAGGAGAAAAAATAGTAAGACCCAACTTGATTTACATGCAAGAAATTTATCTTGAATATGAGACACATCACAAAACAATCCCACTCGAATCCTATCAGAGGAATGATGCAGATGCTAATTAGTGTCAATGGAAGTAGTGATATCATAAAGAGAGAAGAACATTTACACAATAACTGGAAAAACCTCCCATAATGCCTAAAATCTTAAAGGTAAGCTCACCTAATAGAAGATATTCAAAGTACACAAGAAAGAAGAACTGATGTAAAAGTAAAAATAAGTTTACAACTGCTGGAATTCTTCCTCCATAACTAGTGAAAGTGGGACAGAAATAAAATGCGGGAAAAGGGAGAAAGTACATGTCACCAAGAAGCAGAAGGCTTAGGCAGTAAAATAACATAAATAAATTAACCTAATTGCTATTTATTGACTATACCACCACAACAAAAATATTATTTCAGCCCACATGAGCATTTACCAAGGTAGACTACACTTGGGGCAAAACCCCAAAGGAAAACAAAATGAGAACAGACGTCATGCTAATTGAGTTTTGTGATCAAAACTGAATTAAGTCATAAGTGATAATAAAGATATAAGATGTAGAAATATTTAAAAATTAAACAACATTGGTCAAAGCAGACTTAATGATTAATGCAACATTTATATGTGATTGCAGAAAACTAAAGTGCAGCACATTAAAGTATATTAACTATAATAAAAGCAGATAATAGTTAATAGTTTTAACTGTTATATTAGAAAAAAGAAAAATTTGAAATGTGCCAATTTTTGGCAAATATGTAATGGAATTTAATTGGAGAAGGACAGCCATTTTATAATAAATGTCACACCAACCTTCATAAATTGAGTGTTCACTCACTCTCACACTTTATCTAAAAGTAGTAAAATTGGTCGTATTTTTTTAAAAAATAAAACCCTATCATTCAATTTTCTCTCTCCATATATATATATATATACATATATATATATATTAATTTTGTTCAAACAAAGTTCTTAGAAAAGATGCCAAACGCTTGATCCAGAAGAGAAAAATTAATAAATTAAACTTTACCAGAGATGAAAGTGAATGACTGTGAGGGCCGGGGCAATGGCTTAGTTCGTCAAGTGCTTATTGAGCAGGAAGACCTGTGTTCCGACCCCAGCAGTCATGTAACAGTCAGTGCAGAGTTCTGTGTGGACAGCTTCAGTACTAGCAATGGTGGAAGGGATGGCAGACATGGTGGATTCCTGGAGCTCTCTGGCCAGTCTAGTAAATGATTTCCTGGTTCAGAATGCAAGCCTGCCTCCAAGGAAGACATATGGTTGTAGATGGTGGTTTCTAGCCTGCCTGGTTCCACAGCCACTTTGCCACAAATAAACACACAAAGACTAACTCTGTCTTAATTATTAACCACTTCTATTAATCTATATATTGCCACGAGGTTGTGGTTTACCTGTAACCTGGCATGTTACTCCTTGAGCAGCACAACGTCTGTCCTGTAGCCCACCTCTGCCTTCCTCTCCTCAGCCTTCTCCTAGTCTCATAGTCCCGCCCATCTTCCTGCCTGCCTACTGGCCAATCAGTGTTTTATTCATCAACCAATAAGAGAAACATATATACAGAAGGACATCCCCCATCATATGATGTTGAACCCTAGACTCCATCACACAAGTACACAAAACGCACACACTTTAAAATTATCGCTCTACAAAGAACTATGTTAAGAAAGTAAAAATACACAATAGATATAT
This sequence comes from Cricetiscus sungorus, assembly GCA_030556225.1. Taxonomy (NCBI): domain Eukaryota; kingdom Metazoa; phylum Chordata; class Mammalia; order Rodentia; family Cricetidae; genus Cricetiscus; species Cricetiscus sungorus. The sequence goes on from JANBXA010000651.1 coordinate 144,294,560, forward strand.
TTTTATACAAATCACACATCTGGCTCACAAAAACTTAAATCCAAACTATACTTTTCTAAAATCTTAAAGCTCAGGAAGACAAGGAACCAATAAAAACTGATGAAATATTTGAGTGCCCCTGGCTCTGAAAACATATGCAGGTGAAACAGAATGCCTCAGTATTATTCAGCCACTAAAATAACCCAAATTAAAATCACAGTGAATTAGGATGCTAAGCAAATGACACAAAGCCCCAGATGCATATGCTCAGTGCTGGCAGGGGTGAGGAAAGCTAGAGCTCTCATATCAATATGAAAGCAAAGGTGGAGCGGGCTGCTTGGGAATAAAATGGCATTTTATTATAAAGTAGAATGTATACATATTCACTTTGTGATGTGGAATGCCACGTCTAGGTACTTACCAGTGAGCAATGATCACTTATGGCTCATTAAAACCTATTGAAACGTTTACAGCAAGTCTCTTCATAGTCGATCAGAACAGGGAAGACAATCCAGTCGTCCTCCACTTGGTGAGTGGACACTGATCAGTCCACACAGAGGACTGTTATTCCTTGGCTAATAAAAATGATGGGTTATTGATTAATGCAACAGCATTGATAATCTCAAATTTGTCACATGACAGAGAGCCAGATGTAAATGTTAGATGACATATATAACATTCACCTGACATTTGGGAATGGATGGGGGAGACACTGAAAAGATAGAGAAAAAAAAAACCTAGAAGATTCAAGATTGGGCTATAAGTTGGTGCTGCCCATAAAGGAACAGTGCTTACTTTATAGGTAAAAGTAAGGATCTGATCTCCCTTACAAACCCTTCTAAATAGGGTTTTCCAAATTCTGCTCCATTCCCAAGACATGGGCTGATAAGATGATATGATGACGACATGAAAAGACGAACTTTGTTCTCATTGGTCATTGATTGACTAATGTTCTACAACTAATATATACATCAGATTTCTTTGCGGGAAGGGGGGGCTTTGTGTAGGGAAGCCAGTAGACAGTTGAAATTGTTTGTAGATGTTCCAGCTAGGACCCCAGAGCCACTTCAAGCTTGCATCATGTGAAATAAATACATGTAGTTAGTCAAAAAACAAACAAACAAACAAACAAACAAACAAACAAACCAAACAACAACTGAGTAAGAATGTGGCTAGAGATGCATCTGAGTTATTCCTCTGATTCTTGTCCCTGTGGGCCAGGATTGTATGAAAATTGTTTCCCTAACTTTGAAAGTACTTCTTGGGCTGGAATGCTGCTGAAACAGCTGGTACAGAGAAGTCAAAGTTCACGCCTGTGAGAAGTCAGCACTGTCCCAGGTTTCATTTCAATTCATTTCCTCCTCTTCCCCCTTCTTCACTCATTTTTAAAGACATCATCTCACAGAGTACAGGCTGGCCTTGAACCGTCCTCAACCCTGAAGATAACCTGCCTCTGTCTCTGGCCTGAGTCACCACACTATATTTCAGGGTCTCATTTCTTACCTCTAGCCTGACAGCTGGAAAGTGTTGGTTTGAACTTTGACAGTTTTTCACTTGTGCCTTCACACTGTCCCACCTTAGTCCTTCTGAGCTTCGATGACAACTAAGTGATTCCTTACAAGAGAAATTCATTGTCCCACAATTCTGTTCTGAAGCTGGGGAGTTCAAGATAAAGATGGCAACAGATTTGATATCCAATGAGGTCTATTTCCTGGTTCATAGGTGTTAGTATTCAGGCATCTGTACTGGCCTGTACTTGGGGTTCTGACAGGATATATCCTCAGCTGCAGCCACTGAGAGCACCACCTGTGCACATTCACTACATTCCATTTTCAAAGGGCTCCACCTCTCCTCTCTCTCTCTCTCTCTCTCTCTCTCTCTCTCTCTCTCTCTCTCTCTCTCTCTCTCTCCCCACCTCACTCTTCTTTTCCTTGTTCATAAGCAATTGTCTTTTCATGTGGCAGAACATGTCTTCTATAAGGTCACAACCCTATTCTTGAGTCCTCTGTCAAAGGCTCTGACTCCTAATTCTTCCACTGGTAATGAGGATGCAACATCAGCATAGGAATTTGGGAGAAAGATAATGGTATACAGCATGTGCCAAGTGAAATCCCTTAATTAAGACCATTTCTTCTATTTCTTCTAGAACAAAATTGAAAAGGAGGAAGTGGAATTTAAAGGGGAATGAAGATGCAGCTGTTCTCTCATTATAAAAGCAGAGATAAAAACAGCCCTTGCACATAATGTAAATACTCACCTGGAAGGAAATATAAAATACTCACCCGGAGGCACAGGAGGGATTGGGCTTTTAATGTTCGTGGTGTGTTCACTGGCATGGTCAGCCGTAAATACACTAAGCATTTCATGTGCATGTGTGTGAGTGTGTGCGTGTGTGTGTGTGTGTGCGCGTGCATGTATGTTCTGTTAGCATGTAGGTGAGTGTGTACAGCCAAGGGGGAGAGATGAATATGATTCAGATGTTTATTTTGGACAAATATGTTTGTATTCACATAGTTATAGGGTATCTATTATGTGCAGTAGTACTGAATAAAATGTACTCCATGGCCTTGAGGAGTGTTCACTCGGACGAAAGAAACAGACACAAAATAATTTAGAGATAACTAGCAGGGCACTGGCCAAATAAACAAACAACTCTGGGAATTCTGGGGGAGCCATTTATTGTCCTAATGGGAATGAGAGGTGAACAGTATTCCAGAGAGTTCTGTCTTGGTCAGCATTCAAAGACAAAAGTAGAGCAGAGTCCCTCTAGACAGCTGAGACAGCTCAGCCGTGTTGTGGTAGGGCTCTGGCTGCTCATGCAAGGGCCTATGTGGATCTCTGTTCTGCTTTGGTTGTCAGGAGGTGCAAAGGGTTGAGCAAGGAGGTCAGATGCAGAAGGAGCGATGGGGCAGGGGTGCTGCAAGGATCAAAATGGAAGCCAATTAAAAGAAACGAGAAGAAGAAAGCTACCATCCTTAGCCCTGTGTATCACTTTTTGACATCATGGACAAAGTCAGACATGCTAAGATATCTTTTCTTAAATATTAGCTTCTTTATTTAAAAATGATATGTGCATGCGTGTGCCTGTATGGGTATGTGCACGTGAGTACAGGCAAAGAAATGAGAGTCCCTGGTGGTGAAGCTTCAGGCAGTTGTGAGCTGCCTGATTTAGGTGATGGAAACCAAATGCAGGTCCTCTACAAGAACAGACTGCTGTCAACCACAGAATACTGTCCTGAAATCCAAGAATGCCCAACTTTCTCCGAACCGGCAGTGCTGGCGTAGTCTTGTACCACTGTCTGGCTCCCTTCATTGGTTGCTACTGGTGGATGCCGGTGGAGAGGCACCAAGACAGGAGGTAACCACCTTCTCTACTCCTTCCACAGATGTGTCCTGGTCCCTGGGGAAGGGAAGGGGTGATGGGATATTCAGCTTACCTGGGTAATGAAGTGGCTGAGCTGGAGCACAGGAAGGAGTTTCTGGGTAGAGAACAGAGGTCATGTGTTCAGGTTGAATGTAATGGAGAGGGAGAGTGAAGGCTGAGTGAAGGCTCAGCCTTGTGCTGAGGAAGGGAAAGTTAACGTAATCAGAGCCCACCCAAAGTCTGCAGCATTGATGCTACACACAGAAAATAACATTGGCAAAAACTTGACCATGACTCAGTATTTTTTTATTGGTTCTTTGAAAATTTCTCACCATGCACCCCAGTCCCATTCATTTCCCCGTCTGTTACAAAACACGTTTCACCCCTCTGTCTTCCTGCTGCCCCATTACCCATTTGTTCGTTGTAGTGGCCTTGGGAGTGTTGGTGTGTCACCCAGGATATACACCCTTTGTCAGAACAGCTTTACTTATAAATGTTCATTCCAATGAATCATTAGTCTGGTTTTTGTTTTGTTTTTTTGCTACTGAGGCTAGAACCCAGGTTTTTTGTGTGAGGCAAGTGAACTACACAGAGCCACATCCCCAGCTCTGTCTTAACTTTATTTTGAGGCAGGGTCTCACTAAATTGCCTAGGTTGAGCTTGAACTCAGTGTGAAACTGAAGTAGGTCTTGAACTTTCTATACTCGGGCCCTGAATATTGAGAACTATAGATCTTAACCGCCATGCCCAGCCAACGCCCTTGATAACTCCTAAGCTGTATCGTGGCCTTGTACTGAACTCACGTGTGTGTTCATGACTGTATGGGGGCATGGGTGCATCCTTGTGTGTGTACCTGTGCATGACACCCTACTGTCTTCAAATGATAATCAGTAACACTTAGCAACATAGGCTGTTGCCACCAGCACCATCAAAAGACAGATAAACTGGTGGGTGCCAGAGGGACTCCAAGACATCACGACACAGGTGCCAGTATCACTTGCCCTTCAGAATTATTTCTGGAGGTATTTGAGGGTGCTAAGTCATTGGGGTGAGGGAAAAAATCCACAAATAGTGATTTATGACCATGGTTGTGGCTCCATTTTTATGACCCCAATATCCCTGTGAGTGGAGGAGGTTTAAGAATTTGGCCCCAAGTCAGAGGAAGGAGAGTAGGGCTCAGACTTGGGCTGGTGGAGTTGATGGTAGCAGAGCTGGATCCCAAGTTCCCTCCAGTGGCTTTTCTTCCTCTATGGGGGTTTTCACATTTCCTCACCCTGTTAGCATCACCCATCACATGATGGAATAGATAAAACCTAGAAAGCCACCCATGATGCCAAAGAACCCACCTACGCTACAGAGTGGTTCCTCTGTTGCCACACACAGTGGGTGTGCATTGGAATTAAAGAATCTGTTCACAGTCAGTCCCTGCACAGTGCTGAGGGCAGGTGCTGTAATTCACTTATTCTCTTCAGGGAAGCAATAGCTGAAGGAGACTTTTGGGAAGTTGATATCCACATGGGTCAGTGTGCTTTAGTGTCCAGCTTCCTCCCATTCCCTGTGCCTTGTGAGTCTGACCTTGTAGAGACAGAATTTAAAGTCACATACTTCTATAGCCAGCCAGATATGAGATAAAAGTTTTTTTTTAATAGACAAGGGCATCGATATTATTGCTGGTAACTATAGATTTTTAAAATGGTTTTCAGAGTCAATAATACTCAGTTCAAGTGCTACTGTGCCATAATGCTTTCTCTAAGCTCGACATTACCAGAACAGAACAGGCTTTCCTGGCTCCCTGTGTCTCGTCCCCTCTGCTCACATGGGCAGGTGCTAGGCAGCATTAGGCTTGGAAAGGAAATCTGATCATCAGGCAGAAAAAAAGGATGCATCATTGTACTCACATTCACTGCTTTCCCGGGAACTTCATCTCCCATCTTCCCTCAAAGATAAAAGAGCAAAGGAGTGGGTTTTTTGGACTGGGTTTTATGTAGGAAGAGCTTGGGAACTAAAAAGAGACAGGTGTGCTGAGGATGGGTCTACCCACTTTTGTAGGATGTCAAGTTGTCTGTTGTAGACAGAATAAGGGAACTTGATTTCAGATCAAGTTCACAGAGTTCTGGAGATAGCAGGACAAGCCAGCCCTCTTTTAAATGTTGAGTGTGACAAGTTTGTTTTTAATATTTTTTGTGAGATGGCCCATATAGACCAGCACAGAACCTTGTCAGAACCCAGGTGATATCTTCTAGGAGGAACAGGAAGGAGGAGCAAGATCGGTGGTGTTTGATTCATCAAGTTTATGCGTACTTGAAGTCTGGGGTCTCCTTGTTATGTGTGTGCTGAAGGGGAGGAGAGCTACTCTATACCAGCATCTCCTAAAGTGCATCAGTACAAGCTGGCATGTGTGTGTCTAATTATGTAACTGTGTGATTGCAGGGGCCACCAAAGCTCAAGTTTACAGTGGTGGTGGTGGTGCGGGGGGGGGGGGTGGGGAGGGGAGACAAAAGATGAAGTCATTGAAACGGCTGATGGGGAGTACTGGCAGCAGGTGCTCTAGCTCTTTTAGCTTGGTTGGTCTTCCTCTCCCTCCTTTCCGTTCAGACAATTATCCCTTGAGATATCCACCCCCACCCCCTGAAATTACTGTTTCTTTTAAATTGTGATTATCCAAGAGCTAATTATTGGCTTTTGTACCACTGGTGGCGTTTTCTTGCCTCCCGGTGTCTCTCCTGCTGGTGTCCATTTCCCTGTCATTAGCACCTCCACCAGAGACTAGGGACAGAGCAGCAGAGAAGGCCAGACTCCAACCAGCCCTGAAGGTTGGCAGACGCTCTGTGCGCAGGTTCCTGGTTGGAAGGAATTAAAGTCTGAGGTTCACTGTGACACAAGAGCTACCATTCACGGAGATAACTGAATGGCAGGAGTTTGCTTCTTGTCAATAGCTTCATCATGCTGGTGATTGGTAGTGTGAGGTGAGTGCTATTCTTATCTGGCCAGTCCTGGATCTCCGGGTGTTTCAGCTGTTGCCAGGCATAAGGTAACATTTGTACAGGTTCAGTTTATTTATAGACCACATTTGAAGAATGGTGTTCTGCATTAAAATAATCTCCAACTCCTTCTGGCTTGTGCGGCTCCAAACCTCAACGCTTAGAAGGGGATTTATGGGTATCGACGAGTAAGAACGGTGACAGACATACACGGGAGGGAGATGTAGTCATGTCTTCAGTAGATCGGAAGTCAGTTGATCTCAGAAGTGTCTGTGTGGTGTGTTTTGGCAAAAGAACATGAATTCCAAGCATGACCCAGAAGAAGTCATGTCATTAGACATGGAAAGCTGTGTGGCTCAGGGAAAGTGAAAATGAGAATTTAGGAGTAAGCTATACACCCCAGCATGCAGCATTCCACTTCGTCTTTACATAAAGGCTTCAGTAGAAAATGCCTGAAAGGAACTAGTCTGATTGTCATACCATCATTATCAAGTAATGTGTCTCCTATGAGATAATTATGTAAATAGCAGAGAATCTGTGATAGATACGGTTCTGAAGTATATTATCAAGTATTTAACAGTATGTTATGGCTGAACTAGTAACTATCTCACAGAAGCTCATGGGTGGAAAGCTTGGTCCTCGATGTTCAGTGGTTGAACTTCAGACTAAATCGGTAAGCTGTTGCATTCATGAACTGGTTAACCAACTCATGGAGTCAGAGCTTAGTGGATTTGGAGGGAGGCGCTTTGTTAGAAAAGTGAGCTCTTTCTCTTTGCTTCCTGGCTGCTATGGAGTCAGTAGCTCTCCCCCATCACATGCTCCCTTTTGATGGACTGAAGCCAGCGACCCCCCCCCAAATCTCCCTTCAAGGGGTGGCTCCCTTATCTTGGGTATTTTGACACAGTTGTAGAAAGGTAAATAACACGAATTATAAAAGGAGAAAAGGACTGGGGAAATGGTTCAGTGTGAGGACCAGGGTGTAGATCCTGTGTAAAAGCTGGGCAGGTACTGGCTTCTTCCTGTAAGCCTACTACCCGGGAGACAAGGACTGGCTCTTCCCAGGCAAACTGGCTAGCTGGACTCGGTGAAGAATGGTTGAAGCAGTTACCCAACATCAACTGCTAGCCTCTGCATGCATGAATGCCCCACACATGTAAACATGTGCATGCATGTGCACCAGACTACACAAACACGTAAAATCCTGAGAATGTACCTGAACAAAAGACAAATTTCAAAATGTATCAAAAGCCTGTAAGTGTGTGCACATATATGTTTACATATATAAATGTATATGTATACCCCAAATTCTACTTTAAGAATGTTTACCATAATGTAACAATCATGAACCCATTCAAAGATGTAATTACATTAAAGGTTGCATATGAGGGTAACATCGTTAATCTACTTTCCTTTTTCTGAATGTTGCTTGGTATGGTATAATTTGGTTATAGTAAAATATACAAATCTGTGCTTACAGTAAAATATAAAACTCTTAAGTATGCAGTTTTTCTGAGTTTTAAAAATGAACATATCTGTATAACTTACATGCTTACAACATATAACATTCTTCTGCCATCCTAAAACTTTCATTAATACCCCTTTTCATTCATCTTGTCCATAAATAACCACTGTTCTGATTTTATCATCATAGCTTAGTTTTGCTTGTAAAAATATTATATGTCCATATTAAATGTAGATTTTTTAAAAAATCTCATTCTTTGGGATCTTGGGGCTCGGATGATGGCTCAATGGATCAAGTCCCTGTTATGCATACTTGAGACCTGTACTTGGATCTCCAAAGCCCATGTAAAAAGCCAGATGTGATGGCAGACATCTGGAAACCCACCCTGGGAAATTGGAGACAGTAGGACTCCTGGGCTCACTAGCTAGCTTTCCCAACCAATCAGAAGGCTCTGGGTTCTGTTAAAAGTCTATCTCCAAAAAGTAAAATACAGACAGAGAAGCTTTAGAAGGAGGTACTTGACGTCAACCTCTGGAACATACATACACACACACACACACACACACACACACACACACACACACACACCCTTCACTCTCTGTGAACCATGACTCTGAGCCGCCACAGTCTTTCTAGGTCTGAAAGTCTAGGAAAGACAAAATCCAAGTGCTGCCTCAGGAAAGAGGAAGTGACAGGATTCTATCCCAGACAGAAAGAGCCTAGGTATCTTTGTCACCCCAAAGCAGAGAAGAGTAGAGAGGCCTGTGGCATCCTATTTCCTTCTATGAGTTCACCTTTCCAGGTGTTGCAGAATCAGAAATGATTCTACCTGGGCCCAACATGAACAGAGGCACTGTATGCTCTTGACTCAACGTCAAGGCCAGACTACTCTGCATGTATAGGACATCTTTCGCCAGCTCACCTTAGCCTATTTACCCCCAACTCACCCCAATTCACCCAAATCTTTCCAACCTTTACAATCTGGGGAACCCTCAGAGCGGCATGGATGGGAGCTTGACCATCATCTGTCATATCCAGCCCTTCCCTCAACCTGCCGCTATTAGATTAAGGAGGTCTGCATGTATCATAAAAAGCACAGACCTCTGTTTCAATTTTTGCTTTCCTAAAACCTTCACAGAGTGAACACTAAATGACTCATCAGTCACTACAGTCATGGCATATCACTGTGGCCCTATGGGCAGTGTTTTCTTTATGTTGGTCTGCTGTTGGTCTTAAGAATGATTTTCCTTGAAAGAGAAAGAAATCATACTGTAAACTCCCCTTACTCCAATAAATGGCACAGACTGAGAAAGCTCTGAGTCTCTTGAGCCTTCTCTCCCAACAGAGACAGAGCATGATATATGTTCACCCAAAGTCAACAAATAGAATGGATTTATCACTGGCAGCAAAGAGGGCCTACCTCCTATATGCCACTAGGCTTCCTTTAGGACACTGGATGTCAGCCCACTTTGTCCATGTCCTTGTCTCAATCCCTGCTTCCCAAAGCCGCACCAGAGAGGCGTAGCTTTTTGGTGCTAGAAGCACGCTTACAGATTCTGAGAGCGCTAACAACTCCCAGGGAGCATTTGAGCACGCTAAGTAGTTGGCTTAATGAAACTCCATCAAGCACAATAGAAAAAGCAATATTTTTCTTTTGTTCTTTTTATCCATTTTCACATTTTAACAAATGTTACTTCCTGAAATGGATATTTAGACATATTCACCGCTGAAATATTCCATTATTACTCTGCATTCTATTAGCCAGCTTGCTTATTGTATTAATGCTCAGATCAGGGATCACTGCAAATGACATTTATTTGAGGAAATTAGGAGAGAACTCTTCAGAATTAAACAACTTAATCCGTGTTTCTGATCGCAATTCACTGTAGTCTGCATAGTTCCTAATTCCCTTGGCAACCTGCATTTAATTCTGTCTGTGGCAGCTCTCTGCTTAGATGGTAGTGGTTGGTGGGGGGAAGGGGTTGAGGGAGTTCAGAAGCCAGAACTGACTCTAGCCATGTTCCTCGGGCATTCAATTCTTATATTCTGTTCTCACTCCCCCAGGAAGTCCTGTGCCTTCTGGAGTGCTTGTTTTTGTACACCGGTGTGTGGCCAGGTCACACACAGGTGTGTTTGGTAGCTTCGTCCTTCCCCTCGTTGTACACCAGGAATGAGTTATTTCCGCAAGCATTTTTCTGTGATTCCAGTTAAAATGTGTGGCTTTTGTTCTTTCAGCATCCTTCTTCCTTATACCTCTTTTCTTTTTTTTCCATCCCAGGGAGGAGTGAGCAGAGAATCCAGCCGATAAGATACTACAGCACATTGTTTCTATACAAGTGAGAGATCTAGCCAGCCATGAGCTCAATATTATCTATGTTTGTATTGTTTCTATGCAAGTATGGCAGCCAGGAATTTTAGGCAACCAAATGTGTTATTCCCAACTGTTCTCCTATGTGTCCACATTTGGTTCTCACCTACCAAGGACTGACCCTTCACGGGCTGGAGAGGTTAAAAAAAACCATCAAGGCAGAAAACCAGGTAGTTGGCTAACATCTAAAGATCTCAGGTCCCGAGTAGACCACAAGGCAAGATAGGAGGCTCACAAAGCTGATGCTAGAACAGCTCATCCTATTTGTCTGGAAAACATGACATCTTAGTAGAGAGAAACACAGGGGTCCAAAGGCAGCACAGCACAATCCGTCCTCCACTCAAGGGTGTTTCCAAGAATTTAACATCTTAACAACTACATTGGTTGATTAAAATACTGTATATGAATTGTGGGGTACTGGGCATGCACGCAATTGTGTGTATAAATTTAGCTGATGCCCATTTGTCCTTATGATGTTTATTAGGACAATAGTGGTGTTTTTTGCATGGTCATTCTTTACACTTGACTCAGAGTCAAATCTAACCTTCAGAGTTTCTATGCTGGTTTCTTTCCCATGATCAATAAGGAAAGAATAAACAGGTTTCAGAAACGACTCCTTGAGTCTATAACAAATCACATCTCAATTTCCTTCCATTTGGCAACAATTCCCCCAACTAAATGCCTCCTGTGCAACTCAGATAAATAGATCTCATGGCTCCTTCCCACACCCATAGTAAAGAGACGTCATTAAAGACTCAAGATAGGCTGTTTCCTGACCCAGGGAGGCATTATTAATTAAGTAGCCCTGACATCAGATAGAAAATGTATCTGCCCTCTTTTTTGATTATGTCATTTTCTCATGCCTTCCTCTCAACATTAAAGACATTAGAATGGATGTATTTTTTTTTCAATTAGAGGAAGAAAACAGGCTAGCATTGCATATGAAAACTTAGATTTTCCAATAGACTTTGAGAAAAGGTTTTGCATACAAAAGTAGTCTTCAATTTTAGAAACTAAAGATTTGAACTAAAACAGTTGATTAATACACACTAATTTAAAAACGTATCTGATTCTCTTAAGGAGTTAATAGAAATATGAATTTTATTACTTTTTCTCCTTAAGAAAGCATCCAAGAAATGCCTATGCTAAGCATCAAATAAATACATTCTTCTGGAACAGCTTTAGAGGTCATAGACACAAATTATTCTAGTCCTCTGTCTACAGAAGTTAAAAGAGGCTTATTTAAAATTCAAGACATTGTTTTTAAGGTACTATTGCTTGTTAAATTGTGTGTTAAGAATTCAAAGGGATTTCTGAGATTATGTTTATGGTACCTGGGTACTACTGGGCTCAAATGCAAAGTGTTCTGCTCAGTCCAGGTCCACAGAGTTAGTCAATTGTCCCCTCCATCTCCACCGTTTCAGAAAAGGTGTTGGATTGCTGCCCAGCTGGAGGGAAAACTAATGATCGAAAGTCAAGGCAATTCTACACTTTAGAGAGATTCTGGCAGGGAACCTATACTGTGGAGGGAAAGGTAATTGGTGAAAGTGACCATGTTTACACCAAAGGCACCAACAGATACCCACTGGATTCCTGTCTGTCATGGTATACAACAGAACATACTGGCTGGAGTTAACATGATGGAATACTTCCGTGTGTTCTCTAGGGGAAGAGACTTCACCATTGTGGTGTGTCCTTAACAGTAACGATCTAATGGCTTTGTAGTCTACTCTCAGTAAACAATCTCAGAAATGGAGTAAGTGACTTCTACTGGCTTTGACTCTTAATCTATCATGGGAACAGTTTTCTACCTCTTATACAGTATACTGATACTGAGTCTCACCATTCCTAAAGAACAATGCCAGGGATTCAGTGGCAATATAAACAGCAATATGCATCTGAGTAGCATTATGACATTCAAAGCAGTTATTCAACTACATATTTCTTTGAGGGCTGGGTGGCAAGCCGAGGGAGGGTGGGCTTAGAACTTCCTCATCTTGAGAATGCTGTCTCATTTGCCCCGAGTCAGCTATCGAGGGTCTACATATATGGAAGACCAGAAGCCAGAAGCACAAATGCATTTTAGATCTTGGCAGAGACTCATATGCCACCTCAATACCAATTCAATAATGGTATTCTTCCAGGGCTGTGACCCACAACAGGAAAATCAGGAGGGTCACATAATGCCAGAAATTAACTCTTGACATACGTGTAGCTTTTCCAGGAAGCATCAAGGCTTAATATTCCAGCTCTAGAAGAGTTGGTCTCCCCTGGTGATAGCAATCTGCCTTTCAATTTCACTGTCTTGAACAGCCAGCTGTGAGCCTTTATATAACATTTCACAGTCTCTTAATTACCGCATGACAACCTCAGGGTTGCTAATCCTAGTAGTGTTCTGAAGTGAGGGGCTTGTGGCATATCAGCAGTTGAACACAACCCTTTCTGGGGTAATCATGTTTGGTGGAAAATAGAGTTCTTCCCAAACATAGTGAATGGTGATCTTAAAAATATTAAGATAAACTTGTAGCTTTGCCCTTTATCACTGGAAAGAAATGATCTCTTATGTCATAGGCGATAGGTGTACCAGGGGTGTTAAATATATAATGATGAGCCAAATGAGAGTGACTTGGAGGGAGAAAGTGGGTCTGAACTGGCAGGAGGATTCCTTGGATGGTTTGTTTTATTGCTCAAGCAGAGCATGCTGGTCTTTTTTCTTTTCTTGGTAGAAATTGGGTCATAGATGTAACATTCCTGAGCCATGCAATGACACAGGAGGGCTATAGACTTTGATTGTCTTAACAGGGCAAACAGGATGGGTTTTATTACTTATGGGCATATCACAGAAACCAAAAGGCCAGTTCTAATCACTCAACACCGATATTTCCTGGATCTCAGGCTAGTTGATTTTCTTAGCCTCTACTCATGATTTTGCTCATGGTGTTATACTACCAGCAGTCAGAAAGAGGTGAATCAAGTCTACACTTCAGATATAGCTGTGGAAATCTAATACAAGGTGTGGAGTTTTGTGAGTTTCCTGATATCTCTTGGCGTATTGACCAAGCAACAAACACTGATGCTCTGTCGTGTAGAATTTTGCTAATGAAACATGTTGTCATCCCTCAACCAAGTGCAGTGAGGTAGCTTGAAGTCCAGGGGGCTTGGTGTTGAGTCTTAACTGATTAGCTTACCAGCTTACCATGGAACTTTATTATTGCATGAGATTTTAAATGAGTTTTATAGGGAAGGCAAGATGACTCAGTCATCCCTGGCAAGTATGAAGACCTGAATTCAAACACCTAACACCCATATAAAAGCTAGAGGCAGTGACCCTTGACCTAAGCCTGTCATAAAACTGCTGAGGGGTCTTAACATTTGCTGGCCAGCCACACTAGCAGATTTGCAAGCTCTATGTCCAGTGACTGCTTATCTCAAAAAAAAAATGAGAAAGTAATGGAATAAAACGTTGGCCTTTCATCTCTGACCTCTATGTGCATGTACACACACACACACACACACACACACACACACACACACACACACACAGACACACACACACTTTATGAGGTTGGAATTTCTAGCTCATGCAGGTTCTCTGAGCTCCACACTTGGTATCCAACAGTTTGCTTGCTGTCTCCACCCAGATGCTTGAACATTGCCCACCCCTCCCCTGGTGAGATCCCTGGTACAGATTTTCCTCTTTCCTGAAATGGCATCACAGGTGCACCACAGCCCCTTCGTTTCTTAGGTACTCACTCCATCAGCAAGTCCTGCTGGGTTTTCTCTGAAAAAGCTTGGTCTATTTTCTTTTGTGCCTTCCAGGTATTGTTCAACAGGGCTCACTGCTCTAGGAAGGGGCAGCAGTGCTCTAGCTGACTCAGAATTTGTTAACCTTTCAGGATAATCTCCACAGTGAAAGTCATTGCTCTGGTTTCTGTTAGTATTAATATTACTTTACTTACATTTACATACATATTTTGTGCATGTGTATATATATATATATATATGTGTGTGTGTGTGTGTGTGTGTGTGTGTGTGTGTGTGTGTGTTATCTATGAAGGCATGTGTGCCATGACATGCTTGTACAGGACTATATGCAGATAATTATCTCCTGTCTTCTGGGTCCTGGGGATCAAACAGAAGACATTAAGCTTGGTGGCAAGTGCCTTTACCTGCTGAGCCATCTTGCCCATACAAGAGTGAAAGCACTTTTAGCATCTAAATTTCAATTTTTTTTTGGTTCTGGTGAATATGGAAAATTCTAAATTCCTAATTTTTAAAAGTTTGCAATTTATCAGTCCCCTCCCTTTGACACTTAATTTATCCATATTTGACCAAGAGCAGCCCCGTCAAAGGACCGTCACATCTCTGGCATAGCTCACTACTTGTTTGAGCCCTTTCTGAGTCCTGCCATAAGAAGGCTTTCCCACTCTCTGTTTGCCGTGTGTCCTAGGCCTAGAAGCAACCCTGCTCAGGCTCCCTGGCTTCTTTCACTGGTTAACACTAATTAGTGAGTCCTGGCTGGGTATTCTCTGTGCTCCTGGAAGAAAGGGCTTCTTGGTCATTGGAGGGGGCAAAGCTAGAAACGTGTATTTTAATATTTGTACATATATGCACATAGAAATCTAACACACACATATATACATGTATACTGCAATTTATAGCTTGAGTATTAATGGTTTGTATCGTGACCTCCAATGGCTGTCTGTCTTCTCAGGCCTCACATTTGTTCACTTTAGATCTGTACATCGTTTATTTTGCAATGAAAATCCTCACCTTTTATTTGCTTAATTCTTTATTGTGTTCAATTTTTCATTCTTATGTCTTTGAGTACAGATAAAGCCAAAGGAACTTACGTGTTTGCGATCTTCTTCCCACGTTATGTCCTATCCAACACTGAGAGCTTGACAGTCAAATTCTCTCTTTAGAAGTCATCTGATCACTTTCTGCTTTCCTCTTGCCCCTCTAAGTGTGATGATGGTGCTTTCTGAAATGACATTGAATCCACTGGCTGCATTCAACTTTCTGTTTAAGCATCCTTACTCGATGGCGATTAAGTTAACCTTAGCTTTTGAATTTTGAGAACTTTGATTTGATCCCAGAGGCTGAAATTGTAGAAGAAAAAAGCATCTTGAGAAGTGACACATCCCTATGAGCACCCCTTTTCCTTTAATTCTCTCATCCTTTCTTTAAGGTAATAGATTATGGATGCTTTATAACTGGTTTGTTTTTCTCACATTTTTTACTTAGGAAAAGAAGAAGGTATGTTCAGGAGTTCTCTCTTACACAAAGGACAGCAGCTGCAGTGTCCTGACAACCCCCAAGGAGCGACTTTGCTTCAGCTCATGGCTGAAGATAGTGTGTCATGCAGTGCTTGTTTGGTACTGTGAACTTGGCTAGACTATCCATACAGCAGAAGAGCTTCTTTGCCTAGAAAACAAGATGCAAAGAATAGGGACATGAATGGTAACCAGGTGTAAGCACAACCTTACAGCACCCCCTCAGTGCCCTACTTCCTCCAATCAGAACCTACTTTCTAAAATTTCCAGAAATCTCCAAAGTAGCATTACTACTTAGTGGCCAATTGTACAATACAAGAGGCAATGGAGAACTTTGTTTTTTTATTCATAACGATACTATGTGTCATCTTCTATACTTTATTTCTCAGAGCTCTTTCTCCAGTCTGTGACTTGTTTGGCACCATTGGCTCTATGGACCAGGTACATCAACACTAGGACATTTAAGGACAGACCTAAAGTTTGCAATTACATACATATAATGGAGTGGATGGATCTGTACCTAGGTCTTTCCACATTATTAGGAATGCATCTCCATTGAGAAGTCCAAAAGCCTGGGTGTTGCGCCAAGGAGTTCATGGAATTCTGTTTTGTGAGACAAGTATATATTGCAATGTGAGCATCTTCTCCCCATATCCTTCCCTCTCTCCCACCCCATCCATCCCCATTACTCCTCTTTCTTTCCATCTTAACAGTTTTGTTTCTACTTTTATGTCATATTATATACATGATGTTATGTATCTACATAAAATCCAGGAGCCATAAATAAGAAAAAACAAATGATATTTGTCTTTCTCAGACTGGTTTAATTATGTTAGGGGTGTGTGTGTGTGTGTGTGTGTGTGTGTGTGTGTGTGTGTGTGTGTGTGTGTGTGTGCATGTGTGTGTGTGTGTGCCTGTGTGTGTGCGTGCGTGCATGTGTGTGTTTGTGTGTGTGTGTGTGTGTGTGCGTGTGTGTGTGTGTGCCTGTGTGTGTGCGTGCGTGCGTGTGTGTGTTTGTGTGTGTGTGTGTGTGTGTGTGTGTGTGTGTGTGTGTGTGTGTGTGTGTGTATGTGTACTATATCTGGATTTGGAGTCATGGTTGAAAGTCTTCCTTCCACTCAGATGTGTAAATATCTCTGTATATTTTACAGTTTTATTCTTTTACATTTAGATGCCTAAAAAGTTCAAGTGTATGAGTAAATGAGGAAATAGCTCATTGTCTCCACACTTGTCAGAATAATGAATATAAGCTTTAGGTAAAACATGCCCTTGGAATACCATCTTTACCATGTTGTAAATTTCTGTTTATAAATGAGTCCACCTAATCCAGTCAGTTGTTTTTTTTTTTTTTTAAAAAAAAAAACTTTTAGAAAGCCAATATCTAATTCATTTTAGTTTTATATCTAAAAGTAAATGTTTTGTGTATTTAAGGTAAATGTAAAGTGCATTTAATGGTGGCATGTGAGCTGATAGGAAGGTGACAGTCCAGAAGTACCCCAGGCGCTGAATATGTCAGTGCTGACTCCCCAGCTCTTTCCCATGAGCCTTTGTTGAGTGTACAGGGATAACATCCTAATACCTGGGGACAGAGCCAGAGATCTTTAGAGATTCATACTCCCTCAAACCACAACTTATCTCCTACATACGAAACAGTGGCACGGTGAAGCCACCCACTGAGCTCTGTCTGGGTTATTAATATGGTAAGAAGCTACTAAGCTTTAGCATATGAGCAGCAAGAGATCACTGACATGCAAGTTCTGTTAAGAATTGTACCGATAGTCGTGGTCAACAAACTAAAGCAAGAAAGATAAATAAGACATAAAGCTCTCACTGTTAGCAGATGGCATGATTGTACACACAGAAAACATGAACGGAATTCAACATGAAAACAACAAAAAGACTATATTAAGTACTCAACATAGCATGGTTGCCAAACACATGGTTAATGTGTAACTTGAAAAAAATAATTAAAATAGAACATGTATAGCATCAGCAAAAATAATCTAATACCAGGACAAAATCTGCCAATATACAAGTGTTAAACGCGGTGCAAGTGCTTGCATTGTAGACAGGGCTTGAAAACAGACCACACCCACATCAGTGGATCCATAGACTAAATGTTATCAAGGTGTCGTTCTTCCCAAATTGGTATTGAGATTCGGCACGATCCTAACCACTATCCTGGGAGAGTGAGCTGTGGTTCTTGTACATATGACCATCTATGATAGCTTTAATTCTTAAAAAGAATCAATTTGAAAATTTACAAAACTTGCTTCTAGATAATGTGGTTCTGGCATGAGAAAACAAACAGATGCATGGGACAGAACAGAGAATCTAGAAGTCAACTGGAAAACATGGTGGATAGGTTATCACACAGCCTTCAGTCAGCTCAACGACAGAACTTTTTTCTAACGAACTGTGCCAGAACAAATGATGTTTATCTGTTTGAATATAAGCTCTATGAATTAATAAATTCATACATATTCACCTGTGAGTAGGAATATGCATTTAAAATTAATGTGAGATGACCACAAGTCGAAAAAGCTAAAACAATGAGGAAAACATAAACAAGTACCATACATTGAGGACCCCAGTAGCAATTCCTTGAAAAACCACCACCACCACCACCACCAACAACAAAAAAAAACTCATAATTTTAGCTATATAGAATATTAAGAAAATGAGTTGGTAAGCCACATACTGGGGGAAATACATTTGTAAACATATCTGGCAAAGCAGTCATGTTTATATATCTAAATAACTCGTACATCAATATTGGCAAAGGACCTGAAGAGACACAGAAGATGCCTGTGTGTCAACATGGCACAGGAAAAATGCTAAGTAGCCCTGCTTTAGCACAAATCACAAAAGTAGGACATCATTTTCTTCTCAACAGAGCAGCTTATCTGGAAAAAAAGAAGAAAAACATGACACTGTCTGTTAAATGTTAAAGAGAATGTCTGGCTCTTTCCATACTTGGATGGTAGCAAACAGTATTAAAACGATCTGAAAAACTGAAGGTCCTTATAAAACTTCATAGGTACTTGCCCAAGGGTGTGCGTGCCTTTATGCTTACCCAAACGAAATAGAAGCAGACATCTGAATGCAAATGTGGAGATGCCCTTTTTTCTCATATCTAGACAATACCCAGAACCATTGCTCTTCAATAGTTGGAAAGTTCACTAGGGACCCACACATGCAGTAAGATATTCTCCAGGTATCATAAGGAATGCACTATCTACATACATAACAAGGATAAATCCAATAACCATGGAGTTGAATAGCAGAACCCAGATACACAAGCAAGCACACACTGCTGTGTTGTATTTAGATGGAATCCAAGTGTGAGCACAATGATAAGAATCTAATCCCTGTGAAAACAAAGGGGCAGGCTTGTAATTGTTGGCTGCAAGGGGTCCTAGGGGTGAGAGGAAGGCTGTGTGTGCTTTCAGGGTGCTAATCACCAGGTTACGCAAACTGACATCAGATCATTTCCCCCTCTTTGATGCTTTAGTTGCCCTTGGACATAATCCAAAAGTCTTAAGTGTATCTTTCATTTGCACTTAAAGCAATTTGAAAGTGGTTTATTTATTTAAGTATTTTCTACAACAAAGTTTCGTTTCTTTGATTTGAGGGGACTTGGGTTATCATAATGCTTGATTATACGGTGTGGGTTACTACTGTATCCACAGTGTTAGGCGCTTTGGGAAGACTCTATCACTTTCTTGCTTTCTCTTTTCTTCCTATTCTATCCTACAAGGATCTGGGATTAAGCAGTGTCTGAATTAGAGCTATGAGATGTTGTTCTTTGTGGGTGTAGCATAACTATTTTCATCTGGCTTTTATCACATACATGCTGTACATACTGAAGAAATATCCACTGCAAGTAAGGGGACTGCAGTGGCTACCAACCTGTAAACAAATATTTTACAGAAGTTCTGAAGTTGGTACTTTGGCAAACCTCTTATATTGCAGGATAAGATTTGATTTTGACTCCTTGTGATGAAAAATTAGTACTTTTAACTGAATACAAAAGAGTGATTAGAAATGGTAGAGCTATCTATGCTGTCCATTAACTGGGGTGAATTTATTTAATCATCCTCACAATTGGCATCTTACAGAGTAAGAGTAAATATCTTAAAGAAAGAATCCACCATCTGCTCAGATATAAATGTCTAAACTGTTGATCAACTTGTCAACTATAGTATTTGTGGTGATTTGGATGAGAAAGGCTCCCACACACTCCATATATTTGAATGCTTGACCCCCAGTTGGTGGAATGTTTGGGAAATGACTAAGAGGTGGTCTTGTTGGAGGCACTGTCATTGGGAGGGAGGGCTTTGAGGTTTCAGAAATCCACACTAGGATCAGCTGTCTCTCTCTGTCTCGTGCTTGTGGATCAGGATATAAGTGCCTGGCTATTGCTTCTGTGTCATACCTGCCTGCCCACTGCCATGCTCCCTACCATGACAATCAAGGACTCCAACCCTCTGGAACTAAAATCCCCATAAATTTTTCTTTCAATAAGACGCTTGATCATGGAATCTTCATAACAACAGAAAACTAACTACGACAGTCATATTTCAAAACAATAAAAATACCTTGTGCTGCTGCAAAGTCATTTAAGAACAAGTGCCCAAGGACTACGTCTGTATTTTGTATAAAACAAGTATTTAGTGAACCATTATGAGAAAAATCTTAAAATATCAATTTAATAATTTCTTTGTGGAAATGGTTCCATTGATATGGTAAGGCAAGGACCAGGATATAGCACTGAATGAAATACTTCATTCAAACCATAATCAGCAGTTCCGAGAAGCATTGACAGTCATGTCAGTCAGGATGGTACAGCAACAGCAGTCTTCAAATATCAATGGAAAAGAAAATCAAGGTTCATTTCTACTCATTGTCACCACGGATCCTGTGCAATAGGAAATTATGTCTTCTCTGTGACCAGGGAGGAAAAACTAGCTACTATCAGAAATATTGCTTATTGTAATGGCAGGGTCAGAGAATGAGTATAGAACATTCAGCAGCTTCTCAAGAAGCATGGGGGTTCTTGAATTTGTATTTCATCAGTCAGAATGAGGCACAAGGCTAATTTGCAGCCTTCATATGGCTCTTTCACACATTGAATGAATAACCCTGATCTATTTCCAATAAAATACAGTTACTGGTAGAAAACAACACATGCTTTCACTGCCCCCTCCCTTCCCCCTCTCCTCTCTTTACTCCCTTGATGTGTCTCTATCTCAATATACTGCTTACTCACTCTTCCTGGTCCTAGGATTAGATTTTGGAGGGGTACTGAGAGACACAACAGATCTAACAACAGCTGTTACCGAGAAACTCATGAAATATGTATTTCAAACCTGTAAGAGAAGACAGTTTGGACAGTTTGGAAGTTGGAGTTTCTTTAAAGGAACACTGATGCCAAAGATGTTTGAAAGAGAAAGCCAGTGTTCAAAGATGGCCGATGACGCTGTCCCTGGTTCTTCCAAAGTTGGAGTGACTTAGCAACTGATGTCATGCTGGCTCAAAAGGAGAGGTGGGAAGGAAGAAAGGGCCATTGGTGCTAGGCCAAATAACAGTGTGTGTGTGTGTGTGTGTGTGTGTGTGTGTGTGTGTGTGTGTGTGTGTGTGTAACTGTTAAGGCTTTGGGGCAATTTTGAAGCTTTCATTCATCATTTGCTTCCCATCTGGTGATAAGGGCCACTGCTGTTTCTTTTTGGAGCGCTTTATGCCACTCACAGGTGTGCTTGCTTTCCTGTATGGCTCTGCCTACTCTCTGGGCCCGACTGAAAATGCATCACTCACAACCACCCAGTGTATTCGTCACTCACCCAGAGTGTTTGCCACCACAGGAGCTTTGCTTGGGGATGCTCTTCCAACTCTCCCAGCTCCATCTGCTCAAGGATTTCCTTTTCAGTCCATAACATTTGCATTTCCTTCAAAAATCTGTTTAAATTATTTTTCTCCATTTTTCATTCTTTTCCCCATGTGCTAGGAGGGCTGTATAAAGGGACCCAGGTTGAAAATCCCTTACAATTCTGAAGGTAGGCTTAACCATTTTCTTCTAGCATCTTACATTGAATGTATGTACATTATTACCATACCCGCATCCATAGTTTTGTCCTCTGCCTATTTTCATGTGTCTGATCCAAGAAAATGTCTTGAAATCCCTCCTTCCTGTCTAACACATTTAGACAATCAACAAGGTTTGTTTTCCCGGAATTCCACCTTATACAGCTTTCATATCTCTTCCTTGCCCTTTGCCTTTATGACCTTTCTCTCCCAATGCCCCAACAGGCCTTTCACCTCAGCTTTCCCCCTTCAGTTTTTAACACAACCCAGCCAAAACTGATCACGTCATAGTGACAACATGATTCACCCCCATCTTCCTGTCTTCCACCTACTCTCTGTCTGCCTTTGTCTCTGCCATTCTCTCTCTCTCTCTCTCTCTCTCTCTCTCTCTCTCTCTCTCTCTCTCTCTCTCTCTCTCACACACACACACACACACACACACACACAGGACTTATTGTTTAAGAGGCCTATCTTGTCTTCACTTCCTAACTTCATAGTTCAGGCTTCAAGTTGACTTTCCCTTCAGTGTTCTTCCCTGGATGTCTAATGCAAACTGGACTATATGTCTATGTTTTTATTTCATTGTCCTCCTAGTCACTTCAGAGTGTGAAGGACAATTTTGCTGACCTTCCTGTATTTCTGACCATGGACTGCTCCATGGTCTAACACAGTCTAACATGGTCTAACCCAGTCTAACACAACTGGATTTAGTGTTGGTAAGATAAAGGGCTTTGGTTATTTTTCCCTGTGTTATTAAGAGAAAGGGCATTGTACAAAGTTATAGTTGGTCCCATGTCCAGTTGCATCCTAGTAGTGTTAATTTGACTCAGTCAATGTAAGTTAAAGAATTGTCTATGAGTAACTATTGTAAGTGCTTTTATGTATATATAGTCAGTTTCTTGGTGTGGATTATTATAATATTACTGTGTGCAAAATGCAATATCATAGATCTGGGTAATTATTTTTATGAATTTTATAAATTTAGATTAGAAACAAGCTTGTTTTACATATCAGTCCCAGTTCCCTCTCGAGGTGCAGCACGAACCTCGACCAGCGAGGAAGAACGACTACACCTTGAGGATTCTTCTCAAATCAAGCTTTATTGGAGAGCCTCTTGATTGAAGGGAGAGCAGGAAGCGAGGGGCCCCGAAAACCCAAATGCAGCTGCTTATATAGGGAAAAAGAACACGGGTTGTACCCTGATTGGTCACAGCTGAACTGCAGACACCCGAGGTCTCGGGATTGGCCAGAGACACCATTCCTACTGCGCATGCGGGAAGCGCGGGACACGATGCAGTCAGAGGAGGCATTGCCCAACATAGAGTCCTTCACTGCATCCTGTAGGGGAGCAGTCGCCATCCTGCAATGGTGGCGGCTCGCGGCTCCCCACACCTCCCTTCCTCCTCTGCCCCCCCACCAATCCCCTATCCCATCCCTTTTCTGCTCCCCAAGGAGGGTGAGGCATTCCATGAGGGACCTTCAAAGTCTGTCATATTATTTGAGCAGGGACTAGGCCCTCCCCTGTGTGTCTAGGCTGAGAGAGTATCCCTTTGTGTGGAATGGGTTCCAAAATCCATTCATAAACTAGGGATAAATACTGATCCACTACCAAAGGCCCCATAGACTGCCCAGTCCTCCTAACTGACACCCACGTTCAGGAGGTCTGGGTCAGTCCTATGCTGGTTTCCCAGCTATCAGTCTGGGGTCCATCAACTCCCCCTTATTCAGGTCAGCTGTTTCTGTGGGTTTCTGCAGCCTGGTCTTGACCTTTTTGTTCATCCCTTCTCCCTCTCTGCAACTGGATTGCAGGAGTTTATTTTCGGCTCAGTGTTTAGTTGTGGGTGTCTGCTTCTACTTCCATCAGCTATTAGATGAGGGCTCTAGGATGGCATATAAGATAGTCATCAATCTCATTATCAGGGAAGGGTATTTAAGGTAGCCTCTCCCCTATTGCTTAGCGTGTTAGTTGGGGTCATCCTTGTAGGTCTCTGGACATTTCCATAGTGCCAGATTTCTCTTTAAACCTATAATGGCTTCCTCTAATATGGTATCTCTTTTCTTGCTCTCCCTGACTCAATCTTCCTGCTCCCTCATGTCCTCCTCTACCCTCCTCTTCTCTCCTTCTCTTTCTCTTAATCCCCCCCCCATGCTCCCAATTTGCTCAGGAGATGATCTAGTCCCTTTCCCCTTCTCTGGGGAACGATGCATGTCTCTTTTAGGGTCCTCCTTGCTTCCTAGCTTCTCTCGTGGTGTGAATTGTAGTCTGGTAATCCTTTGCTCTATGTCTAATACTGAATAATTACTTTATTGTGGTTCCTAATGTCATGGCTACCTTTTCTTTTTATTGGTTTTTGTCTCAATGAATACAGAAAAGACAGTTAGCTATAAAGGTGATTTCTGACACATTCATGGAGTGTGTGTCCCTTATGTTTTTCTTCTGAAGTTGTTTGGTTGTCAACAGACAGCACACTGGTGGGGGGGTTGTTGTCTTTACAGTTAGGCTATAAATGTGTTAACATGCTATACTGTCATTCAAGACTCTCTTGTGTTTTTACACTAAATATGGTGAATGTGTCAGCTACTAGATCTTTGTAGAAATTCAAACATAAACATACATTTATTGTATTTATATGATGTTGACTAGTTAGATGATTCTGGAATGTAAACAGTTGAGTACAAGCAAATGACAACATGTTTCGTAGATGTGATTGTGAAGATTGGCAGAGAAAACATAGAGGGAATACTTACTTGGGCTCAGACATTGAATACGCATATGGTCAACATATTTACAAAAAATGTTATCCCATTTTCTTCCTAAGTAAACCGAGTTCCAGCCAGGTCTCATTTGTAGCACTTAGTGAATCTAGGATCTAAGGCATAGTGGAATTGGAATTTATGTCTCCAAATAGCAACTTCTAATTTGCTTTTTATTGTGTCTAAATTCCCAACTAATAGTTGTCAATGCCTGAGTGAGTGTGCCAGCACACAACTAGAAAGAGGCTTGTTTTCCTTTTCATGGGATGTGAACTCAGCAGCAAGAAGCGAGGAGAGACAACAGCCATATTTCTTGCTTCTTCTCTTTGAATTCTAGTAGTCAGTATAGATACCAACATTTCTTTTTCAGCTGGTCTTAACACACATAGAGTTTCAGCTTCCCATATGAATCCAAGAACACCAGCACTGTGAATGTAGCTAGATGCAAACACTAGCTAGGTCATGTCATTGAAATGGACATTTCCACTTCAAGTGACATGAGCAAACTAGCCATTGTCATGTAAGCAAGGATTATTTCTAAAGTGTGGTAAGTCATTGATACTTAGAGATCCCAGTGACTGGAGCTGCAGAGACAGGTGGGAAGATGCCAAAATGCCCCTTCTCAGGCCAAAGAATTCAATTTGTTCAGTGGCAAATGATTCTCTGTGGAGAAAGTCTTCTCCATACAAGGTTCAAATTGTATCATCCATCTGGACACAACTCTCTGTCTTCTTTTGCCTTTCAAGAGTGTCCTTAATGGCATCTGTAGCTCTGTTTGAAATATTGGGGAACAAGAACAAACTATGATGTACAGCAGGCCCTGAGAGCTACGGTGTCTTGCCTCTATAACATCCATTCTGCACTAATATTGGATGGGGCACTGTTAGTTTTCTATTTCTCTGTTTGAAGAGATTCTAGAAGATTCACTAAGGAGTATTTACAGGGTAATAATGTCACAGTCTTCAGTTCTTAATTTATTGATTCTCTGCAAGCCTTCTTTTACTTTAATGGCTGCTTCCCACTTTCTGCTTCCATGAGAATTAAGTCATTTGGTTTGTTGTTGGCTTTAATATGGTTTATTATTAGCAAGGTTATTATCTGAAGTTTAAGGGATGGATAAGATCCTAGAAGCCACTTTGAGAAAACAGTGGACACAATTGCTCTTCGTTATTTTAGTCAACCCTCACATGTTCTTTTCTTGGCACTCCTGGGGATTCTTTTCTACCATTATCCACAATTATTTAAAATGTAATCCAAGGGTACTGAGGGAGAGATTCATACTGCAAAACCCTGACAGGTTTTATCCCAAAGAATAAAATAGCAAGTACACTTATTTCTACTTCACTACTGCTGGTGCAGCCTTTAGAAAGCAATTGTGAAAAGCACTCTTCCTACCTGAACTATTTGGTTCTGTTACTGAAACCCCAGCTAGTCCCCTAAGAAAATGAGTACAATATAGCTAACAAACCTACTCCCAGAGCACTATGGCTGCAGCTCACCCCCTTCCCTGGAAAGATCTCTCTGTAATGCAGTTAGGAATTTTTTTCCTTGATACCCAACTAAAGCTTTACTTACCAGAGATCATCTTATTAGTGAAGACAGAAAATAAAAGAGAAGAAAAGAGAAGAGAAGAGAAATGAAGAGAAAAGAAAAGAGTCTTCCTGCCAGCCAGTTTTAAGAATTGGCATATGGGGCTGAGAAGATAGGTCAGAGTATTAGAAACCTTGCTGTGAAAGCAGGAGGTCCTGAGTTCAAGTCCCTAGCACTCATGGAGCAAGTAGGCATGGCCATATTTGTAATAGGGAGCAACAATGATGGATGCTGGCATCTCACTGGTCAATTCAGTCAAAATGATGAGCTTCAGGCTTAATGACAGACATTATGTCAAAACTAAGGTGGAGAGAAATAGATTCCATGTCCCAATATGCTCCTCTGGCCTCTGCATGCACAATCATGGGCACAAGCATCTGTATTCATTTACACATGTACGAATACCACAAAGGACACACACACACACACACACACACACCAGCATTACAGTACAAACACCTGTTTCAGTACATTTCTTCAGAATAATGGGCTTGCATATCTGTAGTTAGATGCTGTCTAGGACTCATTCATCATTGATGCATATGATCATAATGATTTGATTGTTTTGTATGCTTACTCTGCTTTTCCCTGGAATTCCAGATGCCCCATTCCTCTGACTGATGTGTAGGGTGTGTTTATTGCATCATGTTCAACTTGTCTGAGGATATGTCCTGAGTGGCCATGCCAGGAATGATGCTGTCATCCTGGACTCACACATAATTGCCAGTTATCAATGTCTTCTATGGACCACTTGATCCATGGCCCTATTTGCCAACTGCCCAAGAGCTGGGGAGATAATAGAATGGTCAAGCCTGTGCCAATGATTTCAATAGGGCTTGCTTTCTTCCCTTTGAACCTCTTCTCTTCCTCTGTTGTCCTTTTTCTCCTCCTCCTGTTCCCACTCATCCTTGTCATCTTCCTCCTCCTCTTCATCTTCCTTCTTTCCCCCTTTCTTCTCCTCTTCCTCCACCTTCTTTCTCTTTCATTTTCTTCTTGTCCTCCTCCTCCTTCTTTTTTGACACAGGGTTTCTCTGTGTAGCCTTGGCTGTCCTGGAACTCACTCTGTAGGCCAGGATGGCCTCAGACTCACAGAGATAAACCTATCTCTGCCTCCCATGTACTGTAATTAAAGGTGTGCATCACTACTGCCTGGTTCCTTTTCTCTTCTTAAGATTATATCTTGGGCTGGGGATAGAGCTTAGTGGCAAATGTATCTATCAAGCACTGAGGTACTGAAAACATTTTTTAAAGCTTTTTAAAATTTTTGATTAATACTAAGTGGACTGTGGCAGGGGAGGGGGAGCATAAGCACATGAGTGACTGTGAACTTCCCTGATATAAGTGCTAGAAAGAAACTTGGGTACCCTACCAGGGCTGCGTGTGCTTCTAACCATTCAGCCATCTCTCCATCCCAGGGTTACCTTTGTAATCCCTAAACTGAGAAGCAGGGTTTATTGGATCTCTTCTTTTGGTTAATTGTCAAGCTACCAACACTACATTACTTATCTCTCACTACTCTTCTTAGTTCAGAAATATCTCATCAAATAGGAAATATTTTTTTTTGCTTGATGTGAATGTAGGTGTGGATATATACATGTGTGTATGTATGAATATACATAAAATAGAATGCATATGTTATTAGAAATATGCTCATGTATATTCATTCAATTAGTAGATTCAACATGTTGGGTTCACAGTGAGTTTAAGATAAATGAGCAGAGCTCCCATAGTCTATACAATAGCCACATTCTCCTCTCTGTTTATGTCTCATTTCCACATGACATGTTTGCTGTAATCCATGAACAAACTATCCCATTTATCCTTATAGATTAAAACTGCAAGGATTTCCAAATATCTAATGATTTGTGCCTACCAATAATAACATCATTCAGAACAATTTCATGGTGCTAACAATACAACCTCTGATATATTCTTATAGTCTCCAAATCTTGTTTATTGATCCAGCTTCCTTGGTTTTGTGCAAGAAAATCATTAAGAGACAGTTGTGAAAAGCTGTGTTATTTGACAGTCATAATCATGGATTCTTAGGCAGCAGCCTGCCTGCTACATCCTGGGTTCCACATGATCAAAGACATCAAGGTGATTTGGTGTTATGATGACTGTTTCATTTAATTACAGTGCCAGATATTATAGCGTGGAGACATTGACCTGACTCTCAGTATTCCTAAGATAATATATCATACAATAATTAGATCTCTCAGGTCCACATTGCATTCTAAATGCTGGGCTGGGGAGATGGCTCAGTGGAAAGAGCTCTCAGTGCACAGCATGAGGACCTGAGTTTGGATCCCCAGCACCCACAGAAGCATGGCTGTGAATATTTGTAACCCTGGCTCTGGGGGTACGGAAAGAGATGGGAGGGTCCTGGGGGCTCACTAGCTAATTAGTAAGCTCCAGGTTTAGGTAGAGATGCTATGTTCAATAACGATGGTAGTGATGATGATGATGATAAAAAAAATATGAAAAACAGCTGACAAAAAAACTCTTCTTGTCTCTTCCCCTGCATGCAAGGATACACACATGAATGTAACACAGCCCCAGACACATACCCACAAACATAAACACCAAAATATTTGTAAAAACTATAAATATTATTGAATATGGTACCCACTTTCATATTGAATCTAAACTGACTATAGCCCGATTATACTCAGATAATACACACACACACACACACACACACACACACACACACACACTCAATACAAATGCCTTGCTTTTTCTCAGTGTTTGCTGATGGCAAAAGTCCCTATCTGACCTGTTACAGGATGGGCAGCTATACTTTCCTTCATTTTGTTCTTATAAAATGTTCGTTTAACCAACATTTGCTGAGCAAAACCATGCTTCTTTAATCCATTTTCCCAAAAATTTGAGTAAGAATTTTTCTGCAAGCTTAGACTAATATAGAGAAAACAAGAGACAAAGTGGAAGCTGTTATCAGTGTCTAAGGAAACACCCCATTTAGCTAAGACCTGCCTGCCCTCTGCTAGTTTGTGGGTGCCCCTTAAATCCCCAAATGCCCAAGTTTTCTTTCTCTGTAGCTAGCACCGAGGGACTCGCAGATAGTCCTAAGGCTCAGGTCTCTTCTGAAGCTGCTCAACTCCTTCATGAACATGTATGCCTTAGATTCATTTCTTACTATGCAAATTGCAGCCTGGATGTCTCCAGACAGTAAGTATTGGACTGAATATCACATGTAATAATAAATAAGATACAGCAAAGGCCTCAGCTTGCAGCTTTAATTATGGTATGACCACGTCTTTTCAGTGCATTCACTGTGCCATGTCTGTGTCTTGCCAAACGAAATACTCCCAGATGCTATGGCCCTTCATCATCATCATCCTGTCTTACCCCATGGTTCTCCCTAAAACCCTCCTTCACCAAATACTGACCAGGTCCTGTGCATGAGGCAACTCATAGTGACTGGAAGTGAATTGCACAACAGAAATCCTGCCACCAGAGCGCTTGTAACTTAAGTAGATGATTCACATTCACTCGTCAAATTCTGCCAAACGCTATACACTACCATGAGAGCTGTATCAAATAAAGAAGGAAGAATTATGCTTGGAGTATAGTCTCATCTGATGGCTCCAGTGTTACATTCTCCTGATAAGCAATAACTTAGGACCAGAGCTTTTGACATTTGCCTTGCAGAGTAAGTATACAGCAGAGTTTTCTCTGGTTCTTCTGCAACTGAAAATGACTTTTTAATCTATTGACTTTTTGAAAAAGTCAGCCTCACTTGTCCCCCCATGTCCATTTGCTTATTTTATCTTCGGATTTACAGCAGAGTAGTCTAAAAAAACATAAAACTATTCATGTGTATGCATACTGTTAAATTCACTTGTAAGTGAAATGAAAATTTATTCCAATATATAGCCCACATAATACAGAATATCTCATGTTATAACTTTAAAGTAATCAATATAAAATTATTAATGAAATACTTTATATTCTTTCTGTCATATGAAAGTTTCAAAATTCCACTTCTGGTACAAGTCAATTTGAATGCTTCTAATGTAGTGAGGAGCCTCTTGAGAGGTAGAGATTTGGGGTATTTAAAACTTCCATTTGAACTACTATGGATTATGTTTAAGTTCCCTGTATAATGATAAAAAGAATATTTTAGTTCAAGCAACTGATAGGAACATTTCTTTGTAGGGAGACCATCCTGAAAGAGAAAAGAGATGTTTTTATCACCCAGTGGAATAAAGTCAGTGTCCAGTGTCTGGGAATACCTGGGTCATGTCCAGTTTTCAGGAAGGAAATAAACTCTACAATTCACAGGACACAGAGTATACTCACTGGGCAGGGGAGAAAGAGAACATGAAATCAGGTGAGACAACCAGGAAAGTCTGAGTGGTCAAGGAAGTAAATGCAAGAACAGTCTGGGTGAGCCATGCCCCGTCATCATTTATAAAACATGCATCATCTGGCCATCTTGTTGACTCCAGACATATTTATTTCTGATCATGTCAAGAGCTAGGAGAAGTTTGATAGATAGCTGGTATTTGAGCCCCTGCCTCATCTCACAAAATATTGGCAGAGTGGCATGGTTTTCCCACCAAAGTGAAGTCCCAACACTGTAGAAAACCACCTACTTTCAAGTTGTACGCTTGTCCTTTCCCCCAGGGATTTCTGTGGTTTGCAATGTGACACTTAGCACTTCTTATAGATTTGTCACACCCCCTACTCCTAATCAGCTGTGGTGGTTTGAACAAGAATGCCTCCCCATAAGCCTCATTCCTGTCCCTAGTTGGTGGAACACTTTGAGAAGGATTAGGAGGTGTGGCCAATAGAGGCCCACACCATTCTGAGGCGCTTGCCTCCTGTCTTCTGCTTATGGATCAGATGTGAGCTCTCAGCTGCTACTACAGCACCATGCTGACCTCGCTGCTGCCATGCTCCCTGCCATGGTAGTCATGATCTTTCCCTCTGACACTATAAGTAAACCCCAATCTAAATGCTTTCTGTCATTAGTTGCCTTGGTCGTGGTGTCTCTTCTCAGCAACAGAATAGTAACTAAGGCATTGGTACAATTTAATATAGAATGAAATGTAAGTGGAGGCTTCTCTGTCCTGCCCCATCCTACACCTGCTCCTAAATACTCTGATGCCTAATGTTAATTATAGAATGTTCAGCCTTATTACTAACTAGCACTTATATTTCTATTTATCTCTGTATTGCCACATGGCTGTGGCTTTTACTGGTCCTCTGGCATCTTGTTTCTTTGGTGGCTGTCTTGCATCTCTCCTGACTCTACCCTTCTTTCTCCCTGTATATATTTGGTCCTTCCAGCCTAGCTATATTCCGCCTTGCTATAGGCAAAATCAGCTTTTATTATCGAGCAATGAGAGCAACATACATTCATAGCATACAGAAGGGTTGTCCCACAGCAGTGAGAGACTCAATTCCTAGTAAGTTATGTTTGAATGTGCCTGCTGACTTTCTTTACCGGGTGACTTGAGTGACAGTCTATAGATCTGATCTTTCGTTTTGCCTCCAGAGTAATGAGGATAAAGGTAGTGTCTTCCTGAAACAACATAAACAGTTGGATCTTGATACATGATTTTCAGTTGTAAAGTCCCTGGATCTACCATATCAACTTTCTCGTCAACCCAAGTGGCTGTACATACAGAACCAGAAACTCTGGCATGGACCTGAAAATCCAGATTTTTAGTAATCCCTCCAATAGCTTGAAAAACACTGGCTCCCAACAATTTCAGATACATAATATGCCACCCTGACATGAAGATCTTTAAAGCTCATACCTCAGGCTTCCTTGGGGCAATCTGTTCAAATACTTAATAGTTGCTATTGTTGGATACATCTTATTGTCAGTGTGATGCAAGGCATGTCTCAGTGGAAAGATACATTGAAAAGATAAATGCATTACCATAGTACCCATTTCTCACCATACCAAAGCCAGCTGATACTGAGCCCTTCCTGAGCCTACCTTGGAGAAACGCCCTTAGAGCATGGTGAGTTCTCCCTTTTCTGCTGTTTCTGTTCCTTCTGCTCATTACCTGAGTCTATTTCCTACATCTTGGATCTTTTCTGAAACTACCCATCTGGGCCGAGCTTCTGCATCAGCCCATTCCTGCAACCAGCTGCTGGTTTTTCTTCAGTGGCTTTGCCTCTATGTCCTTGTGATTAAAAACTACAATTGGCTTGCATCCCAAATAAATTTGATAAACATTGAGTAATGGTTGATAGATCCAAATGCACTTAAAGAACAACTATATGAGGAAAATCAGTTAAAATTTAACCTCCATCCTTCCATTCAAAGTACTATGCTGATCTAGTTTCATGCCATAAAAAGGACAAGTATTTGCCCTTGAAATAGTATTTTGAAGGTACAAAGAAAAGTTAACAGGATGAGGGGAATCCCTATGGAATATTATTCACCGTGTCTTTGTCTTTAACGGGTGTCCATATTTTTCTGGCACAGCACAACACCATTGGCCTCTTCCTGTTGCTTCTCTTTACAGAGAACATTGACCCGCTGCAGAAAAAAAAGCTCCTAAAACACTCCTGCTCTTCATAGGAGGTAATGGAGCAAGACAACACTGCATGCAGTCAGAAATCTTGATTTTTTTTTCCCCAGTGCCATCTGCTCCTCACTCTTCCATTTTAACGTCCCTTGCCCATCTCTCCAGCCATGGTATATAATTTTCAAAAGTATACCTTCTCCAAGAGAATCACTTGTACATTTCAATTAAGATGTGGTAAATAATGTCTGTGCACCCCTCCTGCAGACTCCCAAGCACATGCTATAGAATTTTATGTGCTGGACGAGCAGCAGGCCCGACAGGGTGCTACAGATGATGATACAAAAAATGAGGGTGCTGGACACCTTTGCTTACTCCAGTCTCATTCCTCTGCCCATTGCACACTTCCTACCCCTAACACCGTGGGGAAGTTGGAAGTAGTTCAGATGCATCTTATTAATCTGTTCTTCAAATCCTAAAGTTTTTTTTTAAGTTGCTTTGTGCAGCAACCACCATGCATCTGTTCGTGAAGCCTGCCATTTCCATTAATATTTACATGCATGCAGGCCTCAGCTCTAATATCTAATTTGACAATATTATGATGTATTTTATGCAGCCTGGCATATACTATCTCAAGTCACTGTTCATGTCAGCATCGTTAAAGACAGTTTAGTCTCTCTGTCACCAGCCTGGAATTCATGGGTTTATAACAGTCATAAAAGCATATGGATGTTCTTGGATGACAGGGCTGCACGTGGGGAGCAAATCTGGGTAGAGGAGAGGAGTCCTTGCTTCCTGTTTCCAAAACCCCAAAACATTTGTGTTTTGGGGGCATTTTCCTTGTTTGCTCTCTCCATCAAAATGAAAAACGATTTAATTTAATTTCTTAAAAGAAATATGAGAAGCTCTGTAGTCATTACTGGCTCCTTTGCTGGATTTCTGAAGTCATTTCATTTTCAGAAGGAATTGTTGCCTATCTGGAATAAAATTATGCTTGCATGAAAAATTGTCACATCATTCGCGTACATTTTACGGGCTTTCTAATCTGTGTGGATGTCACAGCCGCAGCCCGCTTGTGTGCTGGGCTCATGCTTTCCCTGAGCTCTTGCGATTGTTGTGGTCATAGGGAGTTAATGTTTCCATTTTTTTAACCTGTGTTAATTTTGGCATAATTAGCATAAGGAATTTATTAATATATCTGTGAATGCAAATTTCACTCCCAAAGTTAATAATTAAAAAGCCTCTGAGGCTGCATATTCAGCTCTATCAAATGACAAAATAATAGATGATTAAGGATCACAGAGATTGTGAGGTTCATTTGGTCATTTTCCCCACCCTCCATCTTTGGGCCTCTGGATTCTTGCCTTCATTATTCTCTAATTGGTTCACTCATCCCCCTAGTCCCTACTCACCAATCAATAGCCATATTTATGTAATAAATTATGTCTCAGAGGGTTGTACAGACTTAGGTATTGTTCTATAGGAAATGGAGTTTGCAGCGCAGGTAAGGTCTTGGGTCACTACTCTCAGCCAATGGCTTCTTTAAAAGGATTGGGAGGAAGATGCCAGCATCCTGAGCCCCAGGTGGGGCCACACCCGACTTGGTCCATGCTCATCCGGCACAACTCCAACAACCCTCCTCTTCTTGTCACTTTATCCCAAGTAAGACTGCCCTCACCCCTGCCCATGCTCACCCAGCATAACTCCAACCACTCCTCCTGTCCTTGTCACTTTATATCAGCCCACACCCTGGCAGAAGTCTCCTGCCCCATCAGAGGCCAGGCCAGAGCCTGAATGCCATACAAGACTGTACCCCCCAACACCCAGAATAACCCCAACTGCCCCTTCTCTCCTCATCATTATATCCTGACCTACACCTCTGGCAGAAGCCTCCTACTCCACTAGAGGCCAGGCCAGCACCTCAAAACCCATAAAACCAGAGAGAAATCTCCTACTCCATCAGAACCAGGCCAATGTCCTGAATCTCAGAGGACCCTCGGCCAGTTCAAAGCCCATGTACATCACCAGTACTCCAGCCCCTAATTTGGGCAGCAACCTCCTGCTGGATCAGAGACCATCTAGACGATTAGCAGTCCAGCCCCCAACTTGGACAGAGACCCTCTACTCAACCACAGGCCACTCCAGCCAGAAGACCAGAGAGAAAACAAACACCAAGGAAGAAAACACTCATCCAATAAAGGCAAAACCAGAAATCAGCAGCCAGCCCTATACTCACTCCAAGTCCAAATGCCTAAATATCAGTGTATGAACACAATCAGCATTAGCCAGGGAAGTATGTCACCACCAGCACCCACCCAGTCATCCTACTGCAACAAGCCCTGAATATTCCAACACAGCTGAGGCACAAGAAAATGACCTTAAAACCAACTTGAGGAAGATGATAGAGCTCCTTAGAGAGGAAATTAATACATTCCTTAAAGAAATTGAGGAAAAGACAATATAAAAATGAAGGAAATCAGCCAGGCATTGGTGGCACACACCTTTAATCTTAGCACTCAGGAGGCAGATGCAGGTGGATCTCTGTGAGTTCAAGGCCAGGCTGTTCTATAGGCTCAAAAACAATACAGAGAAACCCTGTCTCAGATAAAATAAAATAAATAAAAAGAAGAAGAGGAAATCAATGAATCCCTTAAAGAATGTCAAGCAAGACAAGCAAAGCAAAACAAAACTATTTGAGTCCTAAAAATGAAAAAGGAATAAAGGCAACACAAACTTGAGGGAATTGTGGAAATGGAAAATCTAGGTAAGTAAACCGGAACTATAGATGCAAGCAACAGAATATAGGAAATGGAAGACAGAATTTCAGGGATCAAGGACAACATGGAAGAAACAGATACATCAGTCAAAGAAAAGGTTAAATTTAAAAGTTCCTGACATAAAACATCCAGAAAATCTGGGACACTATGAAAAGACCAAAACCAAGAACAGTAAGAATGGAAGAAGATGCCTAGCTCAAAGGCCCACAAAATTTTTAACAAAATCATACAAGAAAACTTTCCTTGCCTAAAGAAGGACATGCCTATAGAGCTTACAGAACATCAGACAGATTGGACCAGAAAAGACAGTCTCATTGCCACATAATCATCAAAACACTAAACACACATAACAAAGAAAGAATATTAAAAGTGGAGAGGGAAACGGACCAAGTAAAATATAAAGGCAGACCTATTAGATTTATACTCAACTTCTCAGTGGAGACTGGCAAAACCAAGGGGGGACAGATATGCTGCAGACTCTAAAAGACAACAGATGCCAGCCCAGAATACTATACCCAGCAAAACACTCAATCACCATAGATGGAGAAAACGAGGTATTTCATGACAAAGTCAAATTGAAACAGCATCTATCTACAAAAGGCATTAGAATGAAAACAACAACCAAAGAAGGTTAATTACGCTCAGAAAACACAGGCAAAAAATTATTTCACACTAGCATAACCCAAAGAAGGAATATGCACGCGCACACACACACACACACACACACACACACAAAAAAACTAATAATGACTACAACAAAATAACAGGAATAAACAATTATTGGTCATTGATATCTCCCAATATTAAAGGACCCAATTCCCTTATAAAAAGACACAAACAGAATGGATGTGAATACAGGATCCAACATTCTGCTGCATAAAAGAAACACACCTCAATATCAAAGCTAGACATTTTCTCAGAGTGAATGATAAAGATTTTTCAAGCAAAAGGCCCCAAGAAGCAAGCTTATGTAGCTATTCTAAAATCTAACAAGATAGACTTCAAACCAAAATTCATCAAAAGAGTTGGGGAAAGACACTTCATACTCATCAAAAAGAAAAATCCACGAAAAAGATGTTTGAATTCTCAACATCTATTCCCCAAATTCAAGGGCATCTAGATTTGTAAAAGAAAATTACCAAAGCTAGAACCACACATTGACCCTCACATATGGATAATAGGAAACTTCAATACTCCACTGTCAGGTCACCTAAACACAAATTAAACATAAACATAACAGATGTATTGAACCAAAAGAACCTAACAAATATCTACATAACATTTCACCGAAGCAAAAAGTAACAGACCTTCCTTCTCAGCACATCACAAAGTATTCTCCAAAACTGGCCACATGCTTGGTCACAAAGCAAGTCTCAACAGACACAAGAAAATTGAAATAACCCCCTGCATTTTATCAGAACACCATGGATTAAAGCTGGCTTTCAGCAACCATAGAAGCAACAGAAAGCCTATAAACTCATGGAAACTGAACAACTCTCTATTGGGTTGTGGAAGAAATAAAGAAAAAAGTTAAAGACTTCCTACAATTCAATGAAAATGAATCCACAACAAACTTATTGGAGAAGATGAAAGCTATGCTGAGAAATTTCATAGCATGAGGTGCCTTCATGAACATCTGGAGAGATCTCATACCAGCAACTTATCAACACACCTGGAAGCTCTAGAGCAGAAAAAAGCAAACACACCCAAGAAGAGTAGATGCCAGGAAATAATCAAACCGGAGTCCAAATTCAATAAAATAGAAACAAAAAAAAACAAAAAAACAAAAAAAAAACAAACAACGAAGCAATGAGACAAACACTTGCTTCTTGGATAACCTCAACTATGTAGGCAAACCCTTGCTCAAACTAACTAAAGGCAGAGAGAAATTATCCAAATTAACAAAAGCAGACTGAAAAGGGGGACAAAACAACAGATACAAGGAAATCCAGTGATAATTAGGTCATAGTTCAAAACCTGTACCCAGAAAACTGGAAAATATAGAAGAATTGAACAAATTTTTTGACAGATAACCACTTAACAAAGTAAAATGCAGAACAGATAAACAACGTATATAGATCTAAGAAAATTGAAGCAGTCATTAAAAGCCACTCCCCCCAAAATAAAACAAACATACAAAAAACTCCAAAACAAAACAAAACAAAACAAAACAAAAAAAAAAAACAAGACCAGATGGTTTTAGAGCATAATTTTACCAGACATTCAAAGAATACCTAGTAATATTACTCTTCAAATTGTTCCACAAAGTAGAAATAGAAGGAACATTTACAAACTCTTTTTTTTTTTTTTTTTTTTTTGAGGCCACAGTAACTCTGATAACCAAACCTTACAAAGACTGAACAAAGAAAAAAGAATTACAAACCAATAACCCTCATGTACATTGAATCAAAAATACTCAGTAAAACATTTGCAATCTGAATCCAAGAACACATCAAAAAGATCATCCACCACAATCAAGTGGGCTTCATCCCAGGGTTGAGGGGATGGTTCAATTTATGCAAATTAGTCAATGTAATCCACCATATAAAGGAACTGAAAGAAAAAATAAAAACCACATGATAATCTCACTAGATGCTGAAAAAGCTTTTGACAAAATCCAACACCACTTCATGATAAAAGTCTTGGAGAGATCAGGGATACACAGGACATACCTGAACATAATAATCACAGTGTAAAGCAGGCTGATAGCCGATATCAAATTAAATGGAGAGAAACTCAAAAGTAATCCCACTAAAATCATAAACAGAAGAGGCTACCCACTTTCTCCATACTTATCCAATATAGTGCCTGAAGTTCTAGCTAGAGCAGTAAGACAAGGAGATCAACAGGAAACAAGTTGGAAGGAAGTCAAAATAGTAGTATTTGCAGATGATGTGATAGTATACCAGACACTCCTACTATAAATACCTCCAGAAAAGTGGCCAGATACAATATTTATTTAAAAATAATAATGATAATCAGTAGCCCTCCCATTGTCAATGATAAAAAGGCTGAGAAAGAAATTAGGGAAACAACATCCTTCACAATAGCCACAAGTAAAATAAAGTATCTTGGTGTAACTCTAACCAAACAAGTGAAAAACCTGTATGACATGAACTTGAAGACATTAAAGAAAGAAACTGAAGAAGATACCAGAAGACAAAAAGATTTCCCATGTTCATGAATCAGTAGGATTAATTTAATGGCCACCTTACCAAAAGCAATCTACAGATACAGTGAACCCCTCATAAAAATCCCAACACAATTCTTTACAGACCTTGAAAGAGCAATACTCAACTTCATTTAAAGAAAGAAAGAAAGAAAAACAATCATGAAAAATAAAAGAGCTATTGCAGGTATCACCATCCCTACAGATTTCAAGCTGTACTATAGAGCTATAGTAATGAAATCCACATGGTATTGGCATAAAAAAACAGACAGGTGAATCAATGATCAAATCAAATGAATCAATGAATCAAATCAAAGATCCAGATGTAAATACACACACCAATGAACACCTGATTTTGACAAAGAAGCCAAAATTATACAATGGAAAAAAAAAAAAAAAGCATCTTCAACAAATGGTGCTGAACTAGCTGGATGCTGGCATGTAGAAGACTGCAAATAAATACACATCTGTCACCCTGCATAATAGTCACCTTCAAGTGGATGAAAGACCTTAACATAAATTCAGATACACTGAAACTGATAGAGAACAAAGTGGGAAATAGCCTGAAATGCATTGGCACAGGAGGCAACTTCCTGAACAGAACACCAAAGCTGACAATTTATAAATGGGAACTCAAGAAACTGGAAAGCTTCTGTAAGAAAAAGGAGACCATTAAATGGACAAAACAGCATCCTACAAAATGGGAAAATATCTTCACCAATCCCACAGCTGACGGAGGAATAATTTCCAAAATATATAAAGAACTCAAGAAACTAGATATCAACAAACTAAACAATCTAATTTAAAAATGGGGTACAGATCTAAACAGAGAATTCTCAACAAAAGAATCTCAAATGGCTGAGAAACACTTAAGGAAATGTTCAACACCCTTAGCCATCAGGGAAATGCTAATCAAAATGACTATGAAATTCCATCTTAACACCAGTCAGAATGGGTAAGATCAAGAACACAAGTGACAGTTTATACTGAAAAAGATGTGGAACAAGGGGAACACTCCTCCATTGCTGGTGGGGGTGCAAACTTGTACAGCCACTTTGGAAACCAATGTGCAGTTACAGAAATTAGTAATCAATTTACCACAAGACACAGCTATACCACTCTTGGGCATATACCCAAAGGATGTTCAATCATGTCACAAGGACACTTACTCAACTATGTTCATAGCAGCTTTATATGTATAGGCAGAACCTGGAAACAATCTAAATGTCTCTCATCCAAAGACTGAACAAAGAAAATGTGGTACATTTACACAATAGAGTACTACTCAACTGTTAAAAAGAATGACATCAGGATTGTTGAAGGCAAATGGTTGGAACTAGAAAAAATCCTCAGTGAGGTAACCTAGACCAAGAAAGACAAATATGGTATGGAGGTATGTACTCACTAGTAAGTGAATATGAGCTGTAAAAGATAACCAGGCTCCACAGACCCAGAGGGATCAGTGAGAGACCCTTAGATCTCCCTGGAAAGGGGGCACAGGATAGATTTTATAGGTGGACTGGTGGTGGGTGGGGATGGAAACAGAAGGTATCATACAGAGGGGGTGTATATATAGAAAGAGTACCAGAAGAGACAACTGGAAAAATGGGGTATTTGTGGGTGAGAAAAAACCCTAGTGCAGTAGAAACTTTCAGGAAGCTACAAGGATAACCCTAGCTAAGACTTCTAGCAGTGGGTGATATGGAGACTGAACCAGCCATCTCCTGTAACTAGGAAAGACTTCCAGTGGAGAGACTGGGACACCATATAATTTTCAACCTACAATTTGTCCTGCCTACAAGATGTTCTGGGTGTAAAAAGTTGTACAGAAATTGTGTCAATGGTCATCCAATGACTGGTCCAGCCTGAGACCCATGCCAAGAGAGGGAACCCACTCCTGACATTTCTTGGAGGGTCAAAACTGCCAGGAAAGATAATCTATAGACCTAAGATAGAATGAAACAAGATTGGCAAAAACAAACAAACAAACAAATGAATAAATAAATATGTCAATGAAATGATGTCTAATGACATTCAGCTATACTCATACACTGGTGCCTAGCCCAATTGTCATCAGAGGGGCTTCAGTTAGCAACTGATGGAAACATTCAGAGCCTCACAACCAAACATCAGGTGGATTTCAGGGAGTCCTGAGGAAGTGGGAAGACGTACTGTAGGAGCCAGAAGGGTCAAGGACACTATAAGAAACCCATAGAATCAACTTACCTGGACTCACAGGGGCTCACAGGGACTGAACTGTCAACGAGGAAGCCTGTATGGGACTGATGCAGGCCCTCTGTATGTATGTTACAGATGTGTAGCTTGTCCCTCGTGTGGGACTCCTAACAGTGAAAGCAGGGCTGTCTCTGACTCTTTTGCTGGCTTTTGGGACCCTGTTCTTCATACTGGGTCTTCTTGTCCAGTCTTATTAGGACGGGAGGTGACTAGTCTTACTGCAACTTGATATGCCAGGTTTGATTGATAATCCTTCGGAGGTTTGTCCTTTTCTGAAGAGAAACAGAGTGTGGGAGCAGAGGGGAGGTGGGGGAAGGGGCTGGGAGAAGAGGAGGGAGAGGAAAGCACAGTTTTGTTGGAAATAATAACAACAACAATAATACCATTAAAATGTCTGGGTGAAGGCAAGAGCAAGAAAAGAGGTACCATAATAGAGGTTTGAAGAGAAAACTGACACTAGAGAAATGTCCAAAGACCTACAAGGATGA
The DNA here is from genome assembly GCA_030556225.1 of Cricetiscus sungorus. Taxonomy (NCBI): domain Eukaryota; kingdom Metazoa; phylum Chordata; class Mammalia; order Rodentia; family Cricetidae; genus Cricetiscus; species Cricetiscus sungorus. Next base: position 144,335,599 of record JANBXA010000651.1, read on the forward strand.
CCCCAACTAACAATCTGAGCAACAGTGGGGAAAGGCCACCTTAAATGCCCTTCCCTGATAATGATATTGATAACTAACTTATATGCCATCATAGAGCCCTCATCTAGTAGCTGATGGAAACAGAAGCAGACACCCACAGCTGAACACTGAGCCGGACCCCTACAAACCAGTTGCAGAGAGGAGTGACAAGAAAACAAGTCAAGACCAGGCTACAGAAACCCACAGACACAGCTGACCTAAAAAAGGGGGAGCTCATGGACCCCCCATTTGATAGCTGGGAAACCAGCATTGGACTGACTCAGACCCCCTGAACATGGGTCTCAGTTAGAAGGCCTGGGCAGTCTAAGGGACCTCTGACAGTGGAACCAGGATGTATCCCTGGTGCACAAAAGGACTTTGGGAACACATTCCCCATGAAGGGATATATACCTTAACCTAGAGACAGGAGTGAGGACCTAGGTCCTTCTCCAAATGATTTGACAGATTTTAATGACCCCTCCTGGAAGGCCTCACCCTCTATCTGGAGTGGGTGAAGAATGGAAGGGGGGGCAGGAGGCATGGGAGGATGGGAGGGTGAGGGAACTGGGACTGATATGCGAAATAAGAAAAAAAGTAATACAAATAATAGAGAAAAAATATAAAACCAACCTAAAAAAAGTTCGGGTGGACTGAAGCAGGTGAATGGATTTAACTTTTTAATAGGTGGGATATATATTCCACATCAGGCAAGTCTTGACAAACAAGCATGGTTGTTTAACTGCTGCTGTGTTTACTCCTCTCCATTATGTTGATGAGTTACACTCCTTTTTTATGTACAGAAGGTAGTTGTGAGCTTTTATGCATAGGCACTTGGTCCATTTGCATCCTCTAGATAGCAAAATTCCAGAGAACAGACTTGCATAGAAAATGCTAAGAGTGCATTGATTTCCCAAGGCCATCTTGCACTCCCACAGCTCTGTAGGATCTCCCAGTTTTTAGCCTGAGCCCCAACAAACATTGAGTATTGTCAAACTTGTCAGTTTCCCCCATTCTAATGGTAGTGTGTGCTACCACTACATTGTGGATGAAATTTGTTATTTCATGACTATTAGTCATGTTAAGCATCTTCTCATCTGCCTGTTTACCAATGTGTGACATTTTATCGGCATAGTAATCAAACCTTTTCCAGATTTGTCTTCTGTTTAGTTGTTTTTCTTATGTGTATTATATAGTAGAAAAATGTGCTTTATACATTTTTGCATGCTGGGCTTCTGTTCTGAGATCCAAATTTCTCAGAATTTTCTATACAGCAGTCATGCATTCTCTTAATTATTTTTTTACTTGTCCTTTTCCACTTGTACACTTTCTACTTATTTCCTTTACAGAGAGATTGAGACAAACACAATACTAAAGGGAAATGGTGTGTATGTGTTGTGGAGGGCATATTTCTCTGTTTTCCATCCCAGGAAGGCAAGTTAGTGTTACCATTAAATATGGTGCTAGCTTGTGCTCTTGAAAAAGATCCCAATTGGCTTTCTATTTGTGCTTCATTGAAGCTTCTATCATAAATGGATATTTAACAGTTTAAATGCTTTTTTAGCAAGCCAGAGAGATGGCTCCATGATTAGTTATTAACATAAGTTCAGTACCCATCACCCACACTGGCAATTTACAATACCAGGTCTGATGCCCTGTTCTGCCCTGGGTCATTGCTGTTCCCTCACATAAACACACATGCACATATACATAAATAAGGCATCTAAAAAAACAAGAAGGAATAGGCTTAAAAAGTAAATGTTTGGGGAAATTTTCAAATGTATTTCTGTAATTAATGTCTGAGTTTTATAACTGAGTGCATACTTTATATGAAAATGTTCAACATACATAATCTAACATATGCACTTGAAGAGATTTTTTTTTTACATTCTGTTGTCATTGGAGAGAAACACTCTGTGAAAGTCCATTAGGTGAAGTTAGCTGACAGTGTTTATCACTTCTACAATTTGCTTACTGAGTTCTGCCTACTTATTCTATACATTACCATAAAAGGAGTCTGAAATTCTCTGCCTATAATTATTTCTCTATTTCTTATAGGTGGATTTTACTTTTTTCACCTGCTAGTTCCCAGATAACTGACACAGAGACTCAATATTAATTATAAATGTTGGGACAATAGCTTAGGCTTGTTACTAACTAGCTTTTACATCTTAAATTAATCCGTATTTTATCTATGTTCTACTCTCTATTGAAAGGACCTTCTTTCAACATAGCAACACATTTGTGTTGCTTCTCTCTGCACCTGCCTGGAAACTCCTGAGTCTCCTCTCCCTTCTTCTTCCTAGCATTCTCTTAGACTGGGTTTCCCACCTAACCTTATCCTGTCCAACTATGAATAAATTAGACTTGGTAAGCTATTTTTAAAGAAGACATGAACTTTGGAGGAGATAGAGAGTATGTATATATGGGAAGACTTAGGAGGAGGAATAGTGGGGAGTGAATATAATCAAAAGCCATTGAGCAAAATAATAGTAGTAGGCTCACCACTGTGATCAATGAACTCTAAGCCATGGATTCTTGGCTAGAAACCCATACCAGATATGAGTATCCCACTGGGAAGGAGACCTTTAACCCAGTCATGTCAGAAGAAGGAATGGTGAGAAAGGAGGAAGGGGGGAAGGAGGGAGAGAGAGGGAGGAAGGAAGGGACAGATGGAGAGAGGGAGGGAGAAAGAAAGACAGCCAAAAGACCAGGGTAGAATTAATAGCGAGGTGAACATGCCCATAATTCAGAATAAATGTAAATTCACTTAAGGAGAGGCCAGGATTTTGAGGGTGTCACCAAAGAAACCCCAGAAAGAGGACAGATTTTAAAAGCCATCAGTAACATTGAGAATGTGTTCAGTAAACCATGCTCTACCTCTGCCTACATGGTTACCACTGTGCATGAAGTGTGTGGTGCGTCCCTTGCAGATGATAAGGAAGCAGCTCATGCTGTCCTCGAGCACACATCATCATGAGGCCATATGTGAAGATAGCCACGATGACAAACAGGAAGAAGAAGGCATAGGCTGCATGGGCTGTGGGGTGATGTTCAGCATTGAGCTAAGCTGGCTTCAGGTAGGCTTGCTCTAGCTCTGAGCAGGGACTGTGTCCAAATACTGGGAGAGGATCCAGGGAAATGATTTCATCTCTCAGGAGTGGTGTGGACGGCACCACCACTTGACAAAGTTCCAGCATTTCGACATTGGAGACCACAATTCTCCAGCACACTTTTACTTTCATTTTTAATGATCTTCACTAAGTGGCATGGGCCTTTCTCTTATGCCTTTTCCTTTGGGAAAGTCTGTGTGGACTTCAGTATAGGGTTAGTATGTATACAACGGCAGCCTCTTTAAACAAAAGCATTCTTGGGGAAAAAATCCCCACCACTGTGGAACCTACTTCCACACAAGTTAATACCAAGCTGCTAGAAAATTCAGATATGTAACATATGTTTGATAAATAAGGTATATTTGATAAATCAGAAATTTTTTGATAAATAAGATATATTTGATAAGCAAGATTTATAAATTCCTAAGGTCTACTCAGGTTCACAGTAATATTTGTCTGGCTACATCTTTGCTCACTTTAAGCTTTAGCTATTTGGATAAACTAAGCTATATAAAAAACTGTAATAATCTATAATGGAATGTCTGATCCCCTGAGAGGTTCCTTCTCCCAAGGTCAGGCATTTAAACAAAAGCCCCCATTTCCTCATGGACTTGAAGTAAGTTCCTGCTTGCTACAAAGGGAGTCATTCTCTCTTCTGGCAAGAGGAACTTATAGCCTTTCCATCAACATATGGCTGTGGTGACTATTAACTTGTCAATGCTAGCTCCCTCAATCCACCCTCACAAGCCCCACTCCACCTCTCAAGCCCCCCCCTGTTACAGCAGGTCTCCCCGCCGGCCTCCTGGTCCTGCCGCCACGTGGGCCCACAGCCGCGCCAGCCCCAAATAACACTCAGAGACTCTGTATTTGATACAATCCTGTTGGCCAGTTACCATTATTGTTTATGGGCTAGCTCCGTCTTAATTATTAACCCATTTCTACTTATCTATGTATTTCCACGTGGTCGTCTTATCGGCGAGCCGCGCGGCAGGCTTCCTGCTCCTTCCCCGGCTACATCTTGACTCCACCTACTACTTCCTCTTCCTCCTCCTAGTCTCCTAGCCCCACCTATCTAGTTTTCTATTGGCCACAGGGCTTTATTAACAGTATGAGAAACATATATACAGAATCACATCTCCCATCACCCCCCATTCCCATTTAATCCTCTGTGCAGCCGTTCCTCAATAAATGGGCTATCCAGACTCAGCCTCACATCATGTCAGTCTCCTTCCCTTGTGGACTCCACACCCCTCTTTGGGACCTGAACTCCACTGGAGCTGGGCTCCAGCACGGGAGCAGAGATATTTAATTCACAGGGAAACTATGGGTCACTTTTGACAATGAGGTGCACAGAAGGTTGGAGGTGTGACATTAATAAACCAAGATCAGAAGTGTCAACGGATATACTTCTAAGTCAACCGAGGCATGTGGTCTCCAGACATACACTTATGTACCATTTACTGTACAGCAAGCCTTGCTTCTATGTTTGACTTTTAATTCCTCTGTTTTCATTCTATAGACGGGAAATGGAGGCATAGAGAGGTCCTTGGTCCTGGGTCACACAGACAGAATCAGTTCCCACCTTCAGACCCTGACTGCAGAGTCCAGGTTTTCGGCCACCAGCCTACACTAGAGGTAGCTTACAGAACAATACAGAGCAGCAAATGCTTCCTAGAAGCTGAACTAATGCCTGCCTCTTAGCTCCTGTGTCATGCAGAGGTGTCAGAATCCCTATGTGTGATCTCAGGCAGGCCTTAGCTCATCTGGTTGGAAATATACTCCCCAGCATGGCCACATACACTCTTTGCCCTGTCCTGACATACAGATACACGCTAAAGGAAGGCATGAAAGGGCTGGATATGACTGAACTAGGGGCCCGATCTAGACTGAGTACCTAGGAGCCAGGGTCAGGGTAGAGGGTGATGGGCTAGAAGGCAGAGCCTCCTGGGAAAGCAGGGTAAAAGTTGGAGAGGATGGAGGCAAAGGACCAAATCAGGTGATCAGGTGCAGTACCAAAAGCAGTGAGGCTCGCAAGGTCTAGTCCTGAAACAGCAGGGACTTTCTGTCTCATAGTTCCATAGGATAGACCTGAAGTAAGGGTGACAGTAGCATTGGTGTGTGTGTGTGTGTGTGTGTGTGTGTGTGTGTGTGTGGTGTCCTTACAAGTGTGCATGGTCATGTAGGTGCACATGTATGGAGGCTTGAAATTGAGCTTGGGTGTCATTCCTCAGGATCTTGGCTTTTAACCCAGGCTCTCTCACTAGGTCCTGAGACTCCCTGGTCCAGATATGCTGGTCAGTGAGCCCAATTCTCTGCTTCCTCATCAGGGGCATGACAAGTATATACCAATATGCCCTGCTTTTTGTGTGGGTGCTGAGCAGTGAACCCACCCTGTCAATTGAGGCATGTTCCCATGGTTATCATCCAGGCAAACCTGGCCCTGCTCCTTGGGGACCTGGCAAAGTGGTCACCCCTGCCCTCATGGCACACAGAATCCTGGCTCTGTACACAAGTGTAAAGTCCCTTTAAGAGAGAGACAAGCTACATCCACTCCCATTCTCTCTGTCATTTCTCTGAGGATGCCCCTCCCTCTCTTTCCTCTCTCTCTCTCTCTCTCTCTCTCTCTCTCTCTCTCTCTCTCTCTCTCTCTCTCTCTCCTTCTCCCTCCCTCTATCTCTTCTCTTCCCTAAAGCTCTTTTCCCATGTACGTTTTCCTGCATGGTGTATTCATCCCTCACCTGCTATGGGACCCACCAAGGTCCCACCTCACACTGTATATAATAATATCCAGTCCCTAGGGTCACTCCTTTCTGAGGACAAGGGGAAGAACTCATTTCCTGACTCTCCTCCCCTCGATTTAGATAGTTTATAAGTAGTTTCCCATGATTCTTTACTTGTAGCTTCATCCCACTCAGCTGTCTTCTAGATCAAACGGCCTTCCTCCTGAGTGCATCTGTGTCTAAGTGTCCTGTTTTGAGCTGCACTCATACTCCCAAGTCACATTTAACATTGGCTCACTCTGGCAATTTCATCTCAATGTGGTCACATTCACATAGCTCGTTTCTAAATAATTTAGACACACAATATTGAAGGTTGAGACTTTAGCATCTTTTGAGGAAACTGCAATGCCACTCACAACAACTAAGACTAAACCTCGTAGAAACGGCGGTGGAGAAGAAAGTTGGAAATACAGAAGGAGAGATACTGAGAAAGCAGTGTGAGGGATTTGCTGATGACTTAGGTGTGTCTGTTGGTCTAGCTTAATGGTCAAAACAAAGTAACAAACAGCTGGTTGCAAACACTCTGGTGTGGTGTGGTGTGTGTGTGTGTGTGTGTGTGTGTGTGTGTGTGTGTGTGTGTATCTGTCTGTCTGTCTGTCTGTCTATCTGCCTGCCTATGGTTCCCAATGAGGTTGGGTTAACCCCCTGAATGCCTCATCTCACCTCATACTTCAGTAGCTCTCACCTCAGTCCCCTGAAGAACTTAGAACTCAACAGCATCCTCCTTCAAAGATTACAAATGACTGTGTGTGCCTGCAGTTTAATTTTGTACCTGTTTTTGTTCATGAATCACATTTCTGCAAAGACATTAATCCTCACTCATTACTAAGTGCACTGTCAGCTTGATAATTCACCGATGTGCTTTTGTGTGTTGTGTTAGAACAAATAAGGCTCTTAATAGATTTCAATGGCACTCATCCTGTGAAACCTTCTCACAGAAACAAACGAAAAGATGGAGGGAATTTTTAAAGGCATACTTGATCATCTCTATGTTCTCTCTTGTTCTTTGGAAAACTGATTCTGCAGGTGGCTTGCAATTAGTCACATAAAGAGGTCTCCAAACTCAAGGGATCACCAAGGAAACGGCCATATTAATCTCCTATTTGTATTCCTCTGTGTTTGTAGCCACAGCTTCTATATTTGTTGGTACTTTTGGAATTTGATGAGAGACAGATTTGCTTGGTACCCAGTCTTTTACCACCAGTCATATGTGTAGTTAGACAGTGAGGCATATCCTTAAAAGGAGGTAAAAATGGAGACAGAGTCTATTCTTCTAAGATCATAAGCCAAAAACTACTGAAAATTTTTATTTTATTTTTCCTTGATTTCATATTTAGAAATGCCTCAAAATAAACATTTCACTTGATAAGAAATACTTTTTTTTCTAGTAAGGTCCTTAATACTTAGAGGTATTTATAAATATGTTTCTAATATTACAAGAATATTTATTTTATAATATCTGCCTACAGAAAATCATAGGTAGTCTAGATGTGCATGAAAATAATAATGGAGAAATATAAAATACAATAAAATTTATTATTTGTTCAAGAGTAATTCAGAGGGAAAATAAACATATATGTAATTTCTATTTACAAAAGGTAGTATCTGAATAGATGAACTTATAGTATACTGCTATAATCAAGCTTAGTGCTTAGGTACATGTTATTTTTATTTTCTTCTTTTTGCATTTATGAATCCTACAATTGACATGTATGAACACTCTAATATAAGAGCAGTTCTAATGCAACCAGGAGAGAGGATGCTCCCTTATGGCCCCAGGTTTGCTGATCCTGACCTGGCCTCTCTCCACTTATTTCTTAAACCACTGTGCCCTCTGCCATATGAATCCCTTGAGCAGAATGCCTGAGTCTTCAATTCAAAGAGGATTTTACTGCACACCAGCCAATTTAACTAGCAGTGATTCATCCCAAGGACTCCCTTTTAGGATTCCATTGACAAGAGACTTCAATAACTTGAGTCAGCATGCAGCTTCCTTGGTATCTATATTATTAACTTCAGGAAAAAGCACTCCGATTGGCTCTGAAACGGACTGGCTGCATTCGTGTTGGTGCCCTACCTGAGCCATTATCTGGGGCTGCAAGAGTGGGATTTGAGAAGTGGGATTTTAGGGTCTAGCACACTCAGGAAATCTCTTCTTTCTATGCTGAGACTCTTTTTGTCCCATCTCTGTGTGGAGACCAATACAGTAGAGCCCGGACTGCAGAGGCACAGGTGACGACACCCACTGAGCACAGGATGCACATGTGACCACATGCATTGAATAGACTGAGGAGGCACAGGTGACCACAGGCACTGAACACAGGATGCACATGTGATCACATGCACTGAACACAGGATGCACATGTGACCACATGCATTGAACATAGACTGAGGAGACACAGGTGACCGACCACACACACTGAGCACAGACTGAGGACACATAGGTGACCTCACACACGTGCTCAGTTGGTGAGTGGCTACACCCAAGCTCTACCTAGAAGTTATCTTCTTACTATGATCTTTCTGCCTGCGAGGTGGGGATGCCCATCTGTCCTTGGGCCTGGGTAGCAGAATGGCTTGCTTTTCAACAAGGTGAAATTATGCACTCACATTAGGTTGTTCTCATTCTAACAACAGGAAGAAGAATGGTGTTGCTCTCCATGTTATCCTCTAAGTGCACAATGTTTGAAATTGCATGAATGTACTTACAGCCTCCTCTCAGGGCAAAAACCCACTGCAGTGTTCTTTTTGCTTATTAGGATTGTAAAGGGATAGATTCCTTTCTGATCATATTAGAGAATCATATACAGGAAGAAGCAGGGATAAATGGAGAGAGGGAGAGAGGGGATGAGGGGGGAGGGAGGGAGGGGGAAGGGAGGGAGTGAGGGGGAGGGAGGGAGGGAGGGAGGGAGAGAGAGGGAGGGAGGGAGGGAGGGAGGGAGGAGGGAGGGAGGGAGGAGGGGGAGGGAGGGAGGGAGGGGGAGAGAGGGAGAGAGGGGAGGGAAGGAGGGAAGGGGAGAGGAGGGAGGGAAGGGGGAGGGAGGGGGAGGGAGGGAAGGAGGAGGGAGGGAAGAATGCAGGGAGGGAGGGAGAGAGGGAGGGAAGGAGTGAAGGGGGAGGGAGGGAGGGAAGAATGGAGGGAGGGAGGGAGGGAGGGAGGGAGGGAGGAGGGAGGGAAAAAGGGAAGTTGGGATGACAGAAGAAGAAAGAGCATATGGAGGGAGGAAGAGTGGTGTAAAGAAAATGGATGTGAAGAAAAAAATGAGAGGGAGGGAGACTACAAAAGGAAGTGTCATTTGTCACTCTGTGCCACTAAGTACAGTAGACTGGTCCCACAGCACAGGCGAACAGGCACCTTTTCCTGTCTGAGAAAGAAGGTATCTTGGGCTAGGGAAATGCTCAGCGGTCAAGAATGCTTGCTGCTTTTGCAGAGAACCAGAGTCCAGTTCCTTCTAGTCATGCTAGCTCTAGAACTTCTGACCTCCAGAGGCACACAGACACAGACACAGACACAGAGACAAACAGACACAGTAATAGATAGACGCACAGACACAGACACACAGACACAGACAGACACACACACACCACCAATAAATCTGTTTTATTTGACTCTAACCAGAAGGAAAAAGGCTTGTTCCAGGTTTGCTCTTCAGAGACCTTAAGCTCCCTCGGGAAGCTCCGTATGTACCTCCTGTGACACCAGGGAGTCACTTGTTAATGCGAGGAAGCTTCCTCCTCTCATTCTGCCTCTGATTCTCTCCTGTCTCCTGTAGTTTTGACAGCTACAAAATACTACCTAGCATTTAATTATACTTTGTCTTGTATTATTTCCAAGTGTGTCTGGGAGACATTTAATGTCTGCTAGGTTTTTAACACCTTAGATCAGAAACCATGTTGTGTCATTTATAGAAAAAAATATGCCTTATAGTTCTTGCAGAGTTCTGAACATGAAGCTGGTCCCCAATTAAATAGGATATTAGGGAAATTCAGCTCTCCACTAGTACCTTAAAGCAGTTTCCAAGCAGCAGGAAGCAGGCAAAGGAGCGTCTCTTTCGACTCTGGAGGAACTCATATGTCTACCAATTTGTGTTTACATAATGTAGACAAGGCAGGGTGACATGGCCTTTTGCTGTGAAGTTTTATATCAACTTGTGAATTTTGAGCACAGATATGGTTCATTGTTTAGGTGAATACAAATGAATACACTAAATCATGAGTAAAGTGAAACAACAAATGAGCCCAATGTCTAGTGTTCCCTCATTTCTTACCATCGCAATGGTTCCTGTTTATGGAAAGCAATGAGATGACCCAATGCAAGAAGACTCTCTGTAATGATCACACTGATAGCATTGGCATTTGCAACTCTGCAGACTTCTTTCTGTGTGTTTTTAGTTGAAAAGTAATTGTACGTATTTCTAAGATACAGAGTAATATTCCAATGCATGCATGCATGCATGTATGTATGTATGTATGTATGTATGTATGTATGTATGGATAGATAGATAGATATAGATATTTGATGTGACTCTCTAATTTGGATTACTTTACTGTTGTATTACTTTTTGTTTGGAGCCCTTGTACGTCTCTCTTCTATTTGCTTATGGATCATAGAGGCTATTGGGAACTCTAGTAGAGTTTTAGTATTAATTACCCAGTCTTCCTCCAGTCCCCACTCTTCCCAGCCTTGGTAACTGCCATTCTACATTCAATTGACTTTGTGTGTGTGTGTGTGTGTGTGTGTGTGTGTGTGTGTGTATTTGGTTTTGTTTTCCAAGAAGAGTCACACTATGTAGCTCTGGCTATCCTAAAATTCACTGTGTAGGCCAAGCTGACTTCAAACTCACAGAAATCCTCCTGCCTCTGCCTCCTGAGTGCTGGGACTAAAAGCAAGCACCACTACACCTGGCTCACTTGACTGTTAAATTATTCATGTGTGGTATAATTTATTCCCTAGTTGCTGTGACAAAGTACTGGTTTGTCTTAGCTCATAGTCCCAGGTCACACTTCATTCATGTGGGGAAGTGTCAGGTGCGGGAGCTAGAGGGAAGTGGCGGACTCCCTGTAGTCAGAAGGTGTGGCAATAAACACATGCACGCCAGCCTTCAGCTTGCTTTCTCCACGTTATACACACCAGGGTTCCATGCCAAGGGAATGGTGCCGCTCACGGTGGACAGACAGGTCTCCCACCTCACAAAACAAGATAGCCCATTATAGACATGCTTATCGGCCAAGCTGACTTAGTCAATCCCTCTCTTCATGATGCTCTTCCCAGGTCTTTCAGATCATGTCAATTAACATCACCCAATGCCACGCATGGGAGAACATACAGTGTTTGTTATGTGACTTAACATGATGCCATTCACTTCCCTTTTTTTTTCCAGCAAAGGATTGGAGAGTATTCTTTTTATTGGTCAAACAGTATTCTGTTGTGTATATATACCGACTTTTAAAAATATAATCATAATCCATTTATCAGGTTTGGGTTAATTCCATATCTTGACTTCTGTGAATAGTGTCATAATAAACATAAATGTACAGCTATCTTTCAATAACTAACATACCATGTATTAAATCGTTGCATCTTTTAGGACTGCAAAGGTACAGGAAAAAACCCATAGACTCTAAATGTTTCTTGGTTGTCATGGAAATGTATACTGACCACCAGCAGAGAAGACCCTGCATGACACTCCTATTTGATTATCAGCAATAGAGAATCAATTTAGAATTCCCAGCAAGGGCAGTCACTTCATCCCTGCTGTTCTGAGACAGCAAAGGACTTCCTGAGGTAGGCCCAACCCCAGTCTAGGGTCTACCTGCATGGGTAGTTTCTGATCTGGAATATGTCATTAGCAGTATTTGTGCCTTCTCTTCCAGTGAATGGAGACAGGCAATAATGCACCATTTGGAGCAATAGGTACAAGGATTAAATAATGGTGAAGATGTTTGTAAATGAGTGAGGATACAATGTAGCATTAGTCACACACAATTGACACAATTGTCCTGAGTATTTCCTTGTAGGACAGCATGAAGCACTCTTTTTTTTTTTTCCTTCTGTTTATGGTCTCTAGCTTCCCATATTTTAAAAATATTTTTTTTATTTAAATTAGAAACAATCTTATTTTACGTATCAATCCTAGCCTAGTTCCCTCTCTCTTCCATCCTTCCATATCCCCCACAGATATCCCCTATTCATTCCCCAGGGAGGGGGAGGGGGGCCTTCCATGGGCCCCATCAAAGTCTGTCACATCACTTGGGACAGGGTATAAGCCCTCCCCAGTGTATCTAGGCTGAGAGAGTATCCCTCCATGGAGAATGTACTCCCAAAGTCCATTTGTGCATTAGGGATAAATACTGATTCATTGCCAGAGGCCCCATAGACTGCCCAGGCCTCCTAACTGTCACCCACATTCAGGGGACCTGGTTCAGTCCTATGCTGGTTCCCAGCTGTCAGGCTGGGGTCCATGAGCTCCCACTTGCTCAGGTCAGCTGTTTCTGTGGGTTCCCCCAGCACGGTCTTGACCCCTTTGCTCATCACTCCTCCCTCTCTACAACTGATTTCAAGGCGTTCACCCCAGTGCTTAGCTGTGGATCTCTTCTCGTTTCCATCAGCTACTGGATGAAGGCTCACAACCAAAAACATAAACATGAAGTGCTCTTGATTGTAAGCTCTTGTCATTAGGAAGGAAAAGTCATGGCATGGAGTTAGGGGAAGGCCCGTCCTGGTATCTGCTTCCCTCTCTAACAATTGCCTCAGGTATGTGCTATTGTTTGTCACCATTTTACGGATCAGGAAACTGAGGTCACGTGGCCGGCAGATGAGAACCTTTAAGACCCAGGTCTCTTAGTGAGTGCCAAGGCTTCAATCTGGGTTCTTTAACACAAACAAGTTTTGTGACAAATTCTCAGACTGTGACTGAATGAGCGAGAGATGCCAGGCCTTAAACAAACACTTGGGAGAAGGCGCCAGGGAATTGGGATTACGAAGGAATAGCTCCTTGCTCTCCTGGGTGTTTACACTGGTGTTTTGTCCATTCATGATTAGCAAAACACAGGAAACCTGTGCTCTGAGTCGCCGAGATCTAAGGCAGCCCACGACTGACTCATGTGTTGTTCCTATAGTAGGCTTGCCAATTATATTTTTAAACAGCAGCTACTGTTATATACTTTTCTCTCTCTCAGGAGTTCACAAACAAGTTTTTAATTTCAAGGTCAAATCGGAGGTCACTCTCAAGGTATGGGGAATTCCATTCCCATAGCTGCGTCTGGACACAATTTCCTTCTCCCCCCAGGGCATTCTGGGATGTAGGCTGACAGGCAATGTGAGCAGGCAAAACACGGCTACAGAAACGTGCTTGGCGAGGAAAGCTTCACCTCTATTCCCACACAAGGATGGGAAAATAGATACGGAGACTGTAGAGGTCATAAATATTTGGAGTACAAAGAGGACTTTTGCAGAGTTGGCTACTGCCCTTCTCTTAGGTCATTAGCTACATTACACCCTCACAGCAGACAATGTCACAGGGGACACTGAACTGCATGTGTCCTGAAAGACGCATAGAGAACACCTGGCTTCTTTGGATTTATTAGTTCAGCTAATATTGACGAAGATGACATTAATTACGAGTATTTGTAGCTTGACGATATTAGTGGCGGCTGCGGGAAAGCACTTCTAGTCTGCTATGGCAAGATTTGTCAGTAATCTAGCCTTGGCAGAATCAGGGCTAATCAATTCCACCCAATGTGCAAGTGAACGTTTACAGTCTGCCTTTCGCGTTAGGCTTTGAGGACTGTCCACTAGCTCAGCAGCCAAGCAGCTGGTCAAGGCAAATGCCTTTAATCATGGGCTGTACTACTAAATAAAGATTTGTGGCGTGCATTTGTATACATGTGTGTGTTTGCTTGTGTGTGTGTGTGTGTGTGTGTGTGTGTGTGTCACATTTATAAACAGATGTGAGTGCATGTCCACATGTGTACAGGTGCATGGGGAGGCCAGAGGTAAATTTCAGGTGTCTCCCTCAATTACTGTTCACCGTATTATTGGATACAGCAGGGTCTCTCAGTGAACCTAGAGCTCATGGATTCAGTTGTACTGGCTGACAAGTGAGCTCCCAACATCCACCTAGCTCCATCTCCCTACACTTGGATCACAGGCCACGATGCTGCACCCAGCCTCCAATGTGGATGCTGGGGATCAAAACTCAGAGCCTTATGCTCATGTAGCAGTCTACTGACAGCCATTTCCCAGCCCCCAGACTTCCTCTGATAAAGATGCATCTCATCAAGACCACTCACATCTTTGCTTCCTGGAATATGTTCCCAATGAGGCATCTTCTTGACTTTTGCTTTGAGTCCACAGCTCTGTTCTGGGATGTCTTCTGTGAACTTGACTAAGTTAATCTTTAAAAAAAAAAATCAAAATTGCCGCAGTCTGACCCGGGATTTTAAAAAAGAGCCATACACACAGAGAAGAGGCTCAGAGTTCTCTGTGAAACCTGGCTCCAGGCTTTATGGGGCCCATGGCAAATTACCCACCTGTTTTCACTTACATGACATTAAAAAACACTTACACATCATTACATTTTTGTATCGTATTAGTGAAAATGAATGCAAACGCAATGTGAGATAAACAGCGCTAATGAGATAGAAGGCGGCTTCGATGTAGCCCTGATAGGATTATGTGGGCCTGATCAACTTTTGGTCATTTATAAGGAACTCTTGAACTTGTCACCTTGACAAAGAACAGAATGAGACCTTTGTTGCCAGCACCTGATGTTTCCGCACACATGGCTCACTTGCCAGCAAAGTTAAGTGAGATCACTGCCAGACACAGGAACTTTAAAGTCTGGCTGGAGATGGGGGTGGGTGATTTAGAAATACAGTTTCCAAGCATGCTCCATGCTTGCTTTGGCTTGTTTGTTTGTTTTAAAAACCGTGGTTGGAATGCAGCAGGAATATATTTATTTCTGTTTCTTTTGTTTGTTTGTTTATTTGGTTTATTTTGTTGTCTTTAAGACAGGGACCCTACAATATGCACTCAGTGGGTAAAGGAGCTTGCTGCCAAGCCTGAAAGAACACCTGAGTCCCATCCCTGGCATCCACAGTATAGACGAACAGAAGTAACTCCTGCAAGTTGTCCTCTGACTTCCACATATATGCATGCCACCACCATTGTACACATACACACACACACACACACACACACACACACACACACACACACACACATCCCAACAAAAAGTATTTAATTAAAAAGAAAACCCATAGGATCTCCTGAATTCCAAGCTGAACTTAAACAGGGTTTGACAATGAACTTTTAACTCTTGAGCCTCTACCTCCAAAGTACTGGAATCACAATGGTGTTCCATCAGGCCCAGTGTATGGGTTGCTGGCATCAGGTCCAGGACTTTCTAGTTGCTAGACAAGCACCTTCCCAATGAAAATAAATTCATACTCCATAATATTCACTCTGAATAGCAGTAGCTTATATTAAGACTGAGGAAATATCCCGCTAAGTATTCTGAGATGGGAATTACAAGCCTCCCCCTCCTCCCCCAACTTATGACAAGACACACTGTGCCTTCGATAGCAATCATCAACTGTACAAACAAAATCTCTACTTTCCTGGGAGAAAACTAATACAATTAGTAGAAGGAAGAAAACAAACCACCCCACTTCACTAGAAGGAAGAAAACACCTCCCCAACGCACACACACATACACACACACACACACACACACACACACACATACACACTTCACTACTGGGCTTCATTACACCGGGTACCCAGCCATCCAGACCCATGAAAGCATTTGAAGTCTCCAGGGGCTCAATTTCGGTTCTCTTTGTTTAGACAAGTGTGTGGTGCATTTACCTAATGTTGTAGGAATCATGGGTGACTGATCAAGGAACATGGTGCCCTGACTCATAGATTGACTGCACAGATGACCAAGAATATAGTTCTCAGACAGCAGAGTGAGAGGGCTCTGGCAGATAGCTGTGCTCTGCCTTCTTGACACGTATCTGCATATATAAGGCTGAATGCTAGTCTCTTTACTGATGGGCTCCATGATTCATTACCACAGTGCCGGAGAGTAGAACAGGTGTTCTAATTTTGGACTTTTCATATTGTTTATCATTAATTTGGCCACAGTCACCTCCAGAAGCTATCTGTTGAAGGTTTACAGGAAATGCATCATAAACAGGTAAGCTTCCAACCCAAGCTAGCTTCTGCAACTCTCTAAATCCCACAGGTTGGGTCTTTCTCCTATGTTCTACCAGAGCCAGTTACTGTAACGAGTATGTTTTCCCTGCCGGCCTCCTGGTCCCACTGTTACGCCAGCCCCAAATAACACGCAGAGACTCTGTATTTGATATAAATACTGTTAGCCAGTTACTAGTTTCTTATCAGCTAGCTCTGTCTTAATGATTAACCCATTTCTACTAATCTAAGTATTTCCACGTCATGCCAGACAGCTGACCGGCATGCTATTCTCTTTAGGCTCTCCATGCTGATTCCTCCTTACTACTTCCTCTTTCCTCCTTGTTTCCTAGTCCTGCCTATATTGCTCTCCTATTGGCCAACAGTGCTTTATTCATTAACCAGTATGAGAAACATATATACAGAACGACATCTCGCATCAGGTTACTTTGGTGATTGCTGTAGTGGTTCCTTCTTTTGGCCCCAGGGCATGCATTTCATAGTTTTAGAGATCTTCCTTACCTACCAGACTAAAACCACTGCTGTGGCCCCACTTCCTCTGGCTTCCACAAAAGAAAGGACAATGCCAGGAACCTGCCAAAGGGTGGCTGTTGGGAACTGCTGATTGGCAGGGTAAAATGTCTGGTGACACACCAAAGTGGAGTCATAGGAGCATTCCTGAGCGGGAGGAGCACAGGGTGAGTTTAACAGGTTAGTAAGCACATGGAAGCAGCAGGGGAGGAAAAGGCTCCGTAGAAAAGGGTGAGCGGGGGGGGGGGGGGGGGGGGGGCTCTGGTGACATAAAAATCAAAGACTGATGGATGACAAAAGGCAGGCATGTCTACTACAGTACTGAATGTTTGAAGGACCATGAGAACAGCTTCTTTAAAAAGGGTTGAGTGAGCAGGCTTAGGGTCTATATTAGGGGATAAAGTATTGAGGGTAATTTCCTGAGACAAACGAGGGAATGAGAGTAATCTGGATGAGCAGTCAGCACTGGAGTAGTAGAGATGGGTGTGGTCAGTGTGCTGTGGGGCTTAGAAGGCATCAGCTGTCATATATTTGAAAGATCAAAAATCTTAAAGCTTAGTCCTCCCTCCTTTTTTTTTTTTTTTCTATTAAAATTTCAGTTTCACCTAACTGTGGGAACTTAGGTCCTTAAGAACAAACCAACAAAACATCTGCGTGAAAAGAAATGAAGAAAGCATATATTGCCATCACGGTCTGTAGAAGTCAATTCCTTCTCTTAAGTTTGTCTCAAAGAAAAGAATAGACGCATGGGCAGTTGGATGGGAATGAATGAGAGGAAGCACCTACCAGACCCTGCAGACCTGTGGCCATGGTCCCAAGCATACCCACAAAGCAATAGTGACAACCTAAAATTGATTGTAGAACATGCCAGCATGCCTGTGTGGGTGACAAAGGGAAAAGTTCAGGCAGGACACGGTGCAACCTGAATGTGTGCTGAGTCTGCAGTTGCCTGCTTGGAAGTGGCCGAGGGCTAGCTTGGGCTATGGGCTGAGATAATGATTAACAAATGACTTGGTTTGGGAGCATAGATTTATGTCAATTGCAATCCACGTTTGATGCTTTCACATGTGTTGCATACACTTATGAAAGGATTTGTAGTGTGCCTCCAGGCTCCCTGGAAATATAGGGCGGTGGGGCAAAGAAGGAATGCATGAAATGTCTCCTTTCTTCCCAGGGTCACCATTGAACATCCATAGCTAAAATATTGGTTGGACCAGAAAAGGCTTGATTAGTGAGAGTGGCTGTCTCTGAGGTGTATGAAAGGTTCACAGGACTTAGATATCAAGAACTCACAGCTAGTACGGGAAACAGACATCTCATCTTAGAGAACAGAATTAAAAGGCTCGGGGAGATGTTCTGGGAGTGATTTCATTGTAGCATGATAAATAAAAAGCCCAAAGACTGGCATTGGGGTTCAAGCTGAAGATCAGAGAAGCAGCTGGGCACTAGCTCTTACCTCTTCCTCAGGCCAAAGGGGTGATACTCAGACTGCTCCCAACTTCACTGGTCCTCAGACTCTCCTCAGCATGGCTAGAAACTAATCCTGAGACTGAATGTCCCTACCTTTTATACCTCTCAAATCTGGGATTAAAGGCATGAGCTCTGATTCACTCTCCAGTAGCCCAGGATGGTCTTGAACTCAGAGATCTGTCTACCTCTTAATCTTGAGCCCTGGAATTAAACATGTGTACCTGGCTTCTATGGGTAACTAGGATGGCTGCTTTGTTATTTTGATCTCCAGTGGCTTTAAAAGATCATAAAAATATATCACCACACTTCATTAAATACTGAGATGGAGTCAGGCACAAAGCTTAAACCTGAATATGGGGAGAAGACAGAGACGGCACTGGATGGCAGGAAGCATGACCTCAGCGCTAAGAGTCTGGAGAGCAGGAAATCAGGGATAGAGAAAGGAGGGAAAACAAGAGGTTTCAAATGTAACTGTGCAGTCATCTGCTGGTAGTTAAGCATCCACACTAAAACTCCATCTCAGTTCATCCTTTTCTAGACCAATTCAAGATACCAACCTTCAGGAGGTGTTGTTGAGCCAAGGTTTAGAGGTCAGAAGTTTACTGGAGTAGTCGTTTCTGATTCAGTCCCTTGGCAGAAGGTCATCTTTATTCATTCTTTTCACTTGAAGGCTACGAGCAGGAGGGAGACCACCAAGGCAGCAGCCAGAATTTCTTACTATTCATACCATTGCTTAGTTCTTATATTGATAGCATAACTATCCATTCTACAGGTGTTCGCTTTACAAAGATCCAGGGACATCCAGTAACTCGCCTATCCCCATTTCTTTACTTCAAATAGTTAAATATGGATCCTCTATATTCTGGTGTGCACTTAACACCACACTTATTTCAACTTCAGCATCTGCTATGTTCTATTATAATTAGTTATGTCTTTTTCATCATGCAAGCTAGAGAACTCCTTATAGCAGTGATTCTCTGTTATGTTCAGGTTTTTCCCGCCGGCCTCCCGGTCGTGCCACCACGGACCCACCGCCACGTGAGCCCCAAATAACACTCAGAGACTCTGTATTTGATACAATCCTGTTGGCCAGTTACCATTATTGTTTATGGGCTAGCTCGGTCTTAATTATTAACCCATTTCTACTTATCTAAGTATTTCCACGTGGCTCATCTTATCCGGGAGCTGTGGCTGGCGTCTTCCTTCCTCCCTGGTCTACATCTTGACCCCTAACTACTTCCTCTTTCCTCCTCCTAGTCTCCTAGCCCTGCCTATCTAGTTTTCTATTGGCCAACAGGGCTTTATTAATTAACCAGTATGAGAAACATATTTACAGAATAACATCTCCCATCAATTCTCTGCCCAGTGTCTGATAGATCTGGCATGTAGTTAAAAAATGACCATGCTAAAATTGGGGCCCAAATTTCATGCTGTGAAGGCGTTGCTGTGTTTGTACTAGTGTTTTCAATTGGAGGCATGTGTTTGAACGTGTAGCATGAACACACACCCTCTGCTCATAGAGTAATACATAAAGACATCTGGATGGAAAGCTGGGAGATGGTGCTGTGAGTAAAGACCCACGTTTTGACTGTAAGTCTCCACATAAAACCAGACACTTGTAGTTCACACCTGTAATCCCTGTGCTCCCGTAGTGAGAGGGGAGAGAGAGAGACAGGAAATGCCCTGGTGTACATACTGGGAAACAACAAAGGCTCTGATGCAAACACGTGGAAGATGAGGATGGACACCCAGAGCCTGACCTCCATGCATTCATGCACACACATGTACATACATCATATATGGATACACAAAGATCATGCACATATACACAGATAAAAAAACATAATTTACACATTTCAGAATGACACATAGGCAGGCAACAGCCACGGAAGGGTCTGGGTGCTGTGACCCACAAGAAGGGTGTGGCTTTAGTTTGTATTGACTTGGACTTTCCCACATATGGGCCTTGTCATGACTTAGTGACAGACACTGACAAGGGGTACTTGTGTGGGTGAAAACAAACTCTCTTGGCCCAAGTTCTGGTGACATGGGCTGAGGGCCGCAGAGGGATCTGCATGTGTGTGGGCAAGCTGCCTGTTTATTTCTGAACTGTGTCTCCTGCTCCTCTCTCTTCTACCTCTGAGCCACCCGTGACCCTCGGAGAGGAGAAGCCAAAGTTGCTTAATTACAGAGACCATTATTTACTGGGGCTCTGGCTGAATCCATCAAACTAACTTCACTTTAACCTGAGCCAGATTTGATTATGAGGCCTATTCATCCAACATTTCCCTGCCTTTGGCTGTGTGTGTTTTGATTTAGGTATATATACATATATATGTATATACTTACTATTTGAAAGGTAGCTTTGTTCTGACATATTTTATATTTTTTAAAGTAATATTGCATGTGGCATAATTGTGTGTGTGTGGGGGGGGAACCCACATTCAATGCCAACAAACAAAAACAAGAAAAGGGCCTTTGAATTTAGAATAATGGATACTGCAAGGCAGCAAGTTGCTTGAGAGATTTTGCTCCAGTAACTTATAACTATCAGTGAAGCCCCTGGGGATCCCTGGCTGTTTTTGCAGAAGCTGTTTGCAGTGGAGTAAACAGACAAGTGCTCTATACATCATTTTAAGTAAGACAAATAAAGCCCCGTTTCCACCTTACAACGATGTCATTGTCAGTTAGATAAGAATAATTCTGTGTGACTTTTTATGAATTCTTCCCCTGTGCAGAAACACAATGGCCTAATTTTCCACTCCCTGGATTATAAATAAATAGACTCAGTCTCAGGTCCATCCCAACCACCTCATCTTGAGCAGACAGCTTCCTTTCTAGCTCTAAGTGATCACCTGTGGAAAGCAAAGGTGCTTGTCCACGTAGGACATCTGAAACACTTGTGTCCTGTCACGTGACATTTCCATTCTCCAGCTAATAGCAAGTCCTCGAAATGAACTGTGACACTAAGGTTGTGGAAGGTGCAGCCAGAACCCATTGACCCACAGCGATGCCCTTGCTTAATATACACGGGTCAAGGAATCGTCCATTAATTAGTGTAGATGGTTTAAGTGTGAGATTGTCTTCCTTAGAAGAAGAGAGCTGTTGCTTGGGATTTAGTTCACAAGAGGAGGAGCAGTGAAAGCATCAGCCATAGCCTGAAGGTCATTTGAAAGGTTGCTGCAAAAACAGATCAAAGGCAAATGTTTGCAGATCAAATCTTGTAAAAGAAATGAAAAGCAGTGTATATATTCATTACCTTTATTTTCTTTTAAAAACACATTTTGTTTATTCTATATATTGGTGTGTGTGTGTGTGTGTGTGCGTGTGCTGTGCGGTGTGCGTGTGCGTGTGCGTGTGTGTGTGTGTGTGTGTGTGTGTGTGTGTGTGTGTGTGTGTGTATTGTGCAGGTTCCCCAGCAAGTCAGAAGAGGGTGTCAGATCCCTGAAGCTCAGTGGTAGGCAGTTGTGAGCCACCTGACCTAGGTTCTGACTTCAATGCTCTGTAATTGAAACCAGTGCTCTTAACCCCTACGCTGTCTATCCAGCCTGTGAAATAAATTTTATTTTTTCATCTTAGCAAGCTTACTGAAGGATAGCTGATGTACCAAAATCATACATATTTGAAGTGTAAAATGTGTAAGTCTGATACACCAAGAGCCTATAAACTGATGACTACAGTTATGATAATCAGTGCCCATCGTCATCACCCTCAAGCATCGACTTTCTCTTTGTGAACCCTTTCTCTAACCACCACATGTCTCTGTCCCAGACTCTAGGCCACTCATCTGTCTGTTCTTGGTCTGTATTTTCTAGAATTTCTATGAACAGTGGGTAGGTGCTCTTTTGGATTGCTCCTTTCACTTAACATAATTACTTTGTGAGGTTCTGTTCATGTTGCAATGTGAGCATTCCTTTTCAGGGCTAAGTAGCATTCTGTGTGTATATTCAGGGCTGTACCATAGTGTGTGTATAGCCGTTTGGATTGTTATCCCCAATTTTAGCGATTGAAAATAGAGCTGCTATGGACAATGCATAGAAGTTGTCGTATAGTAATATACTTCCCTCTCTCTTCAGAGTGATGTGGTCAGAAAATGGATATGATACTTGGCTTATTTTCATGTGGTGTTTGTCTAGGTGTCTTTTTGGAAACACCAGTCTGGCTAAATGGTTAGGAAATCTCTGTTTTAATCAGGAGGGGGGAAAAAGTTAAGCCATCCATGTTTGCTGCCTTTCTTGTAGTCATTTTAAAAAGGCAGACAGCATTTGTTCCTTCCCTTTCTTTTGCTCTACTCCTTTGTTGTGTTAGAATTGAATCTAGGGACTCAAGAATGCTTGACAAGGATTCCAAAACAACTACACATGCCGCCACTCCACTGTTCCTGCTCCACACTTTTCAGATCGAAACAAGTCCTTGCTGAGCAGCTCAGGCAGGCATGGAAGCCGCAACCCTCCTGCCTGGGCCTCCCAAGTGGCTGACATTACAACTTCTTTAATAGTTATAGGTCTCTGCAAGCCATTCATTCTTGAATGATGTTTGGTAGCTTAGGTTCTTTAAAAAAAAATTGGCCATTTTACTACAGCTGTCAAATTAGTTGCATTGAAGTTTGTATAAAACCCTTTCCTCTGGCTCAGAGGTTAGGAATACTGGCACCTCTTCTAGAGGATACAGCTTTGAGTCTCAGCATCCACATGGCAGCTAACAAAAGTCTGTAATTCCAATCCCACAAAAACTGACACCATCTCCTGGAATCCTCAGTCACAGCCCACAAATGGTGCACAGTCATACACTCAGGAAAACACCCAGACATGTGAAAATAAGTGAATAAAAAACGTTGGTGGTGTAGTCATACACATGCATGCATGCATGCAGGTACACAGGCAAGCACGCACCATCACCAGCAGCAGCAACAATGACACATTCATACACACACACCATTTTCCTTCATACATAGAAAATATCTAGTGATGTCACATCTCTCAATCTTTACATTCATCATCTCTGTATTTTGTCTTAAAAATAAAAAACTGTGGTTTATTGTTCTTAAAAATAACTTAGTATGTAATAAAGCTTGTCATAAAAACATGAGGACATGAACTCTAATCCCCAGGCCACACACAAAACATCAAGGCATAGCTGTGAATGCCTGTACCCCTAGCTTTGGGGCGGGTAGGCAGATACCCATGGATCCCAAGAGCTCACTGACTGCCAGACTAGCCAAAACAATGACCTGTTAGTTCAGTGAGAAACCCTGTCTCAAGGCAATGAGGCAGACAACTATAGAGGAATGGCCTCTGCATGCGCATACAAGCTTGCACACCACACACACACACACACACACACACACACACACACACACACGAAAACACATAAAAATAGATTTAAAAGCACACTTTTACTTTTCTACTTTCAGTGGTTCCTTCTGTTAATTCTTTTCTTACTCTTTCCATCTTGACTTTAGATTTACTTGAGACATCCTTCACTGTTTCTTAAAATAGAGACAGTGACCAATGTTTTAACACTCACTTTAAAAACTTCAAATCCACTGAAGAAGCTGTTCAAATTATTGGGGATGATCCCTTTACTTTCTGAGTCTGTTGGTACTTCTTTGTCACTAGGCTGACTCCCCCGCGGTCTTCTAGGACCCCAAGGAAGCAGTCGTGGAGGAGGGACGCCTCCACGCCGTTCACTTCTCTGCCTGGAACCCGACAGACATTTCCCTTCGTGTACCTTTGACAGTCTTAGCATCGTGATTTCCAGAAGCAGTGGACAACCTGGGCCATCTGGGATTTGTTATATTTCAGATACACCATGTGTCTATATTCACAGTTATGTGTATTTCAGTTCTTGCATGTTTTATATGCAGGGAATGCAGTAATAACTTATGCAGGAAGTGTAGGACAAATTTTAAGCCATCTTTTCTGGAAATCCCTTGAATCTTGAAAGTCTCATTAGGACAATGTTTCCTTTTGAACGTGTTAGGTTGACACACAAAGCAATGGACATTGTCATGGCATCTTCATACATGTGTCCGCATTTGTCCTGCCAACAGCCTCCCTGGTGTTCTCTTCCCACCCCATCTGGCCGTCTCCCTTCCCCACAGCTGGTCCCCACTCTCCTCTATATCACGTGGACCACTGCCCTCTCTATTCAGGCTCTCTTAAGGCCCCTCTTTTCCCTCAGGCCCCACTTTCTGCTTTCATGATCTATACATACATATATGAATGCACACATCCATACACAAATAAATAATTTTAAATCCACTTTCCACACGGAGAGAAAAATGCCATATTTATCTGAGTCTAGCTGATTTCACTCAGCATAATGATTTCCAGTTGTGTCCATTTTCCTATAAATGTCATAATTTTACGTTTTCTTTACAGCTACAAAAATTCCTTTGTGTGTGTATGTGCATGCTTGCAAATGCATGCATGTGCCAAATTTTCTTTGTTACTTAATCTATTGGTTATTTTGTGTGCTGTTATATTTATTTTGCAGAAAATCCATGCCAGTGCCTGTGTCTTGAAGTCTCTCCAGCGTTCTTAAAGTTTTGTTTCTTACATTAAGGTCTTTGTTCCATTTTGAATGGATTTTTGTGTGATGTGAGAGACAGGTACCTAGCTGGTCTTGTACATGTGGAAAAATAGTTCTCCCAACGCCATTTGGTAGAGGCATGTATATAACAGGAATAAAACAGATTTGTTGTGAGGCCTCTGTTTTATTCCTGTTATATACATGTCTGATATCTGTGTGTTGACTTTTATATCCTAAAAGTTTGCAGTTATTAGTTCTAAGAGATTTCTGTCAGTCTTTATGATCTTTAAGCAGAGAACCTATTTACGTGCTAATTGTACTTACTGATTTACATATGCTAATCCAATCTTTGATGCCTGTAATAAACCAATTGGGTCATGGGATATGGTCGTCTTAATATGTTCTTAAATTTGATTTACAAGATTTCATTTAAGTTTATTCATTTGTGTCCACCAGTGTGATTTGGTCTATAGTTTTTCTTTCTTTGTTTCTTATCCAGTTTTGGTATTCAAGTGATGCTGGCTTCATGGAATGAATTTTCAGTCTTCCTTCCTTTCTAGTTTTTTTGAACATTTTGAGATGCATTGATGAGAGTTTGTTAAAGTTTTGGCATTCTCAGCAATTAATCCCTTAGGTCTTGGGTTTTACTTTATAGACTTCTTTACTCTGCTTTGATTTCTAAGGCAACATTTAAATTGTTTTTATCTTTGTGACATAATTTTGGTTGGTAAGTCATAGGTGTCTAGGGATTTATCCAGTTTTGAGTACAAGTTTTTAAAGTACTTTCTAATGATCCTGCATGTTTTGCAATCTAGAGTAACTTCCTTTTCATTTCTAATTTTATGCATTTGAAGTTTTGGGGGTTTTGTTGGTGCTGTTGTTTTGGCTAAGTATTTCCAAAGTTGACTTTTTTTTTTAAAAGAATCAATTTTTATTCAATAAATTCTAGATGTGGCTCTTTTAGTCTCCATCTCATTAATTTCTGCCCTGATGTACTGTTTCTTGTTAACTACTGCTTTCTTGTTTTAATGACTTTGAGTTACATCATTAGGTTATTTATTTGGAAGCATTCTAAATGTTTAATATAAGCAATCATAGCTATAAACTTTGTTCTTACAACTGCCTTAGCTGTTAAGTTGTGCTTTTATTTTCATTTGGTCCTAAAAACTTGTTAATTTCCTCCCTGATTTCTTGAACAACCAATAGTTCCTTACAGAATATGTTGATCAGTCTCCACTTATTTGTACTGTGTCTATAACTTTTTTTTGCTGTTGATTCTTAGACTTATTGTAATATGATCTGCTAAGATACAAGAAATTCTCTTCATTCTTTCACATTTGGTAAGAACTGATTCATGCACTGAAATGTAGCCTGTTTTACAAAATATTCCATGTGCTACTGACAAGAATGTGCATCCTTTTTCTGTAGGGTGGAATATTCTGTGGGTACCTATTAAGTCAACTTAATTTATGCTGTAGATAAATTCTGTGGTTTCTTTGTTGATTTTTTTTTTATTTGATGATCTCCTTAGGAAAAAAATGAAGGTCATTTATAAATGAAGTGTCAAGATCCATTAGACCTTTTATGCTAATTACAGTTTATGAAATTGGGAGAACTAATATTTCATGCATATGTATTTATAACTACATATTCTTGGTAAAATTTTCTCTTTATTAATATGTAGTCACCTTCATCCCTGCTGATCTATTTTAAATCAACTTGTTCAGATATCAGAACATCTATGTTAGCTTATTTTGATTTCCATTCACTTGATAGATTTGTTTTTGCCCTCTAATGTTAGATTGTGGGTGGGTTTTTCAGTCAGGTTGTTTCTTGAAAGCAATAGACTCAGACAGGCCAATCTGCATCTCTTTATTGATGAGTTGAGGCCATTTACACTAAAATTATTATTGAGAGATCCATTTGAATTTACTTAACAAAAAACAAAACAAAACAAAACAGTAATCCATTAAGATTTTGACCCACCAAGAAATTCTACTTCTATTAAAAGGGTGCACATGTGTCTCTATGTTTATGCAAATGAGGAATATAAGCATGGTGTTTATGAAATCTGGCCTCAAAATTGACTTCAAACCTGTACATGATTTTGTGTTTATACCTCCTGTGCTTTATTTCTAATAGCTCCTTGATGTCAGGGTCTAATATTTTAAGTTTCTCCAAAGTCTATGAAATATTTTACTATATTTTTATTGCCTAGTGTATGAGCACAACATTAATAGAGTATACATTAATCACTTCATGAGACATCTTATGTGTGTAAAATAACATGTCATTTACCTGCCAGTCTGAGAGCGGTAACAAATTGAGAAAGAAAATCAGACAACCCTCTCATGGTTGACTTCAATGCTGAACAAGACGCAGGCACTGGACTCTTTTGCCTGTTTTAAATCTAAGCCACACCTTGGAGGAGAGAGGAGAAACAATTGATTCTTAGTACTTTTCCAGCTGTCAATTGGAAAGAAGGTGAAAAAAAGAAATAGAAAGGAAGAGAAGAAAACAAAGGCGATGGACAAAAGGGAAGATGGTGGGGAACCTGTTGTTTTCTGTTTTCCACATCTGCATACACTTAGCCAGTTTCATTGACTTTCACTTTTATTTTGTATTGATATCTTTTGTCTTTTGTTGGTTATCATCATATAAATTCAAATATTTTAAAATTTTAAAAAATGATAGAAAGAAGTGTGAGAGAGGAAATAAAAAACGGAAAATGAGGAAGGAAGGGGGAAAGAATAAGTCAGATAATGAAGAAAGGAAAGAAATAAAAGCTATGAGAAGGGGGATAGATGAGAGTGAGGGCGGGACTGGTGATACTGATACTCAGAGAGCCTTCCCTGGGCTAACGTGATGCCTCCCCATTAGTTGGGAATTATCTGTATGCATTTCTGTCTCTTTCTTCACAAAAATAAGTTTGTGACTCTGTCACTGTTAAGAATCACTTCATATGGTGCTTGAAATACCTCACAGATTTTAAAACTCTAGACTTGGAATCCACTGACTCCTTATCTCTCACTCACCATGTGTGCACAGAAGATTCTAGAATTTGGTGCCATCAGTCAACAGGCGAAAGTAAAGTATAGGGATTGGTATTGATATATTTAAAGTTTTTATTTACTCATTGAAAAGTTGACATTTACACAAACATTTTATCATTTTCCCTGTGATTACCCTTCCAATGTGGAGCCTCCCAGTGATTTCCTCCTAAGTCCATGCCTTCTTGTGTGTGTATATGTTATTGATAACCCTGGAGTGGACTGATGGGCTGAGTTACAGCCCTGGTTACCAAAGAGTGAACTCTCTTGTTCCTTAAATGGAAGAATGTAAGGAGCTCACAAATCCCCTTAAATTCAGAAGTTCTGTGAGGATTAAATGAGATTAGGTATAAGGCATAGACAGTAAAAGTAGTACATGACTCATAAGAGATAATTAACTATTTTAATTCCCCTTGCTTCATCTGACACAGTAATTCTGGGCATAGATTTCAAAGCTTTGTCTGCCACCCTCACAGAGTGCTTGACTGAGGACACTTCCAGTGACTCTGATGCACTTCCTAAAGGTAAGGCTACTGTACTCATGCTTCTCTGTGCCCCATCCAAATATGTCTGCTTTCCTATCAGTTTAAGAAACAACTTATATTATTTTGTGACTACATAGAGTTTCCAAAAATATAATCAACTGTTTGTTAACTGTATTTTGCAATGAAACAGAAAAACCATGGCCAGTCACATAAAAGAGACAATCTGGCAGTGCTCTGGAGATAACATTGGTTTCTACAGTGTTCAACCTGACCATGGAATGCTTTGCAGGTGCTCCATCTACCTCACCCACGGAGGAGAAAAGAGTGAAGAGGCTGACTGGAGAACGGAAGCAATTGGTGGGAATTGCGGTGGTCCCTCCTCCCTGAGCATAGTTTTACTTGAGTTAATGCCTTTCCAAATGTGATGCCAATTCTCACAGCTTTATTATCATAGGGGTTTTGCAGCCATCTTGGGATCTGAGTGAAAACATCTTTAGTCAGAAATTCCACTCTTAGCCTAAGAACATAATGTGGCAATATTCACTTTGGGGAATTTTAGTAGATGGCAAAAAAAATGTAATCTATTTAGATATTAAGTTGAACATAGGCCTGAATAATGTGGTTAAGAATAATTGGGAACCAATTATTCAAAGCTTCAAAGAGGACTTTGACAAGTGGAATTCCCTAAATTTACATTTGTGGGGCAAAGCTAGAGTGGTGCAATGATTTCAGCACCACAGTTTAATTCCAGACTCCCTGGTCCCTTTGGGAGATACTCCAGTAAATTGGAGAAATTTATTTCTGCATTTATATGAAAGAAAAATGAAAGGCAAGACTGTGGACTTCTGAAGGAAGCACTAAGTTACAGGCAGAAGATAAAACACACACACACACACACACATGCATACACACACACACATGCATACACACACACGCATACACACACACACACATACACACACACATGCATACACACACATGCAAACACACACACGCATGCATGCACACACACGCATACACACACACATGCATACACACACACACACACACACACACACACACACACACACATCCAGAAGGTGAGTCTCTGTAACATATAATTTTTAAAATTCCAAAATAATGTCTGTATTTAGCAGACTCACCAGACTGTAGCAGTATCGGTTTGTATATTTCCCAGCACTTACACTATCTGGGCCATTCATCCTGCATAAGTCAGATATTGTTCAGTGAGCTGGTCAAAGTAGTCAATTTGATGATTCAAGAAGCAAATAAAAAGCTAGCATGTAGGAAGAAGAGGAGGGTGGAAGGTGTCACTGTCGTTATATAATAAACTAGGACTTTAGATGGGCCATCCTACTGGTTCTCTCTATGCAGGCATTAGGACCTGACTTCAGATCCCTCGTGCCCACATAAAATCTGAGTGCCGTGTGGCACTCATGTACACTGTAATGTCACTGCTGGAAACTGGGTAATAAGAGGCTCTCAGAGGCTTGTTGGACAATCAGTGTGGTTAATACGCCATCTTTGAGTTCAGTGAGGGATCCTTTTTCAAAAGCTAAGATAGAAAATGATAGAGGAAATCACCTGATGTCAATTTTGACCTGTATGGATATGCAGTGTACATACATACACAGAGAGGGGGGGAGAGAGAGAGGGAGAGAGGGAGAGAGAGAGAGAGAGAGAGAGAGAGAGAGAGAGAGAGAGAGAGAGAGAGAGAGAGAGAGAGAGAGAGAGAGAGAGAGAGAGAGAGACTTTGGATTGGTTTACATGATATGGTCCAAGCAGTTGAACTCACTCTGCCTCACAAGAAGTCGGTAATCCTTCAGTCCTTGATACTGGGTGCCTCTGTGGTCCCAGTCTGGCACTGAAAACCTAAAAAAGCCTAAAGGATTCTTAGAGAGCTGTTGGAAGACCTTGTTGGATGCTCGGAGATTGCAGTCTACTATGCCATGGCAGCTTCTTCCAAAAACTCAGCAACATGGAGACCCCCCTGTCTAGCTGAGTTTCCTGCTCTCTGCCTGCCCTTATCTGGAGCAACCCCTGGGCCCAGAGGACTGACCTTATCTGAAAGTTGCCTGTAAACCAGATACCTACTTTATCTTTAGCTTGACCTTTGGCACAGATTCCTGCCAGAAGCCTTCCTGGCTACACATATGACAACTAAGACTTGTTGTAGGAGCTTTATAATAGGATGATGACACTTAGTGCCAAACAGGGTTTGTCCCAGGCTCCGGAATCCTATATATCCCTTATACTCTGGAATAAAGTTGAAGTCTGTCTTCTGAGGGCTGTCTCCATCATACCCACAGCTGTCCAAACCACATCCCCTGCTTCCAGTCCTTCCTGCACTGCAGACCAATGGAGCCAACAATCTGGAGGAAGAAGCAGAGGTACAGACAGCTGCTGTTCTCAGTCTGCCTCGGAAACCTGAAGAAGTTGCTGCTCATATCAGCAAAGGAACGTGGCACCAATGAGATAGAAGGTTTGTTAGCAAGAGTAGAGCAAGCAGGTAGAAACTGAAATTTCCTTTCTCCATGTCCTTCTATCTGGCTGTCACCTACTGGCCACATTTATAGTGGAGATTCCTGCTTCACATGATCTGATCAAAAGAAAGTCCGTCACAGGAGCACCCATCAACCAGTGCTTTAATTGATCCCAGACCCACTCAGGTTGACAACCGAGATTGGCAATCAGTGGAGAGTTTCCTAGCTTTGTTTAATTTAAAGAAAAATTTGTCTGTTTAGGGTCTCTTGTGTTTTAAGGTCAACTGGTCAGCTTATTTTTAAGGCAGTTGAAATCTGGCAAAGGGTTGCATTGAATGTGTAGATCAACATATGTTGTCATCTTTTAAGTATATCAAATCTTCCTGTCCATAGGCATGGGCTAACTTGGTGTTCATTTAGGTATTTTAATTTTTTTTCAGTGAAGATTAATTGTATATAAGTATATTTCTCTTATTTTGGCAGATTCATTCCCGAGTATCATGCTTTCTTGATATTATACGGGAATGTTTGTGTCATTTTAATATATTTTATTTTCAAATTTTATTTTTTTAAGTTGACAATTTGTATATGTTTACTGTATACAATTTTATATGTTAAAGAATTCATACACTTCGGAATTGTTAAATTTATCTTTTATTGAAAAAAATGTTGTATTTATTAAAGAAGATTTTGTGACACACACAAATGAATGCATGTCTAGAACCTTCCATGGAATTGGTTTTTTGTTTGTTTGTATTTTACCATGTCCATGTCAATCTAAAAAGAGACTTTCTGTCTTGTCACACCTGATTCTTTTCTATGGTATCACAAACACAGGTAGGTAAGACGTGTAATTATTTACACATTTCTGTAGATTTGTTTTTAGAAAATAAGCTACTGATAAAAAGTGAAGCAATTAATTGTGTATAAGTGTTTCCTTTATTTTGGCAGATTTTTTTTCCCTTTCCCTTGATTTTTCATTTGGAATTGTTCCCTTTTCCCTGGCCTATTCTAACAAGAAAGTGTCCTTTAGACACTCTAAGTCATTACCACGAAGGCCATGTGGTTGGCAACAAAGAATGAGATTACGGAAATACTGTCCTCTAAGTGTCAAGACCCTGTTAACCATTAAGGCAGCTCCTTCTTTCTTAAGATTTACTTTGCATATTCATGCTCCAAGGAAGAACCTAAGAACCAAAGCTAGTGTATCCGATGCCTTTTAGAGCGACTTTCCTCAGAGGAGTTTATAAAGATTAGTTCATTTGGGTAAATCCTATCCATTATTGACTAATTGGGACAAGGTCTTCCGGCCACTATGTTTACTGCATGCAGTTACCATTTATTGACTTTTATAAAAATTATTTTATTTTTAGGTGTGTGTGTGTGTGTGTGTGTGCACGTGTGCGCGTGCATGTGTGTGTGTGTGTGTGTGTGTGTGTGTGTGTGTGTGTGTGTGTACATGAAACCAGGTGACCATAGAGGCCATAATCAACTGGATTCCTTTCCTTGGAACTGGAGTTATAGGAGTTACAGGCAGTTATGAAGCACCCAATGTGGGTGTTGGGAATGGATTTGGTGTCCTCTGCAAGGACATTACAGGTGTTGCCTCTGAGCCTCTCTCTGGTCCTCCCGTTTATTGATTTTGATATGATAAATAGTAACCAATCTACTTGATTGAGAGCAAGGTTCCATTCAAATCTAATATGAATTTTACAGTACCAGTTCAGTATTTGTGGCATAATCCAAATACTCTGCATCAGAAGTCCAAAGACATGGCTCTAAAGTTCCCCTACAGAGCCAAATCACAGACACAGGAATCAAGGAAATACTGCATCTGCACAGGCGCCCAACCAGAACCCACCCAGATGTGCCTGTAGACACCAACATCGCTCAGCCTGTCCCTGAAATCACTGAGACTTTTTGCAAGTGGGCTGGCTCCTTGTCTCCCATCTCACTATCAGACATGTGTTCTATTTTATGTTTTTTATTTATTCGTTCATTTGTCTGTTTGAGAAAGGGTTTCTCTGTGTAGCCTTGGCTGTTCTGATTCACTCTGTAAACCAGGCTGGCCTCGAAGTCAGAGATCCTCCTGCCTCTGCCTCCCAGTGCTGGAATTAAAGGAGTGTGCCTCCGTTGGTCTCGGTCATGTGTTCTTAATTCTCCCCACAAGCATGCTGGTTTCTACCGTTAGTCCAGCGAAATGGTAACACTTCCGGTCACTAGCAAATACTCCCAGCGACCACTTACTTCCAAATGCTAATGAAGAATACTCAACCCAAGCTTACTGTACCATAAATATGTAATCCTATAAAATCTACTCTTCCTTTGATTATTTGTTTGAGATTGTAGTTAGGGCTCTCATGCAACTCACGACTGCATTCAAGCTGGTCTAGAACTCCTGGAAATGCTTTGTCTTGGCTTTCCAGTTGTGGTACTTAGTTTTATTTTTATCTCTTGTGTGTGTGCAAATGTGCACATGCATGTGGGTATGGGTATGTGCATATCATAGCAGGCATGTGGACATCAGAGAACAATTTCTGGTGCTCCTCATTGCCTCCCACCACTTTGAGGCAGGGTCTTTTGTTATTCAAAGCTGCATACGCCAGACTTCCTGACTTGCAGGGGTTTTTTTTTTGGGGGGGGGGGTTCTCCTGCTTTGCTTCCTATGTGCAAGAATGCTGAGTCTAGCGATGTGGTGGTGGTAAACATCTCTAACACCAACAGTAGGGAGGCAGAGGCAGATGGATCTCAGTGAGTTCGAAGCCAGCCTGGTCTACAGTGTAGTGGCATCTCGCCTTGCCAGTGAACTTGTGGTGGTGGCCACACTCGTTAGGCATGGTTTCAGGTGCAGATGTGACCCATTATGAGGTCAAGGAGGGGCTGGCTCTCACTCTCCTGGGCTACAGAGAGCATAAGAATGGCAGAGATCACATTTTCTGGAGCAAAAAGACCTTGGTGGTTATTTACTCTAATCTGTGTAAGTGCTTCTCTAATAAATACCTAATTATCATTAATCTTGTGTCTAGTGGACTCATTTAAATCTCACCTTCAATAGTTCCAGGACAGCTAGAGCTGTTACACAGAGAAACCCTGTCTTCAAAAGCAAAAAAAAAAAAAAAAAAAAAAAGAATGCTGAGCTTACAGACGCATTACTCACATGCCAGGGTCCTGGGATCTGAGCTCTCATTTTCCTTTCTAAAGTTGTTCAACTCTTCTTATTTCATAGCCGATTATTATTTCACATGTATTGTTTGGGTTCCTGTACTTCTCCCATCATCCCTTTTGATCTCCTTTAAAGACTTTTCTCCACTCATCACTCACCCCATATGACCTTTTCAGTAACCCTCAGCCATGGCCAACAGACTTTTAAATCCATGGCTTCAACCTTCAGGCTCCTCATCTAATTATGTTCTTGGTGGTTCCAACTTGACACCCACAGGCCCTACACATTCTACTTGAGCAATCTCACGCTCAGTGTCTGGGGACCAGACTTTC
Source organism: Cricetiscus sungorus (assembly GCA_030556225.1). Classification (NCBI taxonomy): domain Eukaryota; kingdom Metazoa; phylum Chordata; class Mammalia; order Rodentia; family Cricetidae; genus Cricetiscus; species Cricetiscus sungorus. Next base: position 144,369,753 of record JANBXA010000651.1, read on the forward strand.
CTCCACGCTCTCGAGCTACCTCAGTGAATGTCAACCAAGTCACAGATACTCTACCTTTCCTCCCCTCTCCTGCCCTCTCCTGCCCTCTCCTCCCCTCTCCTGCCCTCTCCTCCCCTCTCCTCCCCTCTCCTCCCCTCTCCTCCCCTCTCCTGCCCTCTCCTCCCCTCTCCTCCCCTTTCCTCCTCTCTTCTCTCCTCTCCCCCTCCCCCCTCCAATTCTCTTTGTCTGTTGTCATCTTTCATGTCTGGATTACCTAGTATCCCCCTGAGTCTTCTCTATGCAATGTCCTTTTACAGTGTTATACATTCTCCAATACTGGCTAGACCTTCACAAATCTGACTGACTGTCCTTGATTAACACAGTGTCTTTCCTTTGGATTTAATATTATCAATCAATGCTTATTTGGCTTACAAAACCATAATAATTACAGCTCCAAGGTTTACTGTTCATGTAAGTTTGTGCTCTGTACTGGCCATTCCTATCATGCTCAGTCTATCCCATCCTCCTCCTCTCCACTTCAGGCTTATGTGTGGCCAGAGTATAGTCCCCCACCCTCCTCTGAATGCTCTCAGTCTCTTGAGTTCTGTCTCTTTGCCACAGTTATTTCCTTATGGGTAAAGATTTCCCACAATGCCACATCTCAGCTGCCCAAGTCTCCTGTACGATCCCATGCCCCACTTCCTCTCTCCCCACCGCCGAAGTTTTCACATTGCTTAATCTGCCCTGCTGTGTCCATACCACTTACTCATGAGACCAGGGGAATGAAGTCTATTTAAGACTGAAGCCTTAACCAGCACAATGGTGGCAACACCCATAATCCCAGCACTCTGGAGGTGGAGGCAGGAGGATCTCTGTGATTTCCAGGCTAGCCTGGTCTAGTTCCAGGATAACCAGAGCTACACAGAGGAACCCTGTGTCAAAAAACAAACAAACAAAAAGCCTGAAGGCCTAGTTTGGGGACACTCATGGAGGAAACACTAGATTTCCCAATCAAATAGATGAGCATAGGATTTGGAAGTGTCTCACTGTCCTTACTCATCATTTTCTCAGAGGTTTTCGAATGAAATGAAGACCACATCAGTCAATCAGTGGCTCAAGGTATATGCTCTGTAGATGCTGGTGCAAGCCAAGGCTGAGCCCCTTCTGTTTCAACAGTAGCTTAGCCATGCATGTATGACTCACAGTGACACACTTAGTGACACTACCTCCCATCATGCCCAGGAAGGTAGCCTCAAACCCAAAGCAGCTTTCCTCAACGTCAGATCTTGTTTTTCTGCTGCTGCTTGTCAGAATTCTGGAACTCCAAAGTAGAAGCCTGGACATCAAACATGATCTGTAGAGCTTGCTTTGGGATCAGGCTTGAATTTTAAAGATGTGTACTTATTCAGAACGGGTTAAAAAGGAGCACCCCGGGTGACACAGTGAGGTGACACATACTACATAGATGTTTGGGTGCCACGAGAACAGGTATTGAAGTAAATGCAGTGCAGCATTTATTTGCCTGTTCTGAGTTGGTAGAGTATTCTGCGGCAGATGTTTCTCCTGGCCATCATTCCAGTACACTTAGTAAACTGAATTAATGGGTGCTGAATTAATGGAACGCCCCAACCTGGTACACAGGTGAGAGTGAGACAGTTGCAACTGGACTCAACGTTCCTCCAGTTCCCAATCCACTACTCCAGCATGGCTCGGTCTTCACAAGCTCTTATTCTTCTGCTAGGCTTTAACAGAGAAACTAGGAAGTCTTTCCCTAGCCCATCTGCTAACTTTCCCTGTTTCCCAGCCCTTTGTGCACAAATGGATGAGACTAGTATTGCAATAGGTCAGAATGATATTCCTGCAGCTTCAACGGGACTCTCTCTCTCTCTCTCTCTCTCTCTCTCTCTCTCTCTCTCTCTCTCTCTCTCTCTCTCTCTCTCTCTCTCTCTCTGTCCCTCCCTGTCTGTCTCTCCCTCTCTCTCACTTTGTAAATGTGTGTTGTATATGTGTGTGTGTGTGTGAAAATTTTGATATGATTTTTACTGTACAGCACAAATTAGCCTCTGTGGGTCTTGGTGTGTGTTGTGTAGTGAAGTATGGTATTTGGAGGAAACAAATCAGGAAGAGCTACCCTGGATCTCATGGCTAAATGAGACCCCATTCGTTTTCCTGAACTCTTCAAGGCACCAACATGTAACAATGCTTACTTAACAGCATGTCAGGCCTGCTGGACTAGAGCTAAAAGAAGAAACAGACAGAAAATACTCAAGCCCCAAACTGGCTGGCTGGAAATGGTGATCAGGGATTAATGTGTGTTACCTCACCAGGAGCCTGGCTTGGAATGGCATGCCGGGGGAGAAATAAATAACACTGTGTGGAAGGGCCGACTCCTGGAAAGGAGGCACATAAGGAGAAATAAGATGAACGGATTTATAGCATGAGATCAGAAAGAAGTCTGAAACTGAAACATCGGAAGGGAAGAGTAGTTCATTTTTTTGTTTGTTTGTCTTTAATTCTCGCCTCCAAAATGGGGATACTCTTAGAACGAAGACAGGGATGGCAGATGCCCTGTTAGCAGCTGTGAAGTTCAGGGTTGCCATTAGGACGGCACTGCTATACGGGTTTCACTCTCCTTCCTCTTGTAGCTTGGGGGCATGTCACACACGAGTGAGAACTTTACCGGAGTGTTGATGCAATATTGTGTCAGTAACTGAGTGATTTGTTTTTCCTCTGGACATTGATTGAAGAAATTCTTATTACATTTTATAG